>JANRFK010003894.1:8948812-8966421 GCA_030068395.1 Apalone spinifera | reverse complement strand
CTCCCCCTCTAAATGGTGTCCCTGGGGGTCCCGGGTGCCTTCTGGTCCTTCTACGCTACGGGAGAGAAAATCCGCATTCTGATGCACGGCCCCCGGATGGTGTAGTACCCGGAAACAGAACGGTTGCAGGGCCAAGTACCATCGCATTACCCTCGCTTTCGTTTTCTTCATAGACTGGATCCGCTTCAGCGGAGCGTGGTCTGTAACTAGTAGGAAGCAGTCACCTAGGAGATAATAATGTAAAGTTTCGACGGCCCACTTTACCGCAAGGGCCTCTTTTTCCAGAGTACCATAGCTCCTTTCTCTGGGAAACAGCTTGCGGCTAATATACAACACCGGGTGTTCTTCCTCCCCCAGCTCCTGTGATAGCACCGCCCCCAACCCTATCTCGGAGGCATCTGTTTGCACAATAAAAGGCTTTGTGAAGTCTGGTTGCCTCAGTATGGGTGCCGATATTAGGTGCTCTTTTATGTCCTTAAAGGCCTGCTTCCCCCGTTCTGTCCAGCGTACTACCTGCGGCTGGTTGTTTCGGGTCATATCAGTTAAGAGAGCGGCTAATGTCGCGAAGTCTGCTACAAACCGGCGGTAATATCCTGCTAATCCCAAAAACTGCCGTACCTGCCCCTTAGTTGAGGGTAAGGGATAGTCTCTTACCGCACTCAATTTGTCCACCAGCGGTTTCACCTGGCCTCCTCCTACCATATATCCGAGGTAGGATACCTCCTGGTGTCCAAACTTACACTTTTTTGGGTTGGCTGTTAAACCAGCTTCTGCTAGGGTCTTTAGTATGGTATTCACGTGGCGCAAATGTTGCTCCCACATCGAGCTGAAGATGATGATATCATCAATATAGGCTACTGCGAACTGTTGATGAGGATATAATATTAAGTTCATTAACCGTTGGAAAGTCGCCGATGCTCCATGAAGTCCGAACGGCATGGTCGTGAACTGATACAGCCTGAAGGGGGTTGCAAAGGTGGTTTTCTCTTTAGCTTCTGGGCTCAGGGGAATCTGCCAGTACCCTTTGGTAAGGTCTATTGTCGATAGGTACTGCGCCTCCCCCACCCTTTCTAGTAGCTCGTCCACCCTGGGCATCGGGTAGGCATCAAAGCGCGAGATGGCGTTAACGCCCCGAAAGTCTATGCAGAACCTCATCGTCTTGTCTGCCTTTGGGACCAATACTATCGGGCTTCGCCACTCGCTTCGGGATTCCTCAACTACTCCCCATCGCAACATCATCCGAAGCTCCTGACGTACCGTCTCCCACAGCTTCCTAGGCAGGGGGCGGAATGTGTTACGGACCTTCTTACCCGGCTCCGTGCATATCTCATGTTTGTTAAGGTTAGTCCTCCCTAGTCTATTCGTCAGGACCTGGGGGAACATTCTCAATAACCATTGCATGTCTTCCCTTTGAGAGGTCCCTAGCTTCTCTCCTAGCTGAGGGTATCCCTCGGGTTCGGTCCAAGGCCCTAAATCCATCTCGAGGGGCTGGGGGTCTATCAGGAGGGCTTCCCGGGGTTTCCATTTTTTTAGCAAATTTACGTGATATACCTGGGTGTCTTTTCTTTTTCCTGACAACCTTACTTCATAGTCCACGGTCCCAACCTGGCGTATCATTTCCAACGGGCCTTGCCATTTAGCTAGTAACTTGGACTCTCCTGATGGTAGTAACAATAATACCCTATCCCCTGGCTCAAATTCTCTTAAGCAGGCATTCTGATTATACGGGTTTCCTGCTGCTCCTGAGCCCGTTTTAGATTGTCCCTAGCGAACTCCCCCAGGGTATGTAATTTTTCTCTCAGCTGTAGCACGTATTGAATGGTGCCCTGGCCCTGCGACTCCTGTTCCTCCCACTGTTCTTTTACCAAGTCTAGTATCCCTCTGGTCCATCGGCCATATAACAGTTCAAAAGGGGAATACCCCGATGACGCCTGGGGTACCTCTCTAATAGCGAAAAGCAAGGCTGGTAGTAACCGGTCCCACTCCTGGGGGTCGTTCTGTATGAATCGCCGTAACATTGACTTCAGTGTCTTATTAAATCGTTCCACCAGTCCGTTTGGGGGTGGTAGATGGATGTGCGGAGGGTTTTAATTTGCAACATGCAGCATAACTTCCTCATCAGCTGGGAGGTTACATTAGGGCCTTGATCGGTTAATATCTCCCTTGGTATCCCGACATGGGAGAAGATTTTAATTAACTCCTCTGCAATCACGAGGGTTGTTGTGGTACGAAGTGGTACTGCTTCCGGGTACCGGGTGGCATAGTCTATTACGACTAGTATAAATTGGTGGCCCCGGCCGGACGGTTCTACGAGCCCCACTAAATCCAGCGCTATCCTCTCGAATGGCACCCCGACTATGGGAAGGGGAACTAATGGGGCTCGCACCACCTGGGCCGGTGCTGTCTTCTGACATTGGGGGCAAGAGTCACAGAAATCTCGCACGGCCCTGTATACCCCCGGCCAATAAAACCTTTGCACCACCCGCTGCTGCATCTTGTCCCGCCCCAAATGGCCCGCCCGAGGGCTATCGTGGGCCAGTTCGAGGACCCGCCACCGATACCGAGCGGGTACTAACAATTGACGCACTGCTTCACACCCCTCTCGGGGGTGGGATTACCCGATAAAGTCTATCCCCTTGTACCTCAAAGCGGGGGTTCTGATCCCGGTCCTCTTCTCCCTGATCAGCCTTGGGGGGTCCTCTTGCCTGCTCACAGGCTCTCTGGAGGGACGGGTCTTCTCGCTGGAGTTGTATGAAATCTCCTACATCGAGCTCCAGGTTGAAGGGTGGAACGGGGTTCTCCCCGGCCGCTTTATGAGGCCTCCGTCTGGTGCCTTCTCCCCTTGAGCTGCTACCTGTACCTTCTCTTCTGGCATAGCCTCCCGGCTTCCCTTGCCCTGCCCCCACTGCTCTAGTAACGGCCCTAACCCCGGCCAATCGTAGCCCAGCAGGACTGTCTTTAGTGTGGGGAGCGGGACTCCTGCCTTCAGGTCCCGCTTCCCCATCACACCAACCTAAACCTCCCTTGCTGCAGTTTAAGCCCATTGTTTCTTGTCCTATCATCAGAGGCCAAGGAGAACAATTTTTCTCCCTCCTCCTTCTGACACCCTTTTAGACACTTGAAAACCGCTATCATGTTCCCTCTCAGGGTGTGTCTAGACTACAGGTTTTTCAAAAAAAGTGACTTTTTTTCGAAAAAACTTCACTTGTGTCTAGACTGCTGCCGCATTCTTTTGAAATTAAATCGAAAGACCGTGGCAGTTTTTTTGACTGAGGAAAACCTTATTTTACGAGGAATAATGCCTTTCGAAAAAAGGCGTTATTGAATGCAAACAGTGCTTTTTCAAAAGAGAGCATCCAGACTGCCTGGGTGCTCTCTTTCAAAAAAGCAGCTCTCTTTTTTGAAAATACTGGTTGCTGTCTAGACGCTCTCTTTCGAAAGAGGCTTTAGTCTAGACATAGCCTCAGTCTTCTCCTTTCCAAACTAAACAAGCTTAATTCTTTCAGTTTTCCCTCATAGTTCATGTTCTCTAGACCTTTAATCACTCTTGTTGCTCTTCTCTGGATCTTCTCCAATTTCTCCACACCTTTCTTGATATGTGGTGCCTGGAACTGGACACAATACTCCAACTGAGGAATCAGTTGGAAGAATCAGTGCAGAAGAATGACTTCTCGTGTCTTGCTCACAATACTCCTGTTAATTCATCCCAGAATCATGTTTGCTTTTTTTGCAATAGTGTCACACTGTAGACTCATATTTAGTTTGTGGTCTACTATGACCCCTAGATCCCTTTCTTCAGTACTCCTTCCTAGACAGCTGCTTCCGATTCTGAATGTGTGAAACTGATTGTTCCTTCCTAAGTGGAGTACTTTACATTTGACCTTACTAAACTTCATCCTATTCACCTCAGACTATTTCTCCAGTTTGTTTAGCTCATTTTGAATTATGACCCTATCCTCCAAAACAGTTGCAACTCCTTCCAGCTGGGTATCATCTACAAACTTAATAAGCGTACTCTCTATACCAATATCTAATTCGTTGATGAAGATATTGAATAGATCCGGTCCCAAAACAGACCCCTGTGGAACCCCACTTGTCATGCCTTTCCAGCATGATTGTGAACCATTAATAACTACTCTCTGAGAACAGTTAATTATGCACCCACCTTATAGTAGCCTATTCAAGTTGTATTTGCCTACTTTATTGATAAGATGATCATGAAAGACCATATCAAATGCCTAACTAAAGTCTAGGTATACCATGTCTACTGCTTCTTCCTTATCCACAAGACTTGTTATCTTATCAAAGAAAGCTATTAGATTGCTTTGACATTATTTGTTCTTTACATATCCATGCTGGCTGTTACCTTCACCTTATTTTCTTCCAGATATTTGCAGATGGATTCCTTAATTTCTTGCTCCATTATCTTCCCTGGCACAGAAGTTAAACTGACTGGTCTATAGTTTCCTGGGTTGTCCTTATTATCCCTTTTATAGAAGGGCACTATATTTGCCCTTTTCCAGTTTTTTGGAATCTCTCTTGTCTTCCATGATTTTTCAAAGATGATAGCTAAAGGCTCAGATACCTTCTCTATCAGCTCCTTGAGTATTCTAGGATACATTTCATCGGGCCCTGGTGACTTGAAGACATCTAACTTTTCTAAGTGATTTTTAACTTGTTCCCTTTTTAGCTTCTGAACCTACCCCATTTCTACTAGCATTCACTATGTTAGGCATTCCTTCATCATCAGACTTCTTGGTGAAGACAGAAACAAAGAAGTCATTAAGCACTTCTATCATTTCCAAGTTTCCCTCCTCACTGAGCAATGGGTCTACCCCTGTCCTTGGTCTTCCTCTTGCTTCTAATATATTTATAGAAAGTCTTCTTGTTACCCTTTATGTCTCTAGCTAGTCTGAGCTCGTTTTGTGCCTTTGCCTTTCTAATCCTGCCCCTAAATACCTGTATTGTTTGCTTATATTCATCCTTTGTAATTTGACCTAGTTTCCACATTGTATATGATTCCTTTTACATTTTTAGATCATGCAAGATCTCCTGGTTAATCCAAGGCAGTCTTTTGCCATACTTTCTATCTTTCCTACGCAATGGAATAGTTTGCTTTTTGGCCCTTAATAATGTCCATAATAGCCATGAACGAGTGCTGAATAAATCTCACGCTATAAATCCTCTCCCACTGAAATGCTCCATTGATTTGCCAAAGTCTGATCTGGAAAAAAGGAGGAAAAGCACCTGGTTTTCAAAACAAAAAAAATCTCATATTTTATTGTCACTTGATAGGTATCACTCACACATGAGATTTTTTCCATTCCCCCTCATTTAAAAAATACATTTCTTCTGCCATATGATATATTACATTTCAGCATGTAAACATGGTTTATATACATTGTTCTGACAATACACTTTAATATGTCATGGTGCTTAACCCTGTAGAGTCCACACATAACCCTTTTGTATAGCTATGAAATAATATTACAGATTAAAAAAATAGTAATGAAAACCAGGCCCTGCAGAAAGAGTTCTTCTCTCCTAGTTGTGAGAGGCACAGTAAGCATGAGTTATAAACAAGGCCCTACCAAATTCATGACCATGGAACATGCATCACATGCTGTGAAATCTGGTCTTATGTGCTTTTACCTTATACTATACAGGTTTCATGGGGGAGACCATGAATTCACAAATAGGGGGTTGACCCAAAAGGGAGTTGCGGGGTGCTCATAAGTTTATTTTAGGGGGGGCACCCTCTCTGCCTTCAGAGCTGAGTGATTGGAAAGTGGTGGTTGCTGACTCTTATGATCCAGCTCCAATGTACCAAAACAGATATAAGGGTGGCCATACCATACCATACCCTGCCATCCTTACGTCTCTGCTGCTGCTGGCAGCAGCTCTGCCTTCAGAGTTGGTTCCTGACCAGCAGTTGCGGCTCTCTAGCTGCCCAGCTCTGAAGGCAGCGCTGCCAGCAACAGCAGTGCAGAAGTAAGGGTAGTAATACCACAACCCCCACTACAATAAGCTTGCAACCCCCTCTCTCCCACACACAACTCCTTTTTGGGTCAGGCCCCCTACAATTACAGCACCATGACATTTCAGATTTAAACAGCTGAAATCATGAAATTAATTATTTTTAAATTCCTGTGACCATGAAATTGACCAAAATGGACCACAAATTTGGCAGGGCCCTAGTTATAAGTCTCTTCAAGGGGGAAAGGCCAAGGATCTGTTTTCAGATCAGCATGCATCACTCCCATGGTATAATAGAATACATAGCACTTTTCACCCAGGAGTCTTCAAGGCACTTTACAAAGGAGATATGCTAACATATGAGGCACACTCAGAAGCGATGTGACTTGCCATAGGCCACATAATAGGCCAGTAATATAGCCAGGGACAGAATCCAGGGCTGTCAAATCCTCGCTTGAGTCTCTATTCATTGAGCCACATGGCTACTCAAGGCTGCCTGTGGGTGAATTACAGTTTGTGGGTGTGAGGGAAAACCTGCCACATGAAATAGTGCAACAGGTGCTGTGCTGGTATGAGCTTCGTGGAGCAGCCGAAATGCACTTCATTTGCAAATCTGGCAGAGCAGTGTAAAAGGTCAGTTCCTTTGGCAGTGTGTTGGCGCAGGAACGTTCATGCTCCTTTGGAAAACATGTTTTTTTCAGAGAGACCCCTGCATGCTGAAGTTTTTATTCTAGACAGGCCAGTACTGAGAACCCAGATCCAAACACCGCCCACCCACCCCTAAATAGTCAGGTATTTGAAGCCAGATACACAGCTGACTATTACATCATGAACCCATCTTTGGTTTCTCTCTGTGCACTTGGTCACACTTCTATAGCAGAGAGCAGAATATGTCCCAACAGCACACTGCCTGTGGCATTCACAAATCTTCTGGTTTGGGCTTGGTTTGGGTTATTTTGGTATCATGACAAAGGAACACTTTCGCCACACTGGGTTTCACTTCAGCCAGCTGATAATATTACCCAGCACACTTTGTGTCACTGCCTCCCTGATAACTTGCATGGGTGCACAGAAACATTCACATTGAGGGTAGCAATTTTCAAACCCTTATGGTTTTCATAGAGTCGAACTTGAACTGTTCTCAAAGGGGAAGTGTTAAGAAGCCACATTGACTGCTTCCTCTGTCAGGAAGGAGTTCAGAGGTTCTTCATCCCCTGTTCTCTAGGGGGAAGCCACCAAAACCCTCTGCTCAGACACCAAATACACAAACAATACAGTTAAGACACTCTAAGAATCCCAAAATAGCCACAACCACAACAGAAAGTAGCTTTAAACTCTTTGCAACTGGGGTCTGCTACAGCCTCAGAGCCAATATTTCATGTTTCCAAGGTGGCTGCCAGACTCTATCAACTTTGGGACATTTAGACTCTTCTCCTTGATGGGTTATTCTGTATCCGAGAATGGATGTATTCAGATATTAAGCAGGAATGTCATCCCTGGAGTGCGTCCCTTTGTAAGGCAGACAGTCACTTCTCTTCCTGCAGTGTTTGCCCAAAATGACATTAAATGTGAACCATAATGCTGCTGTCCCGTGCAAATTATTTTGTTGGTATCTGTATCGAAACAGCTCTCCATTGATGCCCCATGCACCTGTTGGGTCAGCTTTGATATCCCAGCGGAGCAGGAGAAATCAGCATAGGGATTAACATAATCTGCAGAAACAGTGCCTGATTCCACCTTAGTTTTAGTTACTGGATGCGTGGCCAATGCAGCATCTCTCAGTAATTAACACACTGAATCGTATTGACTTGAGCAGGTGTATGGTCCGAGGGAGGCCCAGGGGCTGAGGGAGTGAATTGCAAAGAAGCAAGGCTTTCTTCTCGCAGTTGGCTCAGGCCTGGTTGTATACCCTGGCTGGCTGGTCACTTCCCCATTGTTCTAGGATGTGGCTACCAAAGCAGGCACCAGACTAAATCCTGTGTGCTCTGTAAGTGTGTGTTTGGACAGGGAACAGGTCGCTGGGTCTTCCTCCAGCAGATGAACCCAGCGGATCCATTCCACCTTCCCAAACCACTCCCCCTTTCTGCTCTCCCAGACGTCCGGTAGCTGACCGCCATCTCTCCAACAGAGGGTCTCAGAAGACGGGAGGAGGGGCTATCTGCAGGAGTGGCTGAAGTGCACGCTTCGTCGGTTGAGTTTCTCAGGGTTGTTTGATGCCATGTGGGAAAACTCCCGGAAGATGTCGAGGTACGTCGCATCTCCTGGGGAAATACAGGGGAAGACGTGTTAATCCCAACCACATCCTTTACACTTCTTTGATGCCTTCCAACTATGTGGCAGGTGCTCTGCCTCTCCAAAAACCCAGCCCTATGCATCCCCTTCAAGTAATGGCACCGAGGGTTAGTGGACACTTGAAAGCTTTGGTCTGAGTGATTTGCTCAAAGTCACAGGGGAAAGTCTCTAACTGAGACACCAATAGAGCCCAGGCATCCTGACTTCTTGTTATTTAGCCACAAGGTTATATTCTGACTTTGGACTCCTTGTACAGATGAATTGGTTTGTTTCTAAACTTTGATAGATTTACTCTTCACAGTTCTTGCTTCTCACCCTGATTTGGGGCCATTCCCCCATCTCACTTGAATCGTTGCTTTCTTGTTAAGTATCCTGGCACACGGATCAGGAGGAGGTGGGGTTTGTTAAGAAGTCAGCCTGGCAGCCCTGTACCACCTGCCCATGTTTCCCCCCAACAAAGCCAGCAGCAAAAGCTGCCCCCAACGGTCCTTGCCATCATGCCTCCATGGGTATGTCTAGACTACATGCCTCTGGAGACAGAGGCATGTAAACTAGACATATCGACATAGTCAGTGAAGCAGGGATTTAAATATCCCCCGCTTCATTAGAATAAAAATGGCCACCGCGTTGTGCCGGCTCAGCTGTTTGTTGGCACGAACTGGCAGTCAAGACAGGGATCGGTTGGCAAGGAAATCCTTTGCCGACCGATCAGATCGGTCGGCAGAGGCTTTCTTTGCTGACAATCCCCATCTTGACTGTCGGTTCGTGCCGACAAACAGCTGAGTCGGCACAATGTGGCAGCCATTTTTATTCTAATGAAGCAGGGGATATTTAAATCCCCGTTTCATTGACTGTGTCGGTATGTCTAATTTACATGCCTCCGGCGACAGAGGCATGTAGTCTAAACATACCCCATGTGACCTGCAAGGACCACGGATAAGATGGTAATGGATTTCTGGTCCCTGACCTGTCTGCTGGCTGCCAGACCAAGTAGTGATGGAGCAGGAGGAGGGGGACACCTGTCCAGCCACGGTGAAGGGAAACAACAACTCATTTCTAGAACAGTCACCAAACAGAAATAACTTTCTGTTCCTGCCAGTCTGGGACTGGATACAGATTTATGGACTATGAGTGAAAGTCCATAAAAAGAGCCAGGGCCATCCTTACCCATACACAGAATATGCAGCTGTGTAGGGCACCTGAAAATACGGGGCACCCCTGGGTCTTAATGTCCACCCACCTGCCTCTTCCTATCCCTGGTCTGTGTCTCTGCTTCTTCCAGAGAGGATCTAGTTAACATGAAAGTGAAAAAGCCTGCCAGAGCTATTGACAGAACACTGGCCCTAGGAAAAAGCTATTCAAGTGGTAATTAAACCATTTAACAGACATTTGCCCACCCCCAGTATATAGTGTCATTTTCTGGATTTATTGTGTTAGTTGATTTTTAGTTTTAGTGTAAAATGTGCTTTAAAATATTGAATTAGTATGTTGGTGAAGATTTAAAAAATCACATCCTTAAAATATCATTATCCCTTCCCCCTGGCTGCCCATGGGCATAGGGACACTAGTTAAAAGTACTGCACAGTGTGGATAAATCTCTGTAACATTTCCATGTAACCATGTATCCTTCTCTTATAACTTTGTATTGAGAAACTTTGTAAGTCCTTTTATTTATAGATCAATAGATCGATCTTGTCCTTTTATGTATATCTTTGTGTTAAGCCTTCAATACAAGGCTCTTGTATTGAGAGAAATCTTGTATCCAGTATTTTCCACAGAAACTTTGTATTAAGTCCTTTATGTTATAGGCCTTAGGAATAGGAAAATGTCTTTTCCTAGGGGGAGAATAGATCTCTCCCCTTTCCTTCATTGTCCTGTTGAAATGAATGAGGTGTGAATGGAGAAACCTTGAAAGGCGAACACCTCCAGCAACAGTTGCAAAGGTGGAGAGGAGCTGGGAGCCAGATCCAAGGACAATAAGACTTGTGAAGTGAGCTAATTGAAAAGAATATTGGAGATATAGACGGCCCTGGGAGTCAAGCAGCAAGTGCCTGAAGGAGCCTCTTTGAAGCAGCATTAAAAAAGGCGTCACAAGTATCCCACTGCTTATGTAAATGATGACTAACTTGGCTGCATGAGAGGGATGAATATGAGGCATCTTGTAGGGGGACCCCGGTTTTCATCTTGTCAACATCGAAGCATTGATCCAGATTGACAGAAGCCCAGCTCCATCCCTCCCACATCTAACTCACCTGGCCAGTGTAGTTAAGGGGAGCAACTATTGGTAACAACAAGATGGAGTGTGCTTGTGTAACCACCACCACAGTGGATTTGAACCTGGGACCTTTGAACCTGGGACCTCGGGAGCTGATTATAGGAGCCTCTACCCTCTGAGCTAAAAGCCAGCTGCCTCCTAGCCCATGCTGTAGAGGTCTCTTGATCTTAACTGTTGCAGTGGTCTAGGTGCCACTTGCAGTACTCAGTAACCACACTAGGTATGTAGGTTACCCATGCATGTCATGTATCATATGTATATGATAAAGTATTGATTGATCTATGTATGTTCAATAAAAGTGGCGTGTTGCCTTATTCCCCGAAAAAGATCCTGTGTGCTTCTTATAAGCACAACAACAGGGCCCCATAAATCCTAAGGAGGGCTCTGCCCAGAACCATCTTGTCCCCTTTAGTGTATTCAAGGTTTCAGGGCAGGTTCTACACTGGAGCCCCGCAGAGATAACTAGACACCAGCATCCCATCACTAATCCCAGCACTTGCATCTGTCACTGAGGGCGGTGGGACTATTTCAGTTGAGAGGACGAAGCTGCTAAGCTAACTCCCAGTTGTGCAGACACCTCAGCATGTGGCCAGAGGGAAACCCACAGAAGGGCAGGTGAACCCACCTCGCCAGCTCCTCCTAGACTACTTGGTGTTGGTGTGGTGATGAGGGCTTTGTGCTACATGCCTGAGAGGAAGCCTGCCCTCACAAAGACAGCTAGGTGGAAGCTTCCAATGCCTCTCCGTTGCCTCCTGCCTGCTGCAGAGATAAATGTGGCCAGGGAAGCAGGAAGGGGGCAGAGGCTAATAGGTTGCTAGACAGTGCTCCCTCCCCGTCGGGAAATAACACAGTGCCTGAAAATGAGTGTTTCATCCAGCCTGGGTCTTTGCTGCCACCAGACACGGTCACCAGGGAGCCGTGTGTGATGCTGACAGGCGGAACCAAACCGGAACCTCTCTGTTGCTTTGTGCGTGAGCTTCTGCTGCAGGGGTCTCCAACATTTTTAAGCAGGCGATGGCTTTTTGAATTTAAGTGCCATCCAAGATCTACCTCAAATATAAATACCCTGGCCCCTCCTCCTTCCTACCCCTTATTCAAGGCCCCGCCCCTGCTCACTCCATCCTCCCTCTCTTGCCTATCCTCACTCACTTTCATCAGGCTGGGGCAAAGGGTTGGGGTGCAGGTTCTAGTCTTGGATGAAGGGATCTGGAGTGTGAGAGGGGCTCTGAGCTGCTCTTGGGGAAGGCTGTTGGGATGTCGGAGCGGTTCTAGGTGCAGGCTCTGGGACGGCTTTTGGATGCAGGGGTGCTTGGGGCTAGGACAAGGGCTTGGGGAGAAGGAGGGGGTTCATGACTGGGTGTAGGAGTTTGGGATGTGGGCCCCAGCTGGGCACTGCTGGTGGCTCCTGATTGATGGTGCAGTGGGGCTAAGGCAGGCCAAGGCTCATCCCTGCCCTGGCCCTGAATCACTCCCTAAAGCAGCCAGCAAACTCCATCCCAGGTCCTGTTGTGTCCCCTCTCTGCTCTGTGGAGAAAGGATATAGGGTGGGAGAAGGGGCATCCTGACATCAGCACCCCTCCCTTGCCCTGCACAGAGAGCAGGAGCCTCCCAGGGGGAGGGGCAGCTCCAAGGCAAAGGGCAGGAGGTGTGCAGCAGTGGAGGGAAGGGGCAGCGGAAGTGCAGGCTCTTGACAGCCTCTTGGCCAAACTAGTCAGGATCAGCTGTCAGAGGCTCCAAGATCTACCAGTCGATCCCGATCGACTGGTTGGTGACCTCTGCTCTACTGTATGCGCTAAAAGCGAGTCGGCTCTCAGCGAAGGCTGTAGAGCAAACTCCCTGTTCTCTCTGTAAGTGGTCTCGGGGCACTAGGTGGGACAGTGCCCCACACCCAGCAGGTGGGTGGGTTACATGTGCATACAGGATGGTTTGTCACAAGCAATGTTCTCCCCGCAGCGACTGTGTTTGATTGTATTTATGTATTTCATGCTTGGCTCACTTGTGGCTTCTAGTCACTGGGCTGCATTGGGCAACAGGGCCACACTGCCCTCCGCTCTGTGCCAGGCCAGCTCCATTGGCCAGTGGGTGGGTCATGAGCACCTCCTGATCCCGGAGGGGTGTACCACTACATGGGTGAGCACTTGGGAGAACACACAGACTGCGACTGGGCCCAGCCATTATACGGCGTGGAGGCATATCGAGGGAGGAAGATTGTTGTCTCATGGCTGCTCCTTTAAATGAGCCTTTAAATCATTTTCTGTACCAAGTGACTGGACGATAGCTATTGTGACACCAGTTTTTAAAAGGACTCTAGAGGTGATCCTGGCAATTACAGGCCAGAAAGTCTAGTGCCGGGCACATTGGTTGAAACTACAGTAAAGAGCAGAGTTGTCAGACATTTAGATTAATACAATTTGCTGGGGAAAAGTCAACATGGTCTCTGTAAAGGGAAATCATGACTCATCAATCTGTTAGAATTCTTTGAAGGGGTCAACAAGCATGTGGACCACAGGGATCCAGTGGATATAGTGTACTTAGATTTCCAGAAAGGCTTTGACAAGGTCCTTCACCAAAGGTTCATAAGTAAAGTAAGTTGTCATAGGATAAGAAGGAAGGTTCTCTCATGGATTGATAACTGGTTAAAAGACAGGAAACAAAGGGTAGAAATAAATGCTCAGTTTTCAGAATGGAGAGAAGTAACTAGTGGTGTCCCACAGGGGTCCGCACTGGGACCAATCTGATTCAACATATTCATAAATGATTGGAGAAAGGGGTAAGCAGTGAAGATACAAAATCTGCAGATGATACTAAACTGCTCAAGATAGTTAATTCCAAAGCAGACTGTGAAGAGCTTCAAAAAGAATCTTAGAAAATGGGCAACAAAATGGCAGATGAATTTTAATGTTGATAAATTCAGAGTAATGCGTAGTGAAAAACATAATCCCAACTAGGCATACAAAGTGATGGGGACTAAATTAGCTATTACCACTAAAAAGAGAGATTTTGGAGTCATTGTGGATAGTTCTCTGAAAATATCCACTCAATGTCCAGCGGCAGTCAAAGAAGCAAACAGAATGTTATAAATCATTTCAAAAGGAATAGAGAATAAGACAGAGAATATTTTACTGCCTCTATATAAATCCATGGTATGCCCACATTTTGAATACTGGTACAGATGGTGTGCAGATGTGGTTGCCTCATCTCAAAAAAGATATCTTGCATTAGAAAAAGTTCAGTAAAGAGCAACAAAAATGATGAGGGGTGTGGAACAGCTGCCATCTGAGGAGAGATTAATAAGACTGGGACTTTTCATCTTAGAAAAGAGACAACTAAGGGGGGATATGATAGAGGTTTATAAAATCATGACTGGGGTGGAGAAAGTAAATAAGGAAAAGTTATTTACTTGTTCCAATACCACAAGAACAAAGGGTCTTCCATTAAATTAATAGGTAGCAGGTTTAAAACAAACAAAAGGAAGTTTTTCTTCATGCAGCGCACAATCAACCTGTGGAACTCCTTGCCAGAGGATGTTGTGAAGACTGAGACTTTAACAGAGTAGATAAATTCATGAAGGGTAGGTCCATCAGTGGCTATTAGCCAAGATGGGCAGGAATGGTGTCTTTAGCCTCTGTTTGTCAGAGCTGGAAATGGATGACAGGAGAAGGATCACTTGATGACCTGTTCTGTTCACTCACCTGCCATTGGCCACTGTCAGAAGATAGGATACTGGGCTAGATGGACCTTAGGACCCAGAATGGACATTCTTATCTTATGCTCTTATCTTATGTTAGTTCCCTTGTGCACCTGTGCAGCAGCCAGGAACAGTCTGGCCCCATGGCTTGTATTTAGGTAAAGCTCAAACTGAAGATGCCCTTTTCACCTGAGCAAACACTCCAGTTCTAGGCAAGATTTAAAAGGACTCACACCCAATGCACATTACGGAAGCCCTGACATGCTAAGGACTGGGGCTGTTCCCCACCCAGTCATGTAAGGAGCAGCATCTGCTGTACTATTCCCACTGTGGGCTGGTCGGTTGGGAGAGATGCCATCTGATAGTTCAGTATAAGCTCTGTCCCTGGCCATGCCTTTCGCCCCTGGCTCTTTGTTCCCCTTTTGCAGAATAGCTGTGGTCTCCCAGAGGTGGTTGGAGATACAGGCACGCGCACAAGCCTGAATCCTTATGTGAACATGATGTCTCCACGCATTGCTTCTGTTACCTTGGGGACTTAGATCAGGAGTTCCCAAACTTCCTTGCATAGCGACCCCCTTCTGACAACAAAGTTACTACATGAGCCCAGGCAGGGGCCCACTCCCGGGTCGGGGAGAGGAGGTTGCAGTCCGAGCCCTTCCCCCCACCCCCGGGTGTAAATGGAGCCTGGGTTTCAACTTTGGGCCCCAGCAATTCTAATGGTGACCCCGTTACAATGGGATCACCTTGGGGCCCCAACCCACAGTTTGAGAATTGCTTTCTGGGGCAGGGGTTATGATAGGCGCCCTGATGTCTGCCAGCACAGTGGGCTTTGGTGCTTCTGCCATACTGCTACTAATATAATATGGGCCTTGTTTCCAGCCAAGACTGTGCTGGGCTTGCACTCACCCTGATTTACAGGTGCCAGTGGGAATGCCTTTATTCCTGTGCCTGGTACACAACCAGCCACGTGGTCTGCCCTCACAGATACATCTCAGAACAGTCTAGGGGCCAGATCCATAATGGGTGTAAATTGGCATTGTCCCCACTCCAGTGCAGAGCTGTCCAGGGAACAGAGTGGGCTGCATTCTCTTTTACCCTCAAGTCTCTAGGGCGCCTGTCCCCAGACCCAGCTGCAGATTCTCCACTGTGTGAGCACCAATTGTGGCTAGTACGACCCCCGAATCGCTAGCCTTTTATGTATAACCCACCCCGCGCCTTGAGAAGGGTTGGCTTTTGTACCTGCCTGCTCCCTTTCTGAATGAAAGAGATCACCCTCCTCTCTTAGGGCATGTCTACACTAGGAAGCTATTTTGAAATAACTAAAATCAATTGAATAACTCCCAAAATAACAAGATGGAACTAGTGTGTCCTCACCACGGGGAAGCCTCAAAATTAGTCCGAGGCAGGCTCTGCTATTGTGGACAAGCTTCCTCGACAACCTAAGGAGGGAGGGTATTTTGAAATAAAGCTCTCGTGTAGACCAGAGCTTAGAGATTCTATAGAAGCACAAATATTTTCCTACGAAGGATGGAAAAATTAACTCTTTCGAGGCTGGCATCAGATTTCTTGGCATGGACATGCTAATGCCCTGGGACATGTGACAGTAACAGGGGCGGCTTTGGATGGACAGAAGCAACATCGGGGGAATCATAGAGCTCACAGACCAACCCACGTGCATTCAAAATGTTCATCAGTTACTCAGAGGGCCCCAGCACTTCAATACCACAGTGATGGTTGCAGATAGATAGATGAGGTGTGTGGAGATAGATAGATAGATAGATAGATAGATAGATAGATAGATAGATAGATAGATAGCTATTTGGCCAGATATAATGTCTGAGAGTCAGGGTATTGCTGGGGAAGGACTGGAATGCAGGGTATCACACCTTGGGCAGCCCTGTATGAAGAATTAATTCCAGAGAGACACTGAAGTCTAATTCAAGATTTCACTCTCTCTCTCTCTCTTTCTCTCTCACTTGCATTCACATTTATTCTCTTTGTTAGATTAAGAAAAGCTCAGCATTGCAGCAAATGCACAGACACTGAACCACATGTATTGAAGCAAGTTAGTGACAGATGCACTGAGCCAGTTCTCCAGGTCCATTCCAGCCTCTTTCCACCACTTGAGCAGCTAGATTTGACATGCTGAGGAGTCCCCCAGTGTGGGGAAGTTCTCAGCTGGCACAGAGCCATGTAACTGTCTCTACCGCCGGGCCAAGCCCCCCTCTACACTGGCATGGAGAGGAGATATGGTGGCAGTGCACACTCCTCAGGTTATGCACAACTGGCGTATGGTCCCTAAGGGTGCATCTACACAGCAGGGCTAAAGTCGAATTAAGCTACGCAAGTTGAGCTATGTTAATTGCGTAGCTGAAGTCAAAATAGCTTACCTCAGCTTTTGGCGTTGTCTACACAGCAGGAAGTCGAAGGAAGAGCACTCTTCCTTCGACTTCCCTTACTCCTCATAAAATAAGGCTTACCAGGAGTCGGAGTAAGAAGCCCTCCAGCTCAAAATTATTTCAAAATAATGGCTTGCAGTGTAGACACGCTCTTGGTTATTTTGGAATAGCATCAGTTATTCTGAAATTATGCTGCTGTGCAGACATAGCCTGAGAGACCGTAGCCAGCTGGTGTAAGTTAGAGCAACTCCCAGGCTGTTAAGTATCAGAGGGGTAGCCGTGTTAGTCTGGATCTGCAAAAGCGACGAGGAGTCCTGTGGCACCTTATAGACTAACAGATGTATTGGAGCGTTAGCTTTCCTGGGCAAAGACCCACTTCTTCAGATGCATGTAGTGGACATTTCCAGAAGCAGGTATAAATATGCAGGCCAGAATAAGGCTAGAGATAACGAGGTTAATTCAGTCAGGGAGAGTAAGGCCCACTTCTAGCAACTGACCTGGAGGTATGAACACCAAGAGAGGAGAAACTGTTTTTGTAGTTGGCTAGCCATTCATAGTCTTTATTTAATCCTAAACTGATGGTGTTTCACAGTCTTTGTTTAATCCTAAACCCAGGCTGTTCTTACCACTGCCAGGGCTCAGAACAGCCATGGGAACTATAACTAGCTCTCTGAAAGGCCTGCTTCTTTGCATTGTCCAAGGCTAGTTGTGAACATGGACTAATAATCCTACAACCCACTTGGATCCCCAAAATAATCAGAACAATACCCCACCCCCAACAGAGCAACAGTTCATTCACTGAGCTGGCTCAGGAGCAACTGGTCTCTCTAACTCACTTAAGGTGAGTTTCACTTGTCAAACGTTGCCTATGAGGAACGTTGTCCCTCAGTGAGGAGGGAGTAACAGTAACTGGAAACTTGGAAATGGCAGAGATGCTCAATGATTTCTTTGTTTCGGTCTTTACCGAGAAGTCTGTAGG
>JANRFK010003894.1:8900730-8948712 GCA_030068395.1 Apalone spinifera | reverse complement strand
ATGACCTTTCGAGGTCCCTTCCAGTCCTAGTATTCTATGATTCTATGATTCTATTTTTGGCACTCACAAGTGCAGCGTTGGGCCAGATTTTCTTCTGCGGGGCAGCTTTGTCTTGCACTATTTACACTTGTGAAAAGTGAGTTGCCAGATCACAAGGGTAGCTTTTCAAACCCATTTTGCACAGATGTAAAGGGCAACCTGAGCTGACATGCTCACTTGAAGCAGATGGTGTCTCAACCTTTTAACCCTGGAGCAAACCAAAGGGTGGTGACTTCACATTGGAGCACCCTCTGGTATATATCTTATGAAGAGAACCTTCTGTCATTTCTAACATAGGGGTTGTTGGCTGGGCTGTCTCTGACAATTGCCCAAGCTGGATTCATTTGCAGGAGGCAAGGGACTATCAGAGTGCGCTTACGTTTGCAGTTTTTTACATCATGGGAACATATTTCTTTGGAACCCTGTAAGTGCATCACGCAGGGCTGATTTCCAGTATATGCAGGTATATGTCCAAACATCCTGTCACTAAGTACACTGGGACTGCCACATTGGCAAAGCCCCTGCCCCCAGTGGTCCATCTGTTCCAGTAGCCTGTCTCCAACCGTTAATGAAGACATGAACAGAAGGTGTGAAACTGCCATAATTTAATTTGATATACCATGGTAGGAAATTGCACTGGGTGGGTGATCAAATCATATAATCCAACAAGAAGCATGAAAACTCATAGGTTTTGTTATTGTTCAGATAAAGCCCCATCCAACTCCGAATGAAGTCACTAGAAACATTGCCTGGATCTGGGGCAGGCCATAACAAAGCAGTGGCCCATCAAGATTAGTTCCTGGCGGGTCACCCCCACTGCTAAATTTACCTTCACCTCTGCTGGTATCAGGCAATCCCAGCTCTCATTGGCTGTGGATCACCGTTCATGGCCAATGGGAGCGGCAGGAAGTGGTACAGACCAGGACCCCACTTCCCGCCACTCCCATTGGCTGTGAACAGCTATCTATGGTCAACGAGAGCTGCAATCGCTGGATACCAGCAGAATCGCAGATAAATATAGAGGTGGAGCCCACCAGGGACTAACCCCGGTGGACCAGTATTTGCCCACCCCAGAACTGGATCATCCCCACCAGCCTTGATGTAGTCTTATTTGTATAGGCTTTGTCTAGACTGCAGGCTTCTTTCAGAAGAAGCTTTTCCAGAAGAGATCTTCTGGAAAAACTTCTTCTGAAAGAGAGTGTCTACACTGCCAAAGCACATCGAAAAAGCCATCTGCTTTTTTGAAAGAGAGCATCCACACTGAATGGACGTTATCTCGCATTTAAGCTGTGATTACTATGGACGGAGTGGCCACCAAGGCACCTGTGCTTTTTCCTCTTTCCTTTTCTTTCGAAAGAACTCCCTCTTTCCCATCCACACACGCCTTTTCCCGAAAGAGCTCTTTTGGTAAAAGGCTTCTTCCTCATAGAAAGAGGATTACCAACGCCGGAAAAACCCCTCTGTTCTTTTGATTTACTTTCGGAAGAATGCAAAGCAGTGTGACTGTAACTGGAATTTTTTCAGAAAAATGGCTGTTTTTCCGAAAAAACTCTGCAGTGTAGACATACCCATAGATAGCTAGTACTTTTGAAAATTGCTCAGTTCTCTGTTTCAGTAATATCCTTCAACAAGCTGTTCCACAGCTTAATGTAATCTCAGGTAGCTATCTGACTCCCATTATCAACGTAATATCTTGTCATTACCTGAGTGTCTCACAGTCTTTAATGTATTATCTTCACAGTACCCCTGTGAGGCAGGGCTGAGCTGTTAGTCCCCATCTGTGCAATGGGGATGAGGCCTAGAGAAACTATATGATTTGTCCACGGTCACCAAAAAAATGTGTGTCAGAGCAGGGATTTGACTGCAAGTCTCCAAAGTCCTAACATAGTGCCCCCAATCCTTCCTTTCTATATGTAATGGCCTTGCCATATTTGGGGAGGTGGGAGACACATCCAGGTATGAAGACAGGTGAAGTAGCTGCCATGATCTTTCCCGGATCAAGAGGTTCTGACTGTCCAGTCCCTCCTCATGAATCCACAAACCCAGCGTGATTTAAAAATAAATAGATTTGTTTTTACCGCCAGGAAAAGTGGAGCTAATCATGCAAGGCAGTTTCTGCATTTTTCTGCTGCTCTGAGAGTGATGGAAACCTTGAGGTAAGCGACGCCTTACAAAAGGTGCCTGCGGTTAGATTATTTGATGGTAAGCAAAGGACAACTACATTGTAACTGAAGTGGCTTTAAAGTGCACAGCCTGAGGGTGGGAATGTGGGATCTTATCTGTGTGGCCAGGCCTCCTTTTCCAGGACTGATCGTTCACTGGATAAGTCCCATCAGTACTTTTAAAAGACACAGGAGGGGGTATTTTGAACCTGCCACCTTTGACCCGCTGTCCCTTTCAAGCTGGTTGAAATCACGATGGTATCACAGGATAGAGCCAAAACAGCCGCTGAGAAATGCAGAATGTTTACTTGCCATTCCAGTCTATTTGCCAACTCAGTTCAGCACGTGGGTTGCAATGGAAGAATAACAGGTCCAAAGGGGATAAGATACAGTTAATACAGAAAACAAAGCAGGAGACCCAACGTAAATAAAACAAGCCAAAGCAGAAGGAGGTAAGGAGTTGATCTAAGATTTTTATTAACAGTGTTTCAAGAGACAATAGAGGATGGGAGGGTGGAGGAAAAAGCTGACACCATGGCAACTGCTTTAAAATTGTACAAAGATAATAACATATAGAATATTCAGTTCCATAGTTATACTCAGTACAGGTTGGAGAGGCAAAAGGGAAGGGGGCTTAAAAAAAGGGTCACAAAGTTGTACTGAAAGCAGGCAAGTGAAGGAGGTTAATAGGCTATAGCGTATTTACAGCAAGTCTAAGTCCTCTGTACAGCAGCCCCAGCCGTTAGTGTGTCTGGAGCCTATTAAACAAACCACACCTAGCAGCTTCGACTTGGCTGAAAGATTCTTTCTTTCTGTGCTGTTTAGGTAGGAAGGGATGGAGTCTCGGGCCAGACAAGAAGCCAGCTGGGCTTTCTCCCCAATGGCTTGGAGGTCTTCACTTAGGGCTGCGAGCTAACCTAACCCTGCATGAATCTAAGCATATCCCCCTGTGATTTATCCTTCCTCCGCTATGGCCATGAGTCTAGCCCAGGACCAACAGGCACTAACATTCATGTGCTAGTTGGTGGACATGGTGGAGAGAAGGCAGCAACCTGGTTCCTCCGAAGATGCACTTTCATGAAGCACACAGATGTACAAACTAAAAGTTTCCTAGCTATTGGGGAGGTGCTGAGAACTGAGATGCATCTAGGGAGCCCAGGCTTTTTGCCTGGCTGACCCTTGTCTGACATCTTATTCCTGCACCGATGGGTTCCTTTAAGTGCCCTACAAAGTGACATTCATGATTATGCTACATTTAAGAACTGAGTGACTCCCGCACTGTTCCCTATAAACTAAGAACTTGGGCAGGCACCCTGGAGAGACTCAAATGCTACCTAGCTGATTGGCAGAGTGCCCACAGCCGGCGTGTGTTTCTATTGGTGATGCACATCTGCATGTGCCTTGGTGCACAAAACAAAATTTATTCTGCACATGTATAGAAAAATTAGAAGGAACCTTAGACTCCCCATCTTTTTTCCCTCCCACACCTATCTGGCTCTCTGACAGACTGATTTTCCCACCAACTCTTTGTCCTTTAGCTTGAGAGCCTTATCCCCATAACTAGTGATGCAGCAATTGCAGACTTCAGGGCTTTGACTGTTACACATCACATTCCTAAGGAAACAGCACTCAGTATTTTGGTATCGTTAGTTATTTTTTCTCTTGTCCTTTCAAACTCCCATTCCCCCTCTCCTTTCCCACCCAGTGCCCGTCCCCTCACGCCCTTTCAATATCAAATCGTTCCGTGCACACACCCATGCACGCATAAATTTGTCATCAGCTGATCGGCTGTTTGAGATCACATTTAGTCTGTTCATGCTTTTTTGCCTTTGTATGAAAGCAGGGAGGCCCCAGGGTTTAACAGACACAACTGCAGCCAAATGGAAGGAGACAGCAACAGCTGTGTCAGTTACTCTGGGGCTACTGAAAGCCTCTCAGTGCATTTCTTTAGGAGTTTCATCTTGTATAAATAACCCTCAAATTTGCCAGTCTAAGATGTTGCAAGTGCCCGAGAATTTCAAGCCTGTCTCAATCTCAGTTTGTTAAATTTCTTGTTTTACAAGCATCAATACTGCTCCCCTTGACAGAATTACTGGAAGGAATGGCAAGGCATACAGACTCTGATTATTATAATTAATAATATTAAATCATGTGAGTGGGGTATAATCTCAATCTGCAAGTCTTTTGTAACCATCCAATCTAGAATTGGAGATGTGCTTCAGATGCACAAATCAGAGGCTTCAATTCAAGTATTTGGATCCAGGAATTTAGTTTGGTCTCTAATATAGTTAGAACAAATATTCAAAGCTCCGCCCAGATCTCAAATACCCCCAAAAACATGAAAGTCTTCAGTTTGGGGAGCATCACTTGGGCCCATCTTTGCTGAGGTAATACCCTGGGTGTTGCTTTTTAGACAAAGGCAAACCAGTTCATGTTAATCACAGTTGCAACCATGTTACTGTCATATATGTAATGTACAAACTCATTGAAAAGAAGAGATATAAGGAAGAATGACAGAAATTTTGGCATTAGAATTTTCAAATAAGATTGTACAACACTCAGAGAAATGCATTCATATTTAAAGAGATAAAAGACACCAGTGACTTTATGTCTAGACTTCTCTGTAGCCTTACTGGTCCTTTGCTTTGCTGAAAACAAACTTTATGTACAATTTCCCCAAGAATCCCTCCCTCCCACGCCCCAAAACATGCGCGCGCACACATTTCTCATTCCAAAAAAATAAAATAGACATAGAAAACATTGAAAAATGCCTCTTAGGCATGTATTTTTCCTGGAGAAAACCATTTTGTTTTAGAAACTGCGGGATTTGCTAAATGGTCTACCATATCTCAAGCTGTGAGGCATCGGATGCCTTGCAATCTATGTTACAAGAAAAAAAAAAAGAGAAGACAAAAAGAAAGGCAAGTGGGGGAAAAAGAAAAGAGGGGAAAAAGTCAAGTTTAAAAAAATATACCCTAGCAACGTTACCAAAAAAATCCTGACATTAAATACAGCCAAACTGTATTGAATGAAAAATTGCACTAGTCCTCTGGGCATCTCAATAATAAATTAAATACTTAACATTTTCACCAATTAAAAAAGACAGCACAAAATCCATAACAAAAGAACATAAAAAACCCCAATACTGTAAGTAGGAAAAGTGCACAAAGTTGCTTTATACATTGACTCTAAATAAAGTACCAATCCATTTTAAATAGATCAATTGTCTTGCCAGACATACTGTCTTTAGTGTCAGTATTTACATATTCTTTAACCATGTTTACTGGGGCAAAGCTTGTATGTGCCAAACTGTACACGGTTGTTTAGTATTGTCATGAGTCCCTATTGCTGTCTGTGAAATAAAACGGCCTGAAGTGGAAGCCACGTTGTCAGTTCTCACCGATTTAGAGAAAGGATCAGACACATTTCTAACTCCTCTTAAGAGTCAGAAAGTGAACTGGAGCTGATTAACAGGCAGCATAAGAAAAACATTTCCAGCAATCACCATGCTGGGATTCATTAATGCAGAATAGCATGTTTAATGATCAACCAGGGTGGGTTTTTCCCCCGTTTCCGAGATTTTGGAGTGTCCTGACATTTTCTAGTTTTAATTCAATATTGTCTTTTTCTAAAGGAGGACGTGGCTTGAAGGAAACTACTTCCAGGCTGACAAATGTCTAAACTGAGCAGATTAGCCTTTCTGTATAAAATGGGATAATCTACAAGTCTTAATTATAGAGGAGCCTCCTATTTCCTAAGATACACAGCAGACATTCAGCTGCACATTGATTGAATCCTGCTTAGTCCTGAGCACTCTGAGCATAGTCCAGGAAAGCACAGGAGTAGAGGCTGAAGTCTAAGCACATGAGGATTCCCACTGGCATTAAGCATGTGGATAACTGCATTGCTGGACCAAGGACAGAGCATGTCTCCATATATGTAACAGTTTCACTGTAAATTGAGGAAGGCAAGGGCATTTCACTGGTGGGTAGCTTCTTATGCCATCACAGCTCTGCCCAGATGCCAACACCATCACACTGAAAATTTCACACCAAGGAGTTATGAGTCCCAAGTTTTGCTCAACGGGTTTCTGATCTTACTCACACCGAAGTCAACAGCAAAATTCCCATTGGCCTCACTAGGAGCAGACTCATGGGCTACAGCTACACTTCAGGCTTCTTGCGCAAGAACTGTTTTACGCAAGAGTTCTTATGCAAAAGGTCTTCCACAAGAGCGCGTCCACACTGCCACGTGCTTTTGTGCAAGAGATGTGCTTTTGCACAAGACAGTCCATGGCAGTGTGGACGCTCTCTTGTGCAAGAAAGCTCTGATGGCCATTTTAGCCTTAGGGCTTTCTTGCTCAAGAAACCCCTGTTGCCTGTCTACACTGCCTTCTTGTGGAAGAGCTCTTGCGCAAGACGGCTTATTCCTCGTGGGGAGAGGAATAACTCTTGCGCAAGAAGTCCTGTTTTCCGACGCTTTACTGTAAATTTACTTGCGCAAGAACACACGTGCAGTGTAGACGCTCTGCAAGTTTTTGCGCAAGAACAACTGTTCTTGCGCAAAAAGCCTGCAGTGTAGACACAGCCATGCTGTAACTCAGTAGGATGTGTCAGAGGATGATACACTACAAGGGACCAGTCTGTTTTAAGGCAGAGGCTATTTACACATAAAGTGATTTGGACAGGAGAGGAGGTGATGGAGTCCAGTGCAGAGAAATGAAAGGTCACTAGGCCAGGCACCATGAGAGCAGATGGCATCTGCCCGTAGTGGGTCTGTGCTTAATGCTCTGAAGCTGAAGTGGCCGAGGGCAGTGAAGAAGTGCTAGGTGGAACCTGATAGCTTTCAGCACCCCCCTTAAAAGAAAGCAAGAACATTAAGAGGGGGGCATTGTAAGTGCAAATCAAAGGGAAAAGTTCCCACCCCACAGCAGGCCACGTCTGCAATCCCATGTGCACTTCTAGCTCCTTCAGACATGGTTTATACTGGTGTCAATCTGGAGTCACTCCGCTGACTTCAAATGAAGTGACTCCAGATTTACATGAAGATCAGAATCCAGTCACCAGGAAGTTGCCCCCAGAGTGACAGGGACTAAAGATCAGTGTCCATTCTCTGTACTTAAAAGGTCACATTGGCCCATTTCGTTACAACGTGCACAACCCCGGGGGCCTTACTCGTGAAGTCGATGGGCTTTTTGCCTGAGAATGGCCTGAGCACAGCCTGCAGGATTTAGCTGTTGATAAGCATCCTAAAGCCTCAGCACATGCTCAGAGATGGGTTCAGAGGGAGAAATGCCTTCATATAAATTGCATAAAAGAGTCCGAAATAGGCGCGGTGTGATTCAAGGGGCTAGTACAGGCAGCATGAGGTTGACTGTGGGCCCCACTATGGGTCTAGGGCAGGAAGACAGCAGGACTATGTAAAGAGCCCTGGTGTGATCTCTGTGCTCTCCATGACAACATTTAGATGGCGAGGGGGCAGTGAACGGTTGGAGAAAATAGGTTTTTATACTGGGGTGGGGTGGGGCAGGGAAGCCGGTCACAGTCTGCTGCAGATACTCTAAGGGCAATCTGAAGCAACACCAGCGCAAACAGCGGGGTTATTCCAGATTTACAACACAGGGGTATAACGGTGATGGGATCTTGGCTTTCTGGGAGTGGCCATCCCATGGGTTTCAAAGGGAGCGGATGGGAAAGAAGCCCTGAGGGAAGACAGGAAGCGGGTGGCACACCTTCAGGATGTGCTCTGCCCCCGTGAAATCAGTTGCCACACTCTCTGCGACTTCCCAAGAAGCAGCATCCGGCCGCTTTGCTGAGAAAGGACATTAAAGCACGCGGGTGGTGTTTCTTTAGGGTGCTACCTGTGGAGGCGTGGCCAGGATTTCAGTGTAACCTACTTACTCGAGCTGCATGTGAGGGCAAAAATATGCCCACGGAGAGCAACCAGCAGATGGTATAACTTCCCAAGGGTAGCAGCAGGCATGCAGAGCAGGGCTTTTATTATTAAAGGATTTGGGCAAGTATTGGATGTAAAGAAATATTATGGTGTATTCCTGCTGGCTTAACAGAGGGAATGGGGCCTCGGGAAGTCTTCCTGGCCTCTTGTGTTCATGATGAAGAACTTCATCCTTCAAGATCCTGAACTTCTCCTGCTAAGCACCAATTGCCCCCAAATCCCATTGACTTGAATGGCATTTGCGGTGCTCACCACTCTGTGGGGCTGGACTCCTAAAGGGGCACAGTGAGGCTTTCCATAGTTTTCCAGGCTGAGCTTCCAATTGGATACATGATCTCCAAGCCCTCTGAAGAAATGACGCATGGTCACGGTATCTGCCGAGGCACCGTGAGCTCATCCAAAACACAGCCCATAAAATCCAAAGGGACTCTGAGTAAAAACAAGTCTCCTGCTCCAGAAAAAAACCACAGAAAAACCAAAATAGTCCTGCCAATAAATGGAAATGGAGCAATCCGGAGTCCCTGGACCTGCTCACATGCATCAGCATAAGGGACAACAGCATTTAAAGGGAGACGCATGCAACTAAAAATCCCCTTCCCATTAAGGGGCCAAGTAGGAAATCTGACCAGGAAAAAAAACCCCGCTGCTTGAGTTAGCCACTCAAGCTGTGGGCGTCTGATTTTCGTCTTCTTCCCTGGCACAAAGCCCATCGCCAGCAATGAGCCGCTCCTGGCCACAAAAGATTAGCCTCGCTGCTTCAGGAACATTAAACATGTCGCGCCCTAACTCCAGGAAGCAGCTGAGCTATGGCTTTGACCAGCTAACTCCTGGTGGCTTACAAAAGGGAGCGTTGCTGGTTTAAACCTGAGAGCACGTAAGGTGGGCAACCATCTCTCCTTCCTACCCTGTCCTGCGTGCCTTTTGCAGCTGAGGATGTCTACTCAGACCTTGCCTCCTCCGGACATGAGAAGCCCCCGCGTTAGCATTTTAAATTGGATCTGACACCTTCCAAGCTTTGCCATCACCCCTTTTGTTAATAAGCACTTCCAGTTGCTGAGCACCATTGATAAGAGAGCGCTCCAGCAAGGGCAGGCTATCCAAACCCACGGGATTCATACAGTCATTCAGTGTATGGCCAATCTATAGCACTACAAGGATGCAACGGGTTCCAAACATATCCTGCAGCTGTATCCTTGGTGGTTTTCTTCTGCCGGTAAAGGGTTTTCTTTTCCTTTTTACCCCAAACGCGTGTGCTCCCTGCACACTCAAACCCATGAGCCATGATCTGTGGTAGGCCCTGTATCTCCTCCCATGTGAAATTGACCAGTCAAGCAAGAAAATTGTACACTAACATGAAAAGTCCCTCTCCTTCCTCTGCGGCTCTCGGCCTATCTGCCGCAGGCATCAGAAATCAGGCCAATCTGCAAGAAACACCAATATACACCAAAGGTGGGGCTCAGACGGCATCCTGGAATTCAGCCCGCTCAAGACAACAAAGGAGAGGCAGGTAGGGAGTTGTCACTAACACTCATCTATGTTAAGGCTGATGAACTCCTGTATACACTTCCTGTACTGGAGCTCAGTGGGGCTGTTGCTGGGATATTGACCTGGTTGTCCGAAGGGACCCTCGGCTTCCCGCATTTCCTCGTTCATTCGAGCCAGACGCAGCCTGGAGGGAGGCAAAGGGAAATGAGAGAAGAGGTTTTATTATCCTCTCTTGACTAGTCTGGGACTTGCTCTCGAAGATGGGCCGAGATCCAGCTGCAACAGCCCCATAGGTGCAGGAAGCACAGGTATGGGGGGTGCAGCAGCATCCCCAGATTTTGGGTGTCCTGGCCACATGTCCCTGCTTCCCAGATTTTTGGCCACTGACTCTGCACCCCTGCTATCTAATGTCCCAGCTGCTGGGCCAGCTGATGCCCAGGGGCATTTCTTCTGGCCCCAGGACCTACTCCACTGCTGGCCCTATGCACAGGGACTCAGCCACTGGCCTCAGGTCCTGCCAGGACTCTTCTATGGGATCCCGCCCAGCTGCTGGGCCTGGGGTCCTGGCCACCAGCCCTGCATGTGGGATCCTGGTGGCCAGCCCAAGCTCTCAGTGTCAGTGAGGGGCAAGGACTTAGGAAAGTGGGGGCGCAATGCAGCTCCCCCACTCCATGCCACTGCATATCCCTGAGGGTAGGCTCCACTTACAAGGTGACGATGTCTGCATTGGCTGCCTGGACTGCAATGCTGAGAGGGTCCTGGCCATCCTCGTCCACCGCATGCTGGTTGGCGCCTCGCTTTAGGAACAAGCAGACCTGGCTGCAAATGGGAAATGAAAGATGTCAGAGCCGAATAGCAGGGTTCCAGGCTGAGGCCTGATCCGCAACTGCCGAGCAATGGGATGCTGTGAGTCTTGTGGCGTAGGCCACTCTCCTGAAAGGAGAAGCTCTCCCTCCCCTCTCCTGACTGGGGATCTCTCCCTCTCAGTGCACAGGAGCAAAGGCAGTTTATAGTAAGGCCTGTGTGGATCTTTGCATGAGTGACAGTGAATGAAGGGGGGGCCCAAACCCCACTGCCCCACTCAGATGGCTCCAGCGGCTGGTGACACCAGCTCATATGCGGTGTGGCCAGTATAGTGCACGAGCCCCCGCCTGGCCCTGGGCACAGGGTGAATTTCACCCCAAAGGGAATGCGCCCTCAGAAGCAGAGATGAGCACTAGAGCCCTGCGTGGATACAAAATTTTGTATCCGCATCTGTAGCCGCAAAAATGACCCACAGATCCCCGCATCCGCAGATACCCACGGATCTACAGCAGGTATCCTAACTTCAAAGCCACCCAGACACTGGCAGGACCAAACATTCAACTTGACATTCGAGGGTGTGTCCCGGAGAGGCTCATACTGCACTGGGGGGAGCTGGGAAATGGCAGCAGAGAATGGGAAGGGGAACACCTCAATCCCCAGGGGGAAAAACGGAGCAGACATTAGTGAGAATTTGGGGCAGGGTCTGTCTCTGTGTTTGTACAGCACCTAGCATCCTTGGGGTCCATGACTAGGGCTCCTACACAGACCATAATACTAAATGCAGAGAGTAGCTATTAATCAGAGCAGAAAAGGAGAAAAAATAGCCTAATAAAAATAAATCCTATGCCGGACTTGCTTCTCCTTTCATTTATACTGGTATAAATCAGAAGTGACTCCACTGAAGTCTATGGGAAGACTGGGATCAGAGTCAGACCTACAGCCTTTCAGGCTCCATTTTTACTAGCCCTGTGTTATACCAGAGAATTGGGCTCTGCTATTCCTAACACACCAAATAGGTGGTCATCCAGACACTAGGAAAACATATGGTTTTGAAGTAACTGAGTCACTCAAACTCAGCCCACCAGAGCTCTTCCGTCCGACCCAGCCTGTGGGCTTGGGAGTATGTTCAAACACTTACCCAGTGTGCCCCAGGTATGTGGCATGGTGCAGAGGAGCCCGGCCCCGGATATCTCTTTGGTTAACGTCTGCGCCGTTCTGGAGTAAGAATTCGCAGGCAATCAAGGAGCCCTGTTTAGAAGAGGGAGAAAGGAGCTTTGTCGGGTCCCTGTGGCATTGCCAGATTGCTGATGAAAGCCAAGGAAGAGTCAGGAGGATCAACACAACATTCAGGATGGGAACCCCACCCAGGTGCTGACCCAGCGATGTCGGGCATCTCAAGAAAAGGAAACCCCCCAAATAATCCCTTTCAGTCGGAGAGAGAGACAGGTAAGAATAAATAATATCCCTAAAGCAGCTTCTTGGCTAATCAAACTAGACTATGAATCCTCATCTGATTCCTTCCCCAAAAAGGAAAGGATTCATTTCAGAGGGGGAGATTCTAATTAGAAACAGCCAGCTCTGGGTTTGAGACCAGATGAGGTACACACAGGGGATGTGCAGGCCTCTCTTTGCCAATGCACATTGACCTGGACTTTTGCACAGACCCAAACTGCCACTCTTGCCAATGCACCTCCAACATGGCTCGTGGCACCCACTTTGATTGCAGTCCCAGCACTGGGCCTTTGGCAGTGCAAACAAGCAACCTCTAACACCACCAAACTAGGCAGCATCTGAGACCCAAGACAGTCACCAGCTGCATTACATAAGAACATAAGAACAGCCATAGTGGGTCAGACCACAGGTCCATCTAGCCCAGTGTTCTGTCTGCCGACAGTGGCCAATGCCAGATGCCCCAGAGGGAGTGAACAGAATAGGGAATCATCACGCAATCCCTCCCCTGTCATCCTTTTCCAGACAAACAAAGGCTAGAGACACCATCCCTACCCATCCTGGCTAATAGCCATTGATGGACATAACCTCCATGAATCTATCTAGCTCCTTTTTGAACCCTCTTAAAGTCCTAGTCTTCACCACATCCTCTGGCAAGGAGTTCCACAAGTTGACTGTGTGTTCAGTGAAAGAAAACCTTCCTTTTGTTTGTTTTAAACCTGCTGCCAATTAATTTCATTTGGTGACCCCTAGTTCTCATATTGTGGGAATAAGTAAATAACTTTTCCTTATTCACTTTTTCCACACCAGTCATGATTTTATAGACATGATTTTATAGGCTCAGGCTGAACTAGCCCAGCGGCTACCCCCAGAGTCTGCGTAGTCAGCGTTGCCAGTGCTACCTACCCCCATCACAGCTTGAATCAGGGGTGTTTTGTTTTCATCTTCATCATTCACCCAGTTGACCTCAGCACTGTGGGCCAGAGCCTCCGCCATGACAGGCAGGTTACGGGCCTGCGCTGCCTTGTAGATCAGCAGGCCAGGATGCAGCTCCCGCAGGTCCTCTAGGTCTGAGGCCTCCTGCTCTATCTCCGCCTCGCCGCTGGACTCCTCCGACTCTTCGCACTCTGGCGGGGGGCAGGGAGGGGACAGAGAGAGAGAGATGAGCTGGCGGCACAGCCACCAAGCTTTGCCGAGGGGTTCGTCCTTTCCCATTCCTTACACCCCCTGCTGGTGTTGGTGCCATCCTTACCGAGGGGGATCATGCCCCAAGCGTCCTGGATGAAGGGGTGATCTCTTCCCTTCCTGGGCATGAATGGAGGAACCAGGGAAGATACTGGGCAATGCATGGTCAATTCTTTGGCAAACCTGAGGGAGGACTACGGGGTGAGGTCTTCCTCTCTAGAGGAAGGCATAATGAGTGGGAATTGCTCCCTGCTCTGGGGCCTGAGGCATGACACAGAGCGGCAGACCTGCCAACAAGGGAGGCAAAAGGGGCAGTTGCCATGGGGCTTGGTGATTCAAAAGGGCCTGCCGCTGCTACTGCGACAGCCGCTGAAGCCCTGGTCCCTTTAAATCACCTCAGGAACGCAACTCATCACAGCTCTAAGAACTGGGGTGGGCAGTGTCGCACTCCGAGCAGTGCTGAGGGCTGGCTGCCCTGCCCCTGCCCCTGCCCCTTCTGCCCGAGGTCTCACCTCTTCCAGGAGCATGGAGCCGGCCCTTCCTACACCTTGCCCAGGGGTCTACGGAGGCTGTTGGCGCCCCTGCACATTGGCAGCTCCCCTTGGCAATGCTGAGGGGAGATCTCTACCACCTCAGGGATTGTTACGGAGGTGTGCTGCGTGGTGAGCCCACTTCAGCGTTTCGGTCCCTTCACACGATGCTGTTCAGCATGTGCCAGTGAGGTGACACCGAGGCCCATGCACTGTTGCGCCGGGCCCGCTGCATCACTCCAGTGTTGCCGGCTGTGCGTCCCCCTCACCTTCCTCCGTGACGCTGTCCACCACCGAGCCAAACACCAGGACATCAGTGCTCCCGTCCGTGCTGCCGCCCAGCCCGCTGTCGCTACTCAGACCTGCGGGGCCAACAGAAGACAAATCGAGATCATTTTAATATGGGGGCAAACCACAAAGTCTGCTCGTGGTGCAGCACGGCGCCCATCTCCCTGGGCCACCCTGCATTTGTGGGATGCTCCGGCCTTCTCCACTGCATCTCCTTCTGACACAAGGCCCGTGGGGGGATCCTGGAGGCCATGAGGTGGACAGGAGGCAAGCAGCAGCAGCAGCAGCAGCAGAGCATGCTTTACAGCAGGACATGCGGTGTCTCAAGCCAGCAACAACAACTCTCTGCTTTTACCCTTAGCTGCCCTGGCTTCCCCCTCCTAAGTGATTTCTCACCACCCTGCAGGAGTCACTCTCCCAGCTCTCTGGGCCATTCATTTATATTGTGCTTCACATCTGCCAGGAGATGCCCCTCCCCTAGAACCCGCACAACACCCTTTCCCCCTCGGGTTGCTAAATATCCCAAGGTGGGCAAAAACAGCACAGAAACGGAGGTGCAAAGAGTTGAAGCCACTTGACCAAAGATGCGCAGCACCTCCCTGGCAAAGCCTTTTTGCTCCGAGCTCCCACTTCTGCAGAAATGGCAGCTGAGAAATCACCAAGGGGACAAGCACTGTGGCTGGGAAGAAAGGTCTCCAGCGTGACGCTGAGCAAACTTTGGCTTGTTACATTAGAGCGCCCCACGCCTTCAGGAATTCCACCGGGCTCAGCTCCCTGCTGCTCCGTACTTGCCAACCTCACCAAATCTCATTAGCATCTCATGACAAGGATTCAATAATACCATGAATGGTTTCTCCTTTCGCTTCCCTTGGGTTGAGGGGTGTGTGTGGGGGGGAGGGGGATCTGATCTAGCACCCCCTGCTGGTCAGAGAGAAGGGAATCTACCTCTGCAAAAGCTGCACATCCCCGCCAGTGCCGGGAGGGAAAGCAGCAGCAGGGGTGAGAACTGAGGTGCAGGTCCCGGAGAAGGGCTCCCCTCTTCCTCATCTACTTCTCAAAACTCACCACAACCCCAGCCAGGCTCCCTTTGCCCTCTGAACCCGCTGCCCGCTTAAGGCTCCAGGGGAATCCAGGCCAGTGGCAAAGACTCACTTTCCCAAGTTTGTAATGAAACTTGCTGCCCTGGGCCACATCGTGCCAGTCAGCCTGACCCTCCCCACTGAGCCATACCCCATCCATTGTGTTTACACAGGAGTCAACTAGACAATCCCCAGCACTTTGCCCGTGAACACATGAGCTGAGCGCCCCTTGCACACAGCCCCCCCGACAATATCCAGTGAATCCCTCAAGGACCGTGGCCAGGAAGGAGAGACCAGCTGGCTTGGCGCTCTGAAGTCTGCCTGTATTAAGCACTCTCCAGGCCCACCGGCAGAGGGGTAAAAGGGAACCCCTGCTCCAAGGCCCGGCACTTCTAAAGGGCCTGGCGCTTCTGGCCACTGCTACTGTGGCAGCGGCAACACCCAGAGCTTGGGCCCTTTTGCATGCTCCGGGCAGCTGTGAGGGCTGATGGCGGGGGGACCAGCGTGGCATGCTCCAGGAGGCATTGAGGGCTGGCTGCCCTGGCCCCACCCCTTCTGCTCAAGGCCCCTCCCCTTCTGGGAGCACAGAGCAGTTCCCCCCCACACTCCCTGCCCAAGGACCTGGCATGGTTACTAGCTCTCCTGGCACCCTCTGAAGCTTCTGCTCCAGTCCCCGCTGCAGTTACAGCTGCAGCCGAACTAAAGAAGAACCCTTCCAGGAACATAGGACCTGCCAGACTGGATCAGATCTGAGGCCCATCTAATCCAGGAGCCAGCATCAGAGGAAGGTGTAAGACAGATGGGGTTAATCTGCCCCTCACATTATGTCCCATGCCCATAGTCAAAGATAGGTGAAGCCCTGAGCTATGAGGCTTAATATCCCGTCCAAAATTTGCTGTTATTAATTATAACCCTTTGCGAATTGATAGCAGAGCAGTATGGTCCCAAACCAAAATCTTCAGGATTTACTGCTGAAGATTACTCAATTTAGGATCCAGATGCAAATCACCAAATTATTTCCCCCAAGTTAACCCACAACCTCTCATTTCAGGATTCAGCAGCTGGAACCACTGTTTAAAGATGCAAACAGGACACAGAGATATCTCCATGATGTCCTGCTGCTGGCTTGGCTTCCTTTCTGTGCAACAGCATCAGCAATCGTTCCTTCTGAATAAAGTGCCAGCCAGTTTAAAAGCAGGCTTCTGAACTTGCACTTCCCTTGCAATAGAAAATTCTACACCGACTTGGTAGTGTACCCAGTAAAAACCAATTGCAAGAAAAAATCAATCGTAGTGAATTTATAAATGAAGTCACTTTGTGCTAGACATTAGGCCCAGCCACTGATCTGTTACATCATCATAAAACCAGTGATGTAGCTGGAATCCTGCCAAACTTACCCTGGGGTAACAGAACAGAGTCTGGTCCAAATTTGTAGACTTCAGACACTTTTATTTTTTGTCAGTGATCTTGATATACCATTGGGAAATCAGTAATAAATTGTTTTTAGGAGTGACATATTTTTCATGGAGTGGTGAACAATTTTGTCAAGTGTTTCGGTTTAGTAGGCACCGCTGAAGAGTAAGGTGTGATTTTGTACTTGTTTAACATAAAGAACCAGTATTTATAGGGGTGGCTGATTGATTGTCAGTTCACTGCGACTTTCTTGTACACTAATGGTGGAAGGCTGTAAGAGCTGCTAAGCACCTCTCATACGGCATGTAGCGTCTGGCAGGATCAAGTCCCAAGTCTTATCCCTGTATGAAAAATGATGGACTCGTAAAAGTGATAGTGTAATAGCATCATCCAGAGCAATGTTCCTTCTAATCTTTTCCATCCATGTGTGGATTTTTCCATCCATGTGCAGAATAAATTTTATGCGCACCAAGGCACGTGCAAAGTGCACCACAGTAGAAATAAAACACCTAGATGTGTGCTCTCTGCTAATGAGCTGGACAGTATTTGAATCTCTCCTGAGTGGCCACCCAAGTGCACAGTTTACAGAGAACACTGGTGCAGAGCCAGACACAATAGGGGCCAGTGAACATCCTCCACTCAGCTCAGGCAATGCATATCAATCTTGCCATGACACACACAATATTCTGTTGCTGGCACTCTCCTCAGCACAGGTTGTCAGTTAGGATGGATAGTGTCATATGGCATTTGTTATAGGGACGCTGCACCCTTAGACACAAGACTGAGATCATCAAACTCATTTCACTTGTAACTTTGAAGACGGGTTTGAGGCCTAGCTGTCAGATGCACCCAAAGGCCTGTGAACTCCTTGGCCACAACTACAGAAGGGAAAGGAATTCTTAGTTTAATTGGGTGAATTTTGCTGCTTTTCCTTTTCCCCCCAAACAGACCATGACTAGGCCTCCAACTTCTTCATTATCACTGGCTGAAAAAGTCAGTGATTAATCCTCGATCCCTGTATTGCTTAGGCTCAATACACAGCAGTGTTTTGATTGGATTAGACCTCCAGAGGCTGTTTCTGTCCCTTTTTCTGAATGAGCACAACTTTTTGGATCAGGCATCCAGGGTAAAGAATTAAAACGTCACCCTCCGTGAATCTTCCATAATGTTTCGTTTCCAATTTGCTGCTTTGACAAATGTCTGCGAACTCCTGGCGGTGTTTTGTGGAGCGCAAAAGAGAAGTGAATGTAGATAGGCGGGCTACTTTGTTACAAGTATGAACCAATGTTTGAGGAAAACGGTTGCCAGGATTCACCAGCTCCGGCCAAGAAAAGCCCCAGTTTTGCAACTGGATACACACCTGTGCCCGTGTGCAGCTTCTTTGGCTTCAGCACGACTCCATGAATGAGCAGGAGCAGAGAGCTGCCTCCCTAGATACAAGTGGGGGATTAGGACCCTCTGCTCTCAGGGTTAGATTTTGCTCTTAATAACAACAGCAGCTCCACTGAGGACAATGGAATTACTCCTGATTAACTCCAAGGTGAGTGAGCAGCACATGGCCCGTGGCATGTATGCAGAAGCACTCAGCACTAAATTAACTCCACTCCACAGAATCAGTGGTAAAACTCCCACTACCATCAATGGGAGCCATGTCAGGCCAGCGCTGAGTGCTTGGGAATAGTCCAGCGCTAACCACTCTAGTAAAAGAATCATTTCAGGTTAGCTAAAAATTCTGAATCCATGAATTCCTTACAAGCTAGTATTTCTTGCTAGATGCTATGACATCTTTAAAGCCCTGACTCAGCAAAGTACTAAAGCATGTACTTAACTGATTTCAGTGGGACTGAACATGTGCTTTAAGTAAAGCAGTTTCAGGGGGCGGCCGTGTTAGTCTGTAACTTTAAAAATAATGAGTAGTCCTGTGGCATCTTAGGGACTAATAAAATATATAGAGAGAACTATGAGCTTTCATGGCCAAAACCCACTTCATCAGATGAACTGGAGTGGAAATAACAAAATCCAAGATAGATAGATATATAACAGTAGCAGAAGTACCTGTCAATTATAGGACCCGTGTTAATGAGGCTAATTAAGTGGGCTGGTTCTCTCCCATTCATAGCTTTTGAAGTGAAAATGCGGATGTTAAAGGCAGGAGAAACTGGCTTTGTAATGCACTGACCAGTTAATGTCTTTATTCAAGCCTGGGGTAATGGTGTCAAATCTGTAGATGAATTCCAGCTCTGCAGACTCTCTGTAATTGGTGAGAGAAATTCTTCTGTAGAAGAATGGCTTTTAAATCCATAATTGCATGACCAGGCAAGTTAAAATGTTCCCTTACAGGTTTCTGTGTGTTACCATTCCTGATGTCTGATTTGTGTCCATTCATCCTTTGTCGTAGAGACTGTGCAGTTTGGCCACTACACATGGCAGAGGGGCATTGCTGGCACTTGATAGCATTTTTCACATTAAAGGATGTGCAGTTGTATGAGCCCCTGATGTTGTGGCTTACGTGGTTAGGTCCTGTGATGCTGTCGCTTGTATAGATGTGTGGACAGAGTTGGCAACAGGGTTTGTTGCAGGGGTAGGTTCCTGGGTGAGCGTATCTGAGGTGTGATGTGTGGTGCTTGTTTTTTAAAGTAAGCGTGTGCTTTGCTGAATCAGAACCTAAAAAACCTCAGCTGTTTTGCTTTACTAGAATATCTACTTATTCATCTATGGTATTCCTAAGGTACTTGTCACAATGTATCTGAGTTCCAATGATGCGATTGTAAAAAATACAGCCAACTTTTGATTGGAACAAGTCATATTTTGGGGGCTCTTTTGCTGCTAGCTGCTAGGGCGTCACCTTACCTCCGTCCAGGAGGAACGGCATACCGCTCCCACCGGGACCAATGCCACTCCAGGGGCCAGCTGCCAGCGGGTGCTGCATAGAGATGTGGCTGGCACCTAAGAGGAAGGTGGACGGAATGTGAGGGGAGTTAATCGTCACAAACACACGCAAAAAAAAAAAAAATTAGCAATAAGACTTGCTAAAAAAAAAATTGAAAAAGCTGGTGAAATGCAAAGGATGGGGGTACGGAGCGCGGAAAAAAAATCCCATTCAGCAAAATACAAATGCCTGGGATTGACTGGAACGAGATTAAAACACAAACAAACAGTGGAGTAAAGAGGACAATGGGTTGGGGTTTGTGCACGTTAACTCCCCGTCTCTCTCTTGAAACACTGACCCCGGTGTGTATGTGATTTGGTCCGCAGTGAGACAGATACCTCGCCATCGGCCGGGAGCAATACACGTGCCCTAGAAGTGGTAGGAGGCAAAGAGGTGCCGAGTGCAGAGCTGTGTTATTTGTACTTACTGCGTGGTCCTGAGCCGGCACCAGTGTCAAAGTATGAGAAGAGGGAGTCCAGCTCGTCGGGGCAGAAGAGAGAGTCTCGCCGGAATTTCCTCTCCAGAGTGGCAGCTGTTTGCAAGGAGAGATTATTAAATATGGTGGTGGTGGGAGACACACTTGTATAAGCGGAGCCTGAAAGTTGCCAAATTTATCCAGTTAACAAGGAAGGAGAATAGCGGAGGTGGTAAAATCACCACCCTCCCATGACATTTTGGGCAGTGGGTAACCCCCAGACAGGGCCAGCCCACAACATTTTGGCACCTGAGGTGGGGAGCTCAAATGACGCCCCCATGCCGCCTCGCTGCACCAGCAGCAGACACAATTTTCTACACTCTGGGTCCTAGTGGTGCCCCGCCACAGTCTGGTACCTGAGGCGGCTGCCTCAGTTCGCCTCATGGTGAGGCCGGCCTTGCCTCCAGACACTATTCTGAGCCAGCTGAGTAAAAACAACAAAAGAGGTTTGAACCTAATGAAAGAACAGAACATTGTGGAATAAAGGAAGCAGAACAAAGAGCCTGCTGGTCACACCAGTGGAATGGTCCCATCCTCTACTACGAAGAAGCTTTGTTAGAAAGATACAACTTGTTAGGAAATTCCCTAGGTAAGCTGTGCGAAGAGGGATATGCTTGTACAGTAGTATTGGGTTTTATAGCTTCTGCAGGCTGCAGCCACGAGGGGGAGAGAGGGACAGGGACACTTTATCAGGTCTACGTACTGTAGAGGACAGCACTGTGTGCTATGCACACATGCGCACACACACACATACACACAAGTGGGGATGGAGGGAAAGCTGTAGCGTATGACATAGGAAAGTAGGTTCCCACCAGATGGGAGCGGGGCTGGCGATGCATTTCCCGCCTCATGCCGGTACTTCCTCCGAGCCGTGGGTGCTTTTGTGGTGCTGTTGTGCCTCTGGCATTTCTTCACACTCCAGCGCCGGGGTTTCCTCTCGCTCTCTGCCAGGGCCTCCCCAATAGGCAGCTTCTTGAGGAACTTCTTCTCCACATACTTGACTTTGATCCAAGCTTCCTTATCTTGCCTAAGGGCAGTGCAGGAAAAGGCATTTGCTCCGCTGCCTTGGGAAGGGGCGTGGCTCATTTAAACCTACCAGCGGGGAAGCCTGGCAACCCCAGGCTCTTCTCACACTGTGACTCGTCGAACCCTGATGGCACATGGGCAGGGGCTGATCTCCGGGGCTCTCGGACAGTTCATGCCCCTGATGCTTAGGAAAATGTATCGCAGAGTGGGACACAGCAGGGATGCTGCCAGGCTCAGGGGCCCAGTGCGGGGCACCTTAGGCCTGGTTCCCCAGCCGTTGGACCAGGCGCAGCCTGAGTTAGTCAGGTTGTACAAATGACTACGGGAGAGTTGAGGCCAGGAAGAACCAGGAACTGAAAGTCAGGACACCGGAGAGGCAGGGCAGGGGGAAGGGAGGGGAACTGTTCCTAGCTCTGCCACTGGCTCACTCCATAGCCTTGGGCATGTCACTAAAGGCAGAATCCTCCAGTGTGGGGGGCCAAACAGCAGGCACCTAAACATATGGCCTGGTTTTCAGAGATGCTGAGCAATCACAGCTCCCAGTGACATCAGGTCTAGTCTGGAGGCTGTGCTCTGGTGAGGCAGCTCTCTGAAAGGGGCTGAAGGCAGAGGCCAGAGCCTGGCTGGGCAGATGGGAGTGTTTTCAAGGATGCTGGCACTGTGAAGGGAGCAGGGCAACAAGATCTGTCATAAAGACCTAAAAATAGTCCCTGTTTCCAAGAACAGCAGAATGGTTCAGCGCGGTTTGTTCTCTGGGGCAGCCAGCAGCAGGCTATGCTGTGTAGCTGGCATGTGTCGGGCTAAGCTGATCTCCCACTCCATTTGCCACACTTCCCTGCAGATATACTGACCCCCTGCTGGCCTGAACCTCAAATTCAGAGAGGTGGGGAGACATCCCGAAACCGGACTGAGCTGGAGGGGCTCTGACTTACCTGGAGCTCCCTGCAGTGGGCTTCTTAAGTCCCAGTTCTTCACACTGTGCCTCATAAATCTGGTTCATGGTGCTGTTCCCCAGCTCGCACATTAACTGCGATACACGAAGTGAGGGACAAAGCAGGTCAGTAAAGAGGCCTCCTCCCAGCTTATCCTCAGCACCCCTCTGCTTCCCCTCGCCCTACTGTCTCAGCCTCCTGGCTCTGAAAATCAGCACTCACTTTCAGTAACTCTGGCTCCCAGGAATCCAGGGTGAGAGAGCGGACTTTGGAACAGTGAACGCCCAGACTCCTAGAGAAGGAAAGGGGAGACAGAGACAGGTTACTGGCTGCAAAACAGACTCTGTACAGGGCATCCCCATTATAAGTCGCCCCGGTATACATCCGTTCCGCATGAAAGTCACTGATGCTTGTAGGAACTGATGCGTTACCAGTCCTCCCATTCCCTGCTCTTAAGTCATGCAAAAAACTCAAGAAAACAATGTGTGCAAATGGAAGTCAGCCGCAGGAAAAAAAAATCTCCGCTTTAAGTTGTTTCTCTGTGTTAAGTCCAAGTTTTTTGGAACGTATCTTGGACTTATAGCGAGGACGGCCTGTACATCAACTCAGAATGGCTAGTGGATCACAGGGTGAAGGAGGGCAAACCCGCTGTGGATGTATATAGCAAAAGGCACTTATTGAAAGAGGGAGAGAATGTCACACACACAGAACTGATCCCTTTCCTGTTCCAGTTAATTCTTCAAAAGAAAAAGGCACTCGGGGGTGTTATTTGTCAATGAATTCTTTTTACTTTTATTCTCCCTACTCACAGGCACTGCTAGGAAACCTGGAATGGAAACAGGTTGTCTTTGTGACACTTGTATTCCACCTGTACATATGAGTGCCAGCTTGTTATTGCAGGGCTGTTTGTGAGAGCTGAGTAGGGTGACCAGATGTCTTGATTTTATTAGGATTGTCCTGATATCTGGGGCTTTGTCTAATATAGGCACTTATTACTCCCCCTTGCCCCACCATCCCAATTTCTCACACTCGGTGTCTAGAATTGGGTTGCACAACACACACATAGTTTGTTATTATTAATTATTATTATTATTAATAATAATAACAACAACAACAACAATTTGTACATATATAGCAACTTGTACCCCAAGGATCTCAAAGCACTTTACAAAAGTGTGCAAGGACTATCCCTATTTTAGAAAAGTAGCCAGCAAGGCACAAACAGGGTAAGTCACTTCCCCAGGGTCACAGAGTAAGTACAAAGCAGTTGGGAATAGAGTCGAGAGCTCCTGAGTGGTTAAAACTGGGCATCAAGTTCTTCATCAATTCTAGCACAGGGGAGCTAGCAGAAGAGACAATATTAGCTCCTCTAGCTGTTGAAGATGTCATTAGTTGGTGACTGTAAAATGCTCTGTCGATGAAAAATGCTAAGTATTGTTAGCACAGCCAAGAAATTACACTCCTGGCTAGCTAGTATTTCATAGTGGGACTTGTGCTAGTTCCTTTACATATATCAATACTCTGTATGCTGCAGATAGAAAATAATACGTGTAGCTATACAGAAATATATACAGTCTGACCCTCCCTAGTCTGGCACTCTCTGGTCCAGCAACTTCCGCGATCCGGCATGATTTGAGTTAGCCGGACGTCCACTTAGCAGGTTTGGCCAAGTTTCCCGGCTCCCATAAAGTTTGTTTACAGCCCCCAGCTCTCAGTGTTCAGTGCTGTTATTTAGCTCCAATTTACCCTTCAATGTTTTCTAAGAGCCCAGTAAGCAGCGGAAGTGCTGGCAAATTTGACCTCCCTTCCCCCAGGCCCTCACCCACAGTACCTGTGAATCCCAGAGCACTCGATGCACAGCAGAATTCCCAGGTTGATACTGGCCCATCGGGGATCCGCCTGGCCACAGTCACAGCACTGGTCATTTCCAGGGATGCTCTGGACCCTCTGCAGGATGCTCTCCCCCTTCATACTGCGTTCCCGGGAGTCTGTGGCAGAGTCGATGCTGCTCGTGGAAGGGGAGGCGGTTCGGTCCAGTCTCTGCAGAGAGAGGAGGGGACTCATTGTGTGCCCTGCAGCACAGCCTCTCCTGGTGGACAGATGGTGGGGAGTTCCATGTGTGCACGCTGATGGGCTAGCTATGATTAGCGCTGCCATTACAGGGGGACACCAGCATCATCCGGGGGGTGGCATTACAATTCTACTGATGGCTTTGTGCAAGGGCAGTCACAGATGAAAAATGTCAGGTGGGCAAACGTGAGCTTGTGTCAGCTGAGGGAGAGGTGGGAAGAGGAGACATGGATCTGTTCCTTCCCTTTCCATAGGGTCATCTGAAGAAGTGGGCTGTGCCCATGAAAGCTCATGATCCCATCGACATGATTTGTTAGTCTGTAAAGTGCTACCAGACTATTTGTTGTTTTTTAAGCTTTTCCACTGGAGTTTGCGAATGTGAAGGAAGGGAAGGGAATCTTTTGCCTGTGCTACTGCCTTCTGCCACCAGATGGCGCCCACAGTGCATTTCCTCCCCCCCCCCCGCCCCCGCTCCCTGCGCACCACGCACACCACTGCAAACAGGCACCACAAACGACTGCATGGTGTCTAACGTGTCGCTGCTTTGGGTTCCTCTCATTTTACCGAGAGAATGGACTCCCCTCAGTGTTCCTCTGTAGGACAGGAGGAAGGTGGGGGGTTTCCAGTCTGCACTCCATCACTCCCCCCCACCTGCCCCTCCCCGCTGTGTAAGCTACCACAGTTGCCTTTGGGTTGGCGCTGTCATCAGCCCCACGCCCCCAGGCAGAGGGAAAGTTTTAGGGTCACTCGTAGGCTCAGCAGCTCCCCGCGCATGCTAGCAGACCACATGTGCCCAGGAGCGACACTGCGAGAAGACTGTGAGCGCCTGTCCCTGCCCTTGGCCTCACCTCGATGTAGTAGCTGTCTGGGCTCTCTCGGTAAGCAGAGGCAATGCTGGCTTGAACCGCTTGGATCCAGGCTTGGCGCAGCTTCTCCGAGTCAGCCTGCAGCATGCAGCTCCTGGGTGGGGAAAAGGCACACCAGATGCTAGTTGGCAGGAGGATGCAGGGCAGGGGGTCTGGGGAGCTGTGGCGAGGCACCTGAATTTATGACCATCCTCACAGCTTAGCTTCACCGGTATGGTTTGGAGATATGTGGTAAGGAGGCAAAGTTACCCAGTGCAGCTTGAGGCAAAATTAACCGCAGAGAAGTCCTTCCTCCTCATCCTGCTGAAGAGCATTAAGGCAGCCCTGCTTTCGCCCCCGCATACATGTCGGGTGGGTGGAAAACAGGAATGTGACAGCTTCTCTCCTCAGCCTGAGCCTTGCTTCCCTCACACCAGCTGTTCACTGCCCACAGTGTTGCCCTCGTTAGGTATCAGAGTAGGCACCTCCATGAGCCCCTTCTGCAAGGCAGTGAGGCTCAAAAACATCTTGCATCCCCTCATGGTCAGAGCTATTGCCCCCCCATCTCCCCAGGGGCTCAGCCTGCCCTTTAAGGGGTGACAGCACCACAGTCTCCTGATCAGACAGACACTCCTGTAGATGGGGGGAATACATTAGGGGCACCACCAGCCACACGTACACCTCAGCTTCTCCTCCTCACATACTTGCAACCCTCCCCACACACGTGCCTCTATTCCCACCCATTCTCTCCCCCCACCCTCCCTCCTCTCATTTGCTGCTCCACTCCTCACCTCACAATTATCCTCCCTCATCCGCCCCCTTCATCCTCCCACTCACCACATGCTCCCTCTTCCTTCTCTTTCACCCATACAGAAAATCCCTCCTCTTCCCAAACATACCTGTGCCTGAAAACACACTCATGCTCCCCCTGCTTCACCATCCCTGTCTTATCAGCTCCCTCCCACTTCCCCTCACATGCATACTCCCTCTGCTCTGATGTTTCTAATGCCCCCAGCAGCTGGTTGCTTCATGGAGAGCCATGCTGGTGACTCAACACTTTGTGAGGGAATACGGCCAGGCAGGCCCAGACCCTTGTAAATTCCCCTTGAGCATTATTCATCAGCGTTAGCGGCTCCCCATCCGACAGGCTATCACCAAACACCGCTCAGTGTCTGGTTGAAAAAAATCGACAGCCGATAGAACTGCAACTCTGAGTACCGACAAGGAGGTCCCCAGGTTGGAATCTACTTCCTGGGTATCTGACAACCCCACAAACAAATCACAGCATTGCAGTCTGTGGCTTAGCAGAAGCACCAAACTCACTTGGTAGGCGAGACGACCTCAAAGCAAAATCTTCTCTCTATGTCTTCGCATGGCTTGACAGTACAGAGCCGCAGGTCTTCCACCACCACCGTGAGGACATCCTGAAAGAAGGAGAGCGGGTGAGTTGACACACCTCTTCGAATCTCCATCTGATTCAGGCCTTCCACAGAGCTCTTCCCCTCCTCACCAGTTCCCCTGTCCAGAGCATTCATTCCTCAGCGTGAATCTCAGAGGGTCAGCACTTCTGACCCAGCCACCCATCTTTGGTCTGCAAGACTGGGGAGGCAAATCTCATGGCTGCTGGTTCTCTCATAAAGTTTCTGGTGCTTCCAGCCTATGGCTAGGCTGGAAATACTTTACTGATTATTTTTTCATGGTATTTTTAAGCACACCCTGTACCGGCAGGGATCCCAAAGAGTAGGGATATGATAACTAATTGGAGGAATGAGGCAATTGAAGCTTTGCATAATTCAGAGACAATTTGTCTTAAGTTTTGGACAAAGTATTTTGTGTGGGGAAAAGGGAAATTGGGGAGGGAGAAGGAATGGGTGTTATTGTTGATGATGGGGTGATCATTGTGTTTCCAATTCCCTACCAAATCCACCAACAATACAACTGTCAACTGACCATCAGTGGGTATCAGGTGTAGCTTATCATACTGACCAATGTTGTCTCACTGTTTCTTTGTACTTCCCTGTATGTCTGTTAGAATCTATTTGTTGTTGCCTGTTGTCTGTTGAGATTGCAAACCTTTTGGGGGCAAAGGCTGTCTTTTCGGTCTCTGTTTGTATTGAGCCTAGCACCATGGAGTGCGTGTGATCTGTGACTAGGGCTCCAAGTGCTATGATTATAAAAATTAATGACAATCAGATCCCAGCCTAGGAATTACCAGCTCAGAGGGAAGCCCCACTGACTTTGCCCGGGTGCTGGATTTCAGAGTGCAACGGTGCTGTCTCCTTCCCTTTTTCCTCTCAGCCAGCCAAAGGAGTAACCAAGCCCACTTTCCGAGCCCTGCCGATTGAGCAGGCTGGAATGGAGAGATTGCCCCTTGGAATCGTCCCTCCCAGTGAATCTGGGCACATGCAATCCAAACATGGGATAGCAAACACAGATAGCAACAAGGCTATTTGACACACCACCTCTCTGTTATTCCACAGGGCAGCAAGACTGGGGACATTACCAGCCACTGTCCTTTGGTTGTCAGAGCAGCTTGGATTGGGAGTGTAATATTATCTGAGAGGAAATTTCAGACCAGGCTTGCTGTTAGACCTTCCTCGGATCCAATTTTCTTCCCCCCTCTCCTGTCCACAGTGCCAAAGTCCCCAGGGCAGCAGACAAGTTGGCTAATCTGCTAATGTCATCGGAGCTATGCTCACTGACCTTTAGCTTCTTCTGGTATACCAGCTGGCTGTTCTGTATGGAGAACCACCTCCTGAGGAGAGAGAGGAAAGAAGAGGTGTCAGAGCAAACGAACAGGGTGAAAGCTGAGGCGGGAGAAGCAGCCTGCTGAACAAGACATCTCTGCACTCACAGCATGTGCCATTGACTTTGGGGTGGTGGGGAATACCAGTGCGGGAATCAGACTTATCATCCTTCTGAGACTAAAGAAGTGCTTTGCAATGTTAACGAATTATGGCATTTGGCATGGAGACACCGGGGTGACAGTGTCCTGGAGATGCTATAGAAAGATTCACACACAGGAAGAAAGAGGGGGAGGAGTTGTCTACATTGTTTCTTAAGTGGGCCAGGCCTCTTACTGCCCCCACTTGGGAGTTTGGGGGCAGAAGCCTGGCTGAGAGGAGTGGGGATGACAGGGCCACCCTGGGGAGAAGGGGCAGGCCAGAGAGTAGAGGGGAGGGCAAAAAACTCCAGAGGCCTGGTTTCAATTAACATCACACTGCCAGTGGGCCCACTGGTGTGGCAGCAGAGGATGCTCTGTGATGCCTGAACCCTAACCCCAGCCTTTTGCCCCAAGCCTACAATCCCTGCCTTTCCTCCTGACACACAGTGACCCTGCTCCCCAACCACCGGCATTTGTGAGGTCACTGCCTCCACCACATATCCAGAGCGACTTTGCTCCCAGCCACTGGCCTGTGTGAAAGCATTGTCCCACCCCCGTCTTGAGAGCCTACTGAACCCTGACAGTTTGACTGGCGGCAATCAGGCCTTTCTAGGACATTCCCGGAAACGTGTGGACTGATCGGCTGCTGTCTTCAAAAACGATCACCTCACAGACAGCGGAATGCCATTGAGTTGCGTTGCTAGGCCTTACTTCACGTGGCCGAAGACCTCTGAGCCTCCATGCGGCCCATCCGTCCGTCCCCCACATCACGGCTTAGCTAAGGTGCGTACAGCACGTACCACCGTAGCACTGAAGAGCGCTTTACACCTGGAGAAACTATGGCGTGTGCACACCCGGGTTACATGCTTTGCCCAAGCCACAAAGATCCAGCATCAGAGATGGGATTATAATCTCACTGCATTCCTGTGACTTAGCCACAAAGACCCTCTTTTTGCCACTGGGAGGCAGAGGACGCTGACAGCAAGACATATTATTACATCCCATGGCGGCTGAAATATGTGGGCACGCACCCCAGGGAGGGGAGGGCTCAACAGCCTTGAATCTGGATGTTCTGGGTCGGGTTTTCAAAGGAGCCGCCTACGTTCTGTCTGCACCATGTGTGGCCTTCTGTTTGAGCCAACAAAACCCTGGATTTATCGCAAACCATCTGCATCACATTCCTAAGTAAGAGCACTTGAATCAGCCTGAACATCCTCCCGGGTTTAGACAGTCTGGGGAAGAAGCCACGCTGCAGCTGTGCTAGAGACGGTGGTTTATTTTAAGCATCTCCCCTATGCTTGCCATGCAAAGGAAGTCGGTGCCCTGGGAAAATGAGGCAAGACAGGCTTTTTCAGCTCCTTTGCGGAGACATTGCTCAGAGAGAAAAGGTGCCGACTATGAAGGACTTGATGCATCTGCCAGGAGACAGAGCAGTGTGCAGCCTGGAGGCCAGTCTGACTGCATGGAAGCTTTGATCAGCTCCTGAGTGAGTCTGGATCTTTGAGCTCCACTTGGTGACAGCTCCAGTAGAGGCAATGGCATATTCTCAAGCCACTGTGCAGTGACATGAAGCCGAGTGCAAGGTTCCCTTCCCAGCTGTTTGATCCGGGGTGCTGCTCGATGTGGCTCGCTCTGTACTGCCTCTTGTTTGGCTGCTTAGCTGGGGCACTAGCATCCAGGGCTGCACTGGAGGTCAGAATGCTGGATCTGATTCTGACCTCCAGGGGTCGTCTTCATCCCATTTTCTTCTGTGTATGTTTCTAACAAGGACTTCTTCCCAGGGCCCCTTGCAGCCCCATTGGTATCTTCCCACCCACGGTCAGGGGGGATGTGCCTGGCTGTGAATAGCTGGGCTATGGGGGGATAGGAATAGCTGCCTTGGGTGGAATGGGGTATATTTCTCAGACTTCCCCTGGATCGTCAGCAGGGGAGAGAAGGGGACTCAGAAACACCCATCCCTGCACTGTAACCATTGATCACCATTGATCTGATGCATTCTGGAATGGCAGGGGAAAGAGGAGTGCTTTTGCATCAGGAAGCCTGGCTCTGCTGAGTGAAAGACACCATGGGAGAGCCTGAGATTCGAGGAAAAGCTGCATCAGAAATGCTGCGGCGAAACTCCCAAATGGTTCATAAATTCAGCTCAGAGGAGTGCCCTGTAGGTCCTAGGTTAGCGAGCACCATAGCCAAGCCTCTGCAGCACAGGGCTGCAAACCTCACCAGGGTAGCTGGTCTCTCCAGAATCTGGCACTTTGGCTTCTGGTCCCTCAGGAAACCTCGAAGGGCAGAGAATACACTTGAATGTCACGCAAAGGGCAAGCCGACAAACTGGTTTGGAACTGTAAAGAAGGCCGAGCTAGGGGCAATGTTCCCTGTAAGCCGAACGCCACCTGGGAGACTCAAAGGCCACCCAGCTGATTAGCAGAGCACCCACAGCTGACAGTGTGTGTTTCTATTGGTGGTGCACACCCGCACATGCCTCGGTGCACAGAACAAAATGTATTTGATATGGCTGGGGGTGAAGGCTTTGGGAGGGAGGGGCTTACTCCATCTCATCTGTCTCTAGGCATAAAGCCAACCGTTTTGGCACAAAAATACAGGGGCATTGTGAGCTGCTAGTTCCACCAAGCTGCAGAAATGACCCTGAACTTGGACAGGCAGGTGACCTCCAACTATTATATCATTGCACTGCCAGGTGAGAGGGGAAAACACCAGCGAGGCATGGAGGCACTAAACCAGAGGTCTAAATTTTATGCACTAAAACCAGAGGTCTGAATTCTACTTTCAGTTGCACGAGCATAAATCAGGCCCATTGACTGTCCCAAGGGTTACTAGTCACACACCAATATTCACTGAGGAAAGAACCCGGAACCCTCTTTGCTTTCACTTCACCTAAGTCCATGGGAGCTAGGGAGCCATTAGAGCCACACAGGAGACATTTATTAAATTGCATCCCCAACGACTCATCCTCTTCTATGTGACAGAGAGACAAAGCACTGCCCAGAGGAATCAGCTCACAGCTGCACACCCGACATTTCCAGGCTCCCAGGGAGGTTGGATACCAGCAGCTCTCAAAAGCCAGGCTTGTCCTGCTGCGTTAGATGTTCCTCTTGATGGTTACAAGCTTACGGCTTCCCTGGGGCCAGACTCCAGCTGCTTTGTGTCCTGTGTTCCCTGCATGAAACCCGGTGGTTGTCCTGAGATGGAAGGCACTCGCTGTCATGTCTGCTGGCATTTAGCAAGCAACAGCAAACTGCAGGCGGGCTGGCTGTGCTCATCCCCCTTGAGGACCATACCAGTTCTCAGCAAAGAAAAAAGCAGGCTATTCCCAATGCATGCACGGTCTCCCACACTACTGTTCCCATAGTGACCATAGGCCCAGCTGGACCAGACTGCTGGTAGCTGGTAAAATAAAGAAGTGCTAACACCAGAAAGACTTATTGATTTTCAGTGGGAGGGCTGACTGGTCCCACTAAACATTTCAGGGCCAGGAGAAGTCAGTTTGTTCTGCAGACAATCTTCCCTCCCACAAAATACATAGCGTTTACTGAGCCGAACCCTTTCTGTCTAGAACACACCAGTATCACTGGACCCGTCTCACATTAAGTGACTTCACAAGCTCAGCTCAAAAGGAATTAAGTGATGCTGCACTGACCGACCACCCTGTGTCAGCCCAACCTTCCTACGCTGTGTGGGCCAGGAGCTGATGAGGCCTCATATGCAAAAATACGTGCTCAGAGATGTCACAAAGGCAGTGAGTGTGCTGCTCCTTCAGAGCCCTCACCCAGTTGTCCACTGGGCTGCACATCGTTACTTACCGATTCCATGTTTTGAAAGCATTGCTTGCTCTCTTGAAGAGGTACCCTTCCATCACCACGCCATTGGGGGCATCAACATTAAATTCCACCTTGGAGTCGTCATAGGAGAAGTCCTGCAGATGGAAACATGTTGAGAAAACACATCTGGGGCTGTGGGTGCCACTCAGTGCTTGTCATTAGAGTGATGGGGATGACCCTGGTAAAAATACCCAGATGAAGTGGGAACCCATAACACCAAAGCAGCACATTGGTGTTAGGACCATGAGCATCTCCAGGAGGAAAACGTGAACTTGTCTAAGAAGGCTCTGTAGCTCTGAGCTTATTTAAAGCTGCCTTCCCCCCACTGAAGACCATGTTCTAATCCATGATTAGGTTACAAGAAAAAATAAGTTGGCTGGTCTCAGCCTGTGTTGTCAGCGGAGGCTGGTTTGCCTCTTGAAAGTACATCCCCTTTTGGAAGTAACACTCATGATGACCAGATTCTGGTCCAGAGGCTTAAAGCACAGAGGGGGTTGTAGGTCAGACTCAGGTGTGATGGCAAAGCAGAGTAGTGTTCCAGGCCTGGCACAGCTGAACACATCAGCTGGTGGAACACTGGCAGATCTGGACCCGGACAGTAAGAGCAGAGAGTGCTGGAGGTCAGGAGTGGGGTGCACGGGCGGAGCTGTGTTAAGCATTAGCCCGGGAACAGCTGAGGTGGTGCAGGATAGAAGACGCCTCCGAGAAGCTTGCTCTGTCTGGTTTCATTTAGTGATCTCTGTCTCTCACTGTCGTGGCTATTAACATTCCTCTCCACAGTGTTTTGGCTTGCCAAAGTGTTTCACAAATTCACTTAGTTCGGGCACTTCCCACCTCACTATTCTGGGGGAGGAGGGGGACTGAAATCAGAATGACACTTCACTGTCGCATCAAATTCTTCCAGTTTCCTGGCACAGACGTTTACCAGTCACATTTAGGCAAAATAAGACCTTTTTGGAAGATAGTACTAAGTGATTTGGTATTTTTTATAAAAAGGTGGCTGCCTCCTGCTGGGCATATTTTCACACAACACCCCTGAAAAGCTAAACCAGCAGAATCCTCTATCGCACACAACATTCCTGCAACGCCTTGCCTTAGCAGGCCACAGCAATAATGGAGAGCCAGTCATTATGCTCCCGGCCAGTATCCTTAGCTTTTCTAGTCTTAGTAATGCGCATGCAACCGCTGCTTCTGCTCCAGTGAAAACTGTGGCTACACGAGCAGCCAGGGAGAGATTGTGTGGGCGGCTTGATAACTTGATGGCTGAAAATGTCCAGCCTCAAGTGCAATCTCATTCACCATGCAGTCAGGAATTGGGGCAACTGGTGGTGTTTCCAGGAGGGAGGAAAGAAATCACCAATCCTGTTTCCAGTTAGCTCCTTATTCACCTGGCAAACAGATTGCCAGTCACATCCATTTCTCATTCTCGCTCTCTCTCACTTCCTGGGCTTGGCATTGCTGTGGCAGGCAGCATCCATGGATTGTGGTCGCATGTGGGCAAACCACAGGGCTACAGTAACTGTTCCCAGAAAACCCTCATGGAATTCTGCTACCAGCTGAGGGCAGTATCTTCTGCCTGATAGAAACCAGATCCTGAATTACTTCCAACCCTAAACAGTTCTTTCTGCAAGCTGCCTTCACCATTATGAAGTCCTCTGTATCCAGCTCCTGCTAGTATGACATGATCCAGAGAAAGGTACAACATGGTCCTATGGCAGGAAGTTAAAGCCAGGGAAACTCAGGCTGGGAAAAAGGCATTCATTTTTAATGGTGAGAGCAATTAACCATTGCAGCAATTTACAAAGGGCCATGATGGGTTTTCCATCACAGGCTATTTTTAAATCAAGATGGGATTTTTTATTTTTAAAGCTCTGCTCTTGGAATTTTTTTTGGGGGGGGGGGGGGGAAGTTCTCTGATCTCGGCTATACAGCAAGTCAGACTAGAGGATCATAATGGTCCCTTCTGGCCTTGGAATCCATCAATGTATGCTCTTGGGCATAAATATTTCTCTCCACACTGCTAGATTCAAGAGGCCCAACCATACTACAGTAAAAAGCAACACCATTAACTTAAGTGCCTTTACCAGCTCAGTGCATGGAGACTCTAGTAATGCTGTGTTACTAGGCAACACGCACTTCGGTCTCATTAGGATGAGTTATTTCCATGTTCAGAGATGCCAGCTTGCTGGAGAGGTATCATAATAATAAGAACAATACTGATGAAGAAGGAGGAGATATAATGGGATGAGACTGAGTCATTTCTTGTAAAGACAGCATGATGCCCAATTATCCAGGAGAAGCTATGCTGTAAGGCTCCCACTTAATGGGGGTCCACTCAGCCCCAAATTCCCTTACCAGAAAGGGGGTATATGGTCTTCTTTGTGGATGCTTTTTATGTAGCCTCACAAAAAGAGATCCCTCACAAGGGATTCTGATCTCACTTCAAGCAATCTACCAGTTTTAGTGGAATTACTCCAGAAAGACACTTGCAGAAATGAGGTCAGAATCTGGCCTTTTCATTTAGTGTAAACACTGTGAGCCACCAAATGTCTCCTTTCCAAATGCATGACAAGAATAGGGCATGAGATTTCCCATTGTCAACAGTATGGGTGTGTCTACACAGCAAAGTTATTTTGTAATAACGGCTGTAAGTGAGTATCTACACAGCAATTCTGTTATTTTGAAATAATTTCAAAATAACAAATGGCTTATTCTGACTTCTGTAAACCTCATTCTACAAAGACTAATGCCTATTCCGAAATAGCTATTTCGAAATAAGGCGTGCGTAGACGCTCCACTTCTGCTACTTCAAGATAGCCCCTCACCAGGGCCATTCTAAGTTATTCCTCCTGGGGCTCTAAATCGAGATAGCATGTCTACATTAGGGAAGCCTGCCTCGGACTCATTTTGAGGTTTCCCTGCAGTGTAGACGTGCTATTTTGAAATAAGCTATTTTGGAATAACTACTCCAGAATAGCTTATTCCGAAATAACTGTGCAGTGTAGACATACCCTAAAAGTCCTCATTTGCCTCCCATCCCATTTGGCTACCACAGCTCTTGAACTGTGTTCAAACAACATCAGGTGTGGCACAGCAAATGTGCAAAAACAACACCATCTCCCCCGACCAACAATGGATGCAATAAGCCCAGCTGGACTTTCCAACCATAGATGGAGTGAGAAGAAAATCACCTTTCTGCCTCATAAACCGAGCGGCTTTCCCTTCCAATCACACTCTGAAGGGTTTGATGGAACAAGACAAGGGGATTGCGCGCTCGCTTCCTCTCCAGCCCCTGCTGCTGTGCCATCTCTTACACGTCACTGCACAAGTTATGGATGGAGAATCAGCTTGATTTTAATAAGCCACCTTTTGTCAGAACCTTAACATCACTGCAGTGCAAGAACCCTAAAGAAAGCTGGTTTTGGTTTTAATGCTGGTTCGCTATATCTATCTCATGGCCTTGTGCAGCAAACACTGGCCTAAGCCCAGGAGAGCTGGACTCCAGGCTTGGCTCTGCCATAGGCCAGCTGGGTGACCTTGGGCAAATCACTTTGCCTCTCTGTGCCTCAGTTTCTCCATATGTAAAAGGAGAATGATGATTCTGAGTTCTTTTGTAAAATGCATTGAATCTATTGATTACAAGCGAGCCACTCATTAATTTAGCCATCCATGTGTTTTATCCTTATCCATCCATATGGAGTGAGTGCCTCCCGTCATTCGGTAATGACAAATGCATTGGGTTCTGAATTCATTGGGTCTGGCTACAAGTGTCCACGCAATAGTAAGATACCCTCTGTGTTTTGGAGCACACAATGTTAAAATAAAGCCACCCTGAGACACAAGAAATAAGAGCCACATTTCCTCCATCATCTGCTCTCTTTCCTTTCATGCCGCTTCAATAAATCACATCGATCCTACCCCTCTGTGCCCCTTCTCCCTGCCCCATCACTTTGAATTTACACCCAAGGCTGCCTGGGAACGGAGGGCCTTTTAGAAATGACATCACAATGGTTTCCATGGGAGCGCATTGAATGCCAATGAAGCAATGACAATGAGGTAACAGATTCCAAGAGAGGGATGTGAAAAAGGCCTAGATGTGGATACTTTCAAACTGGCGAATGGGAAGGGGGGAAAAACCCAACACAGACACGATCTTGTACAAAGGGGCATTGAAAAAAAAAGTCAAAGGTTCTTTCAAGGTCTGGTCCTTTAAGAAGCTGCTTGTCTATCTCCACAGTGACTCCTGGCACTGGCTGTGGCAGAGGCATTTGTCCAGTTGCTTATGTGGAGCCAGCCATGCATGCAGGGAAGGAGACAGATCAAATTCAATAAACTTCCCGATAAAGTGAATAGCTGTAACAGGACATGTGGATACGGTCTCCATGCCCTGTGACCACTGGAAGGTCATCTTCAAAGGCCAGAGCACTGTCCAGGGGCCTCTGGAAACTACCCGCTGTAGTTGGGAACTCTTGCTTACACCCCCATCACATAGGTCTAACGTTGTGCTGAAGGGGGCGCCACATGAGCGAATGGAGATTATGGTGCTGCTCTCTGCTACCATCACATTCCTCACTAACGTTCTGGTATTCAGTCCGCTACCTAGTCCCCCCTCCGATGGACTCTAAAAACTAATATGCTTTAATGATTTGTACAGCACAGCTGGCAATAGACAGCTCTGGTTTTGTATAAACCCTGGTTATTAGCAAATCCCGTTGCGTATGCTATTTCTGATGAATAGCAATTAGGATAATGGAAGACACACGGAGGTCTATGTACAGGCTGTGTGTGCATCGCCTCCAAGGGGACAGAAAGGTGTTATGCAAAATTGCTTTCTCAATGAGCAAAGCATTCAGTCATACTCTGTTTAACAATTATATAGACTTTACTGGACACACACAAACATGTGCATGTGTCTATGTGTATAATGTACACCATATGAAAATAAATGCAATATGAGACCTGTTTGGTGATGTTCTGTGTGTGTGTGTGTGTGTGTGTGTGTGTGTGTGTACATTTCCCTATGCATAAATCTACACACATTTTACATATGCACAGAAGAATATAAGTACATACTCTACTAGTACATATGAATATTCAAGCACTTTCTGAACATGATCACTTATATGCCTAAGTGTGTAGATTGTGTATACACTGTGCGCCCATGTGCACATACAGGTTCTAAGGAAGAACCCCGATACACACATTCTCATACACTATGTACAAACACATGTTTGATGGCTAGATCTGGAAAAGTCCAATTTGCAGCCCTTTTGTTTCTCTCATTGTCTAATGATAACTGCTCGCCCTGCTCTTGGAGGTGATGCATGGGGACCATTCTCTGTGTCTATGTCACACCAGCAGACCTCAACAAATCCACCCTTAGCAAATAATCATCCAGAACTAACTAATCTATCACACCAGCAAGCAGGGGGACCTGGTCCTTCACGCCCCTCAAAGTTCTCTTGCTCCCAAATGGAGAGTGCCCCCCGAACTTCCTACCCCAGCCAAGCCTCCCCTCCCCCCGTTTGAAAAGTGCCTTACCAAGAGGTACTCAAGCCTGCCGAAAATCTTCATGCTGCCCGTTGCGGGGAAAGAGTTCTGCTGATCTAGCCGAGCGAGCAGGGAGCTTCTGTGTGCGCCTCTCCTCTCGAGCCCTCTCTACAGCAGCATCTCTGCGAGGCACCGTGGGATGGGAGCGAAGGCAAGGTCTTTTTTTCCTCCCCACCCCTCCCACTCCTTTTTGGGTGGCTGCGAGCACCGCTCCTGTCAAAGCAGGAACGCTGCGCAAAGGAAGCGTGCCAGACTCTAGGGACCACCTGCCTGCCCCCTCCTCCTGCCTCTCATTCACCATCCATCAGCTTAGAGAGCAAGGGCTAATTATCATACAGCTGTCACCGTGGGACAGAGGGCCTGGAGGGGAGCCAGCAAAGCCAGAGCAAAGTTGACAGGAGCATGCTCCGCTGATATCCCTTGGCCTTTCAGCCGAGCGGCTCTTCAAAGAGCTTGGCATGCTTTTGCCAGGAGCGACTTCCTACTGAGACCAGCCCATACATGGGACCCTCTCCCAAGGAAAACGGAGCCCTCCTTGGTGGATGACGTCACTCGTGTTCTGCTGGGGCTGGGGTGTGTTGGCGGGTTGTAAGTGCCATATGGCCAACGGGTGTGTTATTTACCGTTGCTACTAAATCAGGCAAGACCTGACACTCACTGCTCCCTTCCCACCCACATGCACAAAGCCGTGTGCCAGGCCAGGAGAAGAATCAATGGGCTCCTATGGAACGTCTCATTTTCTTCAAATGGCTGGAGGTGAAGGAAAGGCTCAGCATGGCAAGGAGGTGGGAGAGGAGGGACTTATGGTTAAAGCACAGATGGAATCAAGAGACCCGAGTTCTGTTCCTTGCTCATCCAGAGATTCCGAGTATTCCAGGCAGGTCGGTCTGTGCCTCAGTTTCCCTGCCAGTAACCTGGAGATGTCACTGACTGTTCCTGGCTACACATGGGTGTTGTGGGGTGGTTTGAGATCCCCACCTGGAGAGCACTAGAGGAGGACCAGTTATTACTTAATAATATTTATGTATTTAACTCTAGCCATGACCGGAGGTGACTTGCCGCCTCCCCTCAAACTATGCCCCTGGCAGCAGATAAGCCTGTGTGTTAGCCTGAGAGAGAAATTTGGTGTTGACTTTTGATGCTCTTATCTCCTTACTACTATGTGTGAACAAAGGCCAAAGACACTGTGTTGTATGTGGTTTCTGCCTGGCCAGATGGGGCTGTGGGTAGGATAATGGGAACAACTAAAAAGAGCTAACTTGTTACAAGGCATGATGGGAGTTCAATATATCAGCAGGCGCTGAAAAGCAACCAATTAGGAGGGACAAGAGAAGGGGCTGGGAAGGGGAAGCACTAAAAGCCAAGGAAAAGCCAGGCCTTGTCCAGAACACAACCTCACTCCTTCCCACTCCCGTGGGATCCACAGGGGACGAGGACCCCAGACTCACGACCCCCAAAAGGGAACAGGGCCATAAGTTGCAAGGGGTGGGACAAGGGGCACGTGCAGCAGGGGTGTTTGGGCCAGTTAAGAAGCAGGAAATGGGAATGGGGAACCGGGACGTAGGCCAGGCTCTGTGGCGTCAGAGGTGGGAAAGGGGATGTGGGTAAATGCTCGGTGTCGTCAGAGCTGGGAACTGAATCGTGGGAGGCAGGCTCTGCCGCATGTAGAACTAGGGATATGCTGCCTGGGAACTAGCCCCAGTAAACACCCCAATGCCTGCACAATGGACTTCTGCTCTGCTTTCTGACTGCATGGCAAAGGGGGTAAAGGGGAAGCCCTCTACCACCAGCCATGCCCTGGACCCCTCTTACGCACAGACTGCTCATCCCTTCAAAGTGACGGCCAGGGCGCCAAGCCCAGAGGGGCAGTGCCTGGTTATTAGCTTAAATCAGAAATGGGGAGCCTAGGCTAGTGAGGGGGCCACATGAGTGGGCTCCTTCCTCTCACTGGGCCACAAGTTTGTCGGAAACAAGACGGTCTCGCAGGACAGGGCAGTTTTGCTCACTGTGCTTGCATGCCTAGATTGTGAGGGGAGGTGCCAATGGAACCATAGCCGCACTTTGATTGGATGCAGAGGGAGCACATGGCTGTGTGTGATCAGCACCCACCTCACTTCCTGGGCCCTGGCTCTACGTGTGTGTCACTTTAGTGACACTGGTAGGAAAAAACCTACCTGGATGGAAACCAGCAGAATCTGGCAACCCTGCATGTGGGCAACAAGAACAAAATGTCTTTGGGGCCACACGTAGAACCCTGATGGACCACTGGTTGCCCACCACTGCCTTAAATGTTATCCCTTTTCTCCTCGGTCCTTCCCTAAAGCTGCCCCAGACCCATGTATGTCAATGGCTTTTAAAAAGACATCCCTCTGTTTTTCTCCCCCTAAATATCCCTCTCTGCAACTTTCAAATATCAGCCAGGGGGTGTGTTCATTCTGCGCTGTTGGGTCTATCAGGAAATCTACAAACTCGTTTCACTTGTGGCTTATGACAAATTTGAACAGGCGTCTCCAAAGTAGCTGTGCCAGAGCAGTACCATAACGTGTCACTGTGCTCTGCAGCCACATTTTAAATATCATGTTACTTTCCCCCACCTGTGCAGGCTGTGCACTCCGTAAATGCAGAGTGATCCAGAAGCCCCATGTTAAAACCTTGCCCCCCTCTTTTCTCCCAATTGGCAGAAGGTTTTAGAAAGGGTTGCTCCAAATTGTAACAATTCCGGTCCCCTCCTCTACCTCTTTCGAATTTTATTGGCATCCCTTCTGTTTAAGCAAACAGCAAATGGGACTCATCCGAGTTTTGGGGATGGAGGCAAGGAGCACAGAGAAGCCAGTTGTTAAGATAACAAAGGCAGCTTGAAATGATGGCTGCACCGGGGATACACACAAAAGGTGACAGATGTCTCTCAAGACAGCAGGGGCGGAGGGAGGGATAAGAAAAGGACACTTGAATAACAGTGCAGAGGAAAACAACCCAGCTACATTTCAAGTTTTTCCTCCCCGGCTGAATTTCTCCTACTTCATTTAAAAAACAAACAAGCAAACAACCCTCAATCCAAACAGCAGCTCCTCCTAGCAAACGGATTCCCAACAGTCTGCATCCCCCCCATCGCAAACCTGACAAGGGGTAATTCAATTAGCAAGGCATCATCAGAAGAGTCTTCCTCTGGGCAGGACCCAAAGTGCAATATTTCAAATTGGAATCGCTCTCCCTGGGCTATCGCCAAAACCAGGGCCATGGCGTTTGGGGAGATGCTGTGATGGGGCAAAATAGATTCCTGCCTGGTCTCTCCAAGGGAAAAGGCAGTTGTGGGTCCCTGTAACACAACAGGAGAGTGGGGATTAAGGGGGTGGAATCTTTATCTCACAGTGATTACAATCACTGTTGCAGTGGTCAGAGGCATTAATATCTCAGCTCATATTTTCCCATGATTCCATGCCTAACCCCCGAACGTAGCGGCCAGCCACACAGGCTAAGACATGCACAATTAACAACTTCCTCTAACAATATCAGTTTTCATCCAGCAAAATCAGAGCTCGCCACAAAAGGGAGGATCGTTGTCTCCATTCTACCGACAGGGAAACTGAAGCACTGAGCTGGCCAAGGGATTTGCTCAGGATATAGCAATGAGTGGCAGAACTGGGACTAAAACCCCTTTCTCCTGAAGTCCCGATCTCACGCTCTCTTTGCTGGGCCATGCTGTTTCCTGATCTACTCCACAGGGATCACAGCGCACCTAATACAGAGCAGGCTAATCTCACCTGACCCTGGCATCTGGACACTTATTACCCCCGTCCCCACATAACTACAGCCTCCAGAGAGACACTGGGTCCTTCAAACAGGGCACATGCTCACCACACACAGATGGCTTTGAAAACAAAATTCCTGCCTGGCTTCAATGACCACTGGTCCAGGTGTTAGGTTTGGCCCAGGATAGACCTCCAGGTGCAGGTCCAGAATTCAGGGCTGTTCAGACCTATGGTTTGCTTTGTGTCCATCTCTGGACGTTGGACCAAATCCTCCGCTGCTGTAAAGCAATGTGGCTCTGTTGGCTTTAGGGGCACTAGGCTGATTTGCACCCCATACCCTACAGCAGCTGGAAGTGAAATGCTCCCAGCTCTGAGCTCGATTGTGGCAGTCTAACTTTCCCAGGGCCATGTGGGTAGGGAACCATGGTAAAGAGGAGTGCTGTTCATTGATAAGTACAGAAACTCCCTTCTTCTGATATACCAGTACATCTAGTGATCCCCTCCTCCCACTGCCATTTCCATTCCAATGCATCTGACAAAGTGGGTTTCCCCCACAAAAGCTTATGCCCAATTAAATCTGTTAGTTTCTAAGGGCACGTCTAGACTTGCTTTCACTTTTGAAAGAAGATATGCAAATTCGGTGTGAATTTGCATATCTTCTTCCGATCGCTTTTTCGAAAGAGGTTTTTTCAAAAAAGAAAGTAATCCAGACGCAGTTCTTTCAACAAAAAAAAACCTTTTTCGAAAGAACCGGTCTTCCTAAAAAAATGAGGTTTACACGGTTCTTTCGAAAAAGAGGTTTTTTTTCTTGAAAGAACTGTGTCTAGCCTACTTTCTTTTTCGAAAGAACCTCTTTCAGAAACGCAATCGGAAGAAGATACGCAAATTTGTGCCAAATTTGCATATTTTCTTTCAAAAGCGAAAGCAAGTCTAGACATGTCCGAAGGCTACGTCCACACTGCAACACTATTTCAGGATATCAAAGCATCCTGGAATAGCTATCCCGCATCTTCACAATAAGCCTGTTATTTTGGGCTCGCTATTCACACATCCCTGTGACCCTCATTCCACGAGGAGTCAGGGGCATTTTGGAATAGCAGGTTATTTCGAAATAAGATCAAAATAAGAGACGCAATTTACTTAGCTCAAGTTGCGTATCTTATTTCGAACAGTGCAGTGTCGACGTAGCCTAAGGTGCTACAGGGCTCCTTGTGGTGGTTGCAGATACAGACTAACATGGCTCCCCCGCTGAGGCTGTTCATAAGGATCCCCATCTAGTACAATTGCTCCTCTGCTTTCTCCAAGTCTGACCCCGAATCGTTCCTCTGTCCTTCCCTGCCAGTCTGGTGAGTAGAGCCGCTTTGTGTGAAACGGTTTGTTGCAAATGCAGTGCATTAGAGAGACTCTCTCCCGTTCTCTCCGATGAAGTCATCACTCCTGTTCAAACCCCCCAGGGGACAGGCAGCTCACAAATGGATTTCTCTCCCCCTCTCCCCGAGGGCAATTAGGCTAAGGGAGCATATGCACACACTACTACACAGGAAACACTTGTCCGTAGTCTTCCAATGTGGTTGCACTTTGATTTCATGAGGCATGACATTCCCCTGAGAGAGCATTATCCCCCCCCCCCCAAAGCGCCATGAAAGCACGGCTCAATTTTTTCCCTGCAGAGGAACGTCAGTCTGCATGAGAGCCCAGATACGTGTGATCTTATCAATGAATTCTGTACCCTGCACAGTTGCTTTCTCTCTGCCTTCTATCCTGAACGTCAGTGGTTCTTGCACATCACCTCTGATTTTGCCACAGCGCATGCGATGCTCTGACAGATGCGAAGTGGTTTCTGGGTCCAACTCTACACTGTGCAATGTGGCTTGTCAGCAGTTGTGAACAGTGGATGACTACCCCGGGCATGTTTTTCTCTTCTCATGTGATTTACAAAGAAAAACAAAGCAGGGCTGGACTAACATTATAAAACCCAAACCTGGCGTTCCAACACCCCAGCATTCAGGACTGCTGCTAGGAATCAATCTGGCTCTTTATCAACAAAGCAGAATTGGCATCTGGATCCAGCCTGGAGAAGTTCAGGCTCTGGAGTTGCAGATTGGCCCAATCACAATTGAAAGGCAGGCACAGCTGGATTTCATCACACAACAACATGGAACTGAATGTATTTCACACAGGCAAATCAGTTTCTTGGGTGTGGATTGGTGTGGGAGTTTCACACCTTTGCCATTCCAATTTCAGAGTCAAGTTTCAGCAATCCTCCAAACCTAGGGTTTACCTGGTTTCTGGCAGAAATGAGACAGGAGCTGGAGCTGCACATTTTAAATCCAGTTCCCAACTTTTCTGGGAGCCGAGACATGTTTGGATCTGGGGGTTTGGTTCAGCCCATTACATTTCTCCATTTGGATTCTTCTAAACCTTCCCTTCGGCAAGTGACATCTGCACACGGCCTGTTTTTTCCCCCAGGAGTTTGTGCTACCTGTTGTCCTGTCTTCTGCTTGGCAATGATTGCTGGTGCGCAAGGACATCTGTCAGGGTGCACTTTGTGCGATTCTGAGTTATTGGCATGACAAGCATGACTAGCTCTCCCAGCCCATCCACCAACAAGCTTCACACTGAAAGCCCGCGCAATTTGGAAACCATGCAGCAGATTCAATTGAATTCTCAGACTCCTCTCTCGGGATGTCACCTTTGCCTTGCTATTCAGCCATTCAATTGCAGATTATCTGGCTTTAAAGCCAGTTATCTAATCTCATCAGAAAAGGTTCCTAATTCCTTGGCCTCACTGTTGTCATCTCCTACTGGAAAGGACCTAAATGGATCAGAATAGAAAAGCCTCAATATCTCATCTGTCTGCCCCCAGGAGATAGCATGGGCTGCTGCCAAATGGATGGCACAACCCAAGCGGATGGCACGACATACACTCTGCCGTCAGCGTGCCATGGGAGCACCACAAGGGTCACTATGTTGGCAGGTGCTAGGACCAAGCGTTCAGGACCAAGCTGACTGGCAGCCTCCACACAGCCGTGGACTTTCACGGTCAGCCACCTACAGCAGAGGGAGGGATCCCACTGCTGAGTTTAAGTGGATGTGACTCAGCTGCAGGGTTTGTATCCTCATGTCCTTCCTGGCTAACAAGCTGAGAGGTGCCATGCATCTTTCCCCAGCAGTGCAAAATCATAACCCCTCTAACATATGCACACATGTGGTTACCAAATCAAAGAAGGTCCCATCAGACAGCCGCAGGTCCCTTAATGCTTGGCATTAAGGGGACAGGAGCAGGTACTGAATGTCTGCGCTCCAACAAGACAAACAGCAGATAAGCTAGCTCCTGCCTCCCATGCTGGTCCATCTGGTGGTTTGCAGAACTCTTCCTGTCCCGTGTCGATAGAGCTAAAGTCACCAAGTTTAGGCGATGGAGCTACGGTGCAGTAGCACCCGCAGTGACTAACTGATCAGTGGAGCAGAGAGAAGAGGAAAAGAGTCTTTATCATTCAGTCCATTCAGCAATGGCCTCCTAGCTGCTGAATCCCACAGCTGAGCGTGTTCTCCCCCTCGGTGGGAATCCCACGTATGCCCCGGCTGCATTTCAGCTAACGCCTCCACCGTCTCTGGTTTTCCCTCTGGAAACATTCAGACTACATCTAGACTGCAGATTTTTCTGCGCAAAAACTCGTGGAGCAGTCACACCTCAAGTGTGTTTTTGTGCAAAAAAATCGACAGAACGGAGGGGTTTTTGCGCAAGAGTTATTCCTCTTTCCACAAGGAATAACTCCTTTAGGCGCAAGAGCTCTCGTGCAAAAAGGTGTGAGGGAAGTGGAACTGCCTCTTTTTGAGCAAAAAACCGCTATCAAAAAAAGCACAGGTGCCCTGGTGGCCATTCTGTGAATATCAAGCAGGGCTTTCTTTCAAGAGAGCGTCCATGCAGTGTGGATGCTCTCTTGTGCAAGAAGCCTGTAGTCAAGACATAGCCTCAGTGGGCAAAGGTAAAATGAACAGGGGGAAGTGTCCATGGTGCTGAGAAAAAGCAACCCAAGCTAGGGGGAGCAGCGCATTCACCTAGTGAACCTGTTCCGCTGCGCCGTGTGCCCCAAGCCGGGGACAGAGGGGCACTGGTTGGATCTAAGAGGTACGTGGGTATGAGCTCTCCCAGTATTGCCCACCCAGCTCCACCCTTATACCTCACACCCGACTAGCCCCATCACCCGCCCTTCCAGTTCTGAGGCCGCTTGCAGCTCTGGCAATGCACCTCACTGCTGAGTTATAAACTCCCCTGCGATTCCAGGCCTGCAGCTCTGCCATTCCCGACCTGCAGCATTCCCTGGTCTGCTGGTCCTGGGCCCTTGCCTGGCTTTGCCCATACACTTTGAGTCTGAATTTTGTAAAGGACTTAGGTGCCTGCAGATGGGGACAGGCATGTAGTAGGGTTTTTTTAAGCATTTAGGGTTCCCAGGGGAGTTAGGCACCTTGGACCTATTGAAAACCCTACGAGGTGTCTTCATGTATCTTTGGGTACCTGGATCTTTTCAAAAATCTGGCCCAGCCTTCCTCATTTGCAGAATTTCTTGCTATTCTACTTCCACTGCTTAGTCAACACATTTCAGTCTCAATCCACAGAGCCTCTGGAGTTCTAGAACCGGGCCTGTCTTGGGTTCAGACTGCCAGTCCTCTTGTATGCTACATGACAGTTTCGTTATGTGAAGGAAAATCCACAGGGGATTAGGATGAAACCACTAAAATCAGTTGCAGTTGAGTGTGGGAATTAGTTCCCCAGAGATGACAGGCGAGTGCATTAAAGGATCCAGCCAGAATCCCGTGCCATTGCCAGTATAGATCTACAGGCAGGGTTCACGGGAGTTCAAGTGTTGCCAAGAGCAACTCCTTCTAAGAAACAGAGCCCACAAAGGGAAGAGCCAAGTTCTCACATGCAGGAATGTGGCTGTACTCACCTGCAGGAGGGTCTGGAGAGGACACAGGTCAGCGGTGGGTGATGAAAGAGAAAAGAAGAAAAGGCACATTACTTAACACTTCCCGAGTGATCAAGTGCAAAATCAACCCCCAGCGAAACCCCTCCAGGCTTAGCAGCCAGGTTTTCCAGGAGCCACCGACCAGCTCAGAATTAGCTCAAAATGTCCAGGCCCCTCCAAATCTTGTATTTCTGCAGGCAGACAGTAGCTGCATACTGAAGTCAGCTAGTGTAACATCTCAATGCCTGATGTGCCTGGGAAAACCAGCACTGTGGGCCAGTGAGGACGTGTGTGCGTAGTTCTGGCTTGCAAATTGAGAAGGCAGGAGTGCGACTGCCTCTTGAATGTCCAGGAATAGCACAAGGGAACAGCATTTTATTGGCTCTTCCACAGATGAACTGAGTGGCGAGTTAGAGGCTGTCAGTAGGGATGTGACCAGTTAACTGATTAAGCGAGATCCCAAGCATGGGGGGACTGGCTTCTGCCATGGGCAGAGGGCTACTTCAGCCCCATGGGGGTTGGGAGCGGGACCCTTCCCTCCCTCGCACTTGGGGCTGCCAGCTGCCACTGTTGGCCCCTTCATACGGGGGAAAGGTGGGAGGCAGGTAGAGGGCCAACAGCAGGAACCAGCAGCCCCAAGCATGGGGGGTGAGGGAGGGCTGGCTCCCACCCCCCATGCAGCTGGAGTAGCCCTGTGCCCGTGGCGGGCTACAGGCAGGGGGCTGCTCCCGGGTACCAGTTAACCAGTAACCAATAAGCATCACCCAGTAAGGGTGATGCTTACTGGGTAATCAGTGAACCAGTTACCTGTTCATATCCCTAGCTATCAGTGCAGCAACTGGAATACACCCAGCAACAGGCCATGTTCGAACCCATGCTAGAAAAGGAAGGGATGTCGGGGCCAGACACCTGGGTTATCCCTTACCATTTACACACACTGCTGCAGGACCTTTAATTTTTGCCAGAGAAGACCTCCATTTAGCCTCTACTCCCTGCTCATGCAGGCCTCCCCTCCCCTCCTACTGCCCTGAGAACTGGTTATCCAACTCTGGGGGTTAGCTTTGAATCCCCTGGATGTGAGCCCAGAGTCAAGAACTCGTTCGGCCGCAATTCCCAGTGCCCTCCCCCCCCCCTTCAGCTCCTGGACAGCTCCACAGCAGCCAGTAGAATTGTACCAGTTTGACCAGCTGAGGGTTTGCCCTCCAGTGACTGCAGCTGAGTTGCTCTGGATGTGGGGGGTGGGCAGGAGCAGAATATGGCACTTAGGAGCCAGGCCAAGGCAGGGAAGTGACAATGCTCCACACTAGCTCCTCGGCCACCACTTCAACTGAGAGTAGAGTTGGACTCCGGATCGTTTCAAGCGCATGGTGCATGTGCATGCCTTCAAGTCAGTCCTGCTCCGGGTCAGCGAGAAACGCAACAGGCCTCTCTGGGCAGAGCCTGGTCTTTGCTTTGGCAGCCAAATGCAGGAATCCCCCTCTTTCTCCCCAGCGGCCATCGTGCCGACGACCAAACTGCCCTCCCCGCTCCCAGCCTGTCAATCCACTTCCTCGCTCATCAATATGAAATCAGTCTTGGGCTTTGCCTGGGTCTCAGCTGGGCATTTCCCTTCAGACAGCTCCAGGAAGCACAAGCTAAGCAGCCTACGTAGGCCCTAGGGAGGAGAGAGTGAAGCAGACCCCATTGACTTCCCTCCCACAACTCAGCAAGATGCTTAACATTAACAGTCCATAGGAAATAGCCAATTTGTTGTATGAAAAGATCCTAGAATGGTTCTACATGGAGACAGGCTACACATGTGGCATGATTGTTTCTGAAGCCGTGTCCCATAGGACTAAGAATATGGGAATGGCCAGACTGGGTCAGACCAAAGATCCATCGGGCCCAGTGTCTTGTCTTCTGACAGTGGCCAATACCAGGTGCCCCAAAGGGAATGAACAGAACAGGGAATCATCAAGGGATCCCTCCCCGGTTGCCCATTCCCAGCTTCTGACAGAGGCCAGGGAAACCATCCCTGCCCACCCTGGCTAATACCCATTGATGGACCTATCCTCCATGAATTTTTCTAGCTCCTTTTTGAACCCTGTTAAAGTCCTGGCCTTCACAACATCCTCTTGTAGGGAGTTCCACAGGTTGACTATGAATTGTGTGAAGAAATACCTCCTTTTGTTTGTTTTAAACCTGTTGCCTATTAAGATATTCAACATATATGGCCTTAGCATAACTTAGAAGCTAAATAGGGATCACCTGAGAGAGGTATCCAGGGAAAACACGGGGGCTGTGTCTAGACTGGCATGATTTTCCGCAAATGCTTTTAACGGAAAAGT
>JANRFK010003894.1:8873878-8891773 GCA_030068395.1 Apalone spinifera | reverse complement strand
GAAAAGCAGATGATTTTCCGCAAAAACTGGCCAGTCTAGACACAGCCAATGAGTCTGCTCTATCGCCTTCGCTACTAGCCAGCTGGCTTTTAGCTCATGCAGTAGAGGTTCATGCACTAAGGTCCCAGGTTCGGTACCACCCACAGCCAACCGGCATCTGTCGGTGTTATATTTGCACTGAGTCTATGTTTATTAGTGAGCCCCAGTGGCTCACAAGATAACAGATGCTAGCATCAGGTGGGCAAGATTGTTGCAAAGCTACATGGTTGGTGAACCAGTGCACACACTCCCAGGCCCAGGAAATTCTTGTAAGCTCAGGTCACGGACCACAGGTCACGAGATGAAAAACACTTTGGAGATAAAAAAAAAAACCATGAAAGGGACATGAAAAGTGAGCGGCTGCAGCAGCGATTTGCGATAGCGATGCCTTCAAAATAAAAGTGGAATGGCCTGTAGTTGCATAATACCTTTCCCATGGACCCCGTGAGTGAGCCTGGGAAGCGTTACAAGTGCTGTAATTAGCACTAAAGAGACTGTCAAATGTAGCAGAAGACTTCTATGGGGCTTCAGCTGTCAGTGTCACGAACAATATGTTATCATGACAGCTGCAAAATAGGTCCTGGTGTGTTAGTAGCTCATTTATAAATGTGGCACCAATTAGCTCGGACGGGGCTGTGCTTGTCGTAGCTGAGACTGCAGCGGGGTGAAAGTTACGGGCACATGTTTTCATGGATCAGGCCCTGAGGGCTCCATACCTCCCCGCATGTTGAAGGAGTCTGTGCTTGGTGTGGGGGATGGAGTGTATCTGTGTGTGGCAGAATCTGCCTCCTGGTTCTTCCTCAGCCATATCCCATCTCCTGCTACAGATGCCCTGAGGGCTTTATAACAGTGAGGCTCCTGGACAGGGACTTGGCTCAGACACAACCCCAACCTTCCCCTCCTCCCTTCCGCTGCAGCCAGGATGGGAGTAGAAGGTGGGTGGGAGCCAAATAGGGAGCTCCACTCTGCAAGGGGAACACTTCGTGGTCATTCACAACCAGAATCCAGCCTCTGTGCACCACCTGAAGAGCAAATTCCCAGATCACACTGGAGAATCAGACCCTCGATTGCAATCCCCTGGCTTTGAGCCCCTTTTGGACTCTCATTTTTTTTGGCAAACATTCAAAAAAGCGAATTTCCTTCATTTCAGTTTTGGGCCCGTGGCCAAAGTCTGTTTCATGGTGAATGGAAATTAGTGTGGCGTGGAAGCAGGAGGGGCAGGCATCCTGCATTTCCCAGGTCGCTGGTCCAGGAAATGAGAGCTTTGGTCTGCTGCTAGCGGAAGAACCAAGCCATAAGGGTGAAGATTTGCCATTGATGGCTTTGCTAGGGCTGTTTCCTGGACTCTGCCTGAGGCCTAAAGGAGTTTTTTTTGTTTGCCAGATCTCTTTCTGCCACCCTGGATGCTTCTGTTAATTGTTTGGTCTCCTATAGACATTCTAACAAAGAAACGAAACCAGCCACTAGATGGCACTCCCAGGCCACACAAATGCATATTGGGAAAAACAAATTAATCTGTAAACAAATTAATTTACAAATACTCAGTTACCTCAAGTAACTGGGTTAGGCAATCCAATTTTGAGGTGTGTTTGTGAGGGACTTTGCAGATTTGCACAGTAGTTAATAACTTTAATCCCAGCTTTCCTTGAACACCTCACTGACAGAATGTCTCCTGGCTCTCTCGATGCTTTCGAGGGGCAGTGCGTGCTGTCCGGGGCTCCCTGTTCGGTGTCCCCCTCCAGTTCCCTCCTTTTAGCCTTTCAGCCACCACCCCGCATCTTTATTTTTAATTCAATTTGTCCCCTATAATTATGTGGTATTCTGGGCTCTGTGGATACTCTCCATAGGCTGGGATGGAGGAGGTATCCTTTCAATGTGAGTGGGCTTATGCCGGCCTACCTCCCAGACCCCAACAGGACTTCACTGACAGATAGATGGCTGCTGGGATAAAACAGGGAGGGGAGAAGCTGGAATCACCTTAACCAAGGATGTGATTGGGGGAAAGTAGAGAGGCACATTAGTAAAAAAAAATTTAAAAAAAAGCTAGGCCAGATTCTGCATTACAGGCCAACCCCTTTATGCCATTGGAGCCAGACTCCTCTTTTTTCTGAGGCGTATGAAAAAGGGAAGAGGAGTTGTCTGAAGGGGACAGAGATTTGTGAAACAGCTGCACGGGGGATGCAGACTTAAGTTAGATCTAGGGTCCCTAGTGTGTCCACATAAATAAATAAATACATATCGGGTTGCCAGGTGGTTTAACCAAAAATACTGAAGGAAAAAATTCTGTTGAGAAAAAAAAAGTTGAGACCAAAGTTGTTGAGCAAAACAACAACAAAAAAGCGCTGTGTCTTTAAATGGCCCCGTGCGCCTCACTCCCCAACCCTCGCCAGATGCAGCAGGGGAAAACTGTCCCCGCCAGGCTTCCATCAGAGGGAAACAGGAAATACGGGACATTTTACATGTCTGGTATTTTCTGTTTTTTTTACTGGACAGGGGATGCGAATACCGGACTGTCCAGGTGAATACTGGACACCTGGCAACCCTAAATACATAAAATACTAACCCTTTTCCATTGCCAATGTCTCTGAGCCTAAAGAGGTACAAAGGGACACTTGCCTTCCTCTGTCTGTGTCTTTTTGGGTGCATGTGTCTTTTTAAATCATTCCCCCTGGAAAGAAATCCCATTGGGCCAGCCTATGGCATTAGTGGAGCTTTCTACCTTCGTCAGCCTTGGATACTGGCCTACAACACAGGAACTTCTTTCCCTGGTGACCTTGCCAGCAACCACAGCTGGATTTATCTCTAAATCCCAGAAACCAAAGAGCTACAATCCACCAAGTTTAGCAAAGCACCCATGATTTGCAAATTAAAGGGACAGCGTCCTCTTTCCATCCACAGCTGAGTCTCAGCAATCAGTAGGTTGTGACATCATAGACTAGCTCGTGATAAGACAGAAGGTGCTGACAGATGGTCCCAATTTGATGCTGCAGGGAATGAAGGCTAGTGGAGTGACACATGGATCAATATTAGCACTGATTTTGTTCAGCTAATAAATCCATTGTCTGGAAGCAGGAACCGGAAGTCAGCTGATAAAATCTGCAAATGGTGCAACAAAACCTTTGGGGGAGAGCAAGGAATAATCGTAGGGGCAAAAACTATGTTCCTTGAGGAGACTGTAATGCTAAAAGGAGCTTCAATCAAGGGAATTTGTTTATGAAACATTATTATGGCATTTACCATTTCAGCTAGGCCAGCGATAGGCAACCTAGGCTAGTGAGAGGGCTGCATGAGCGGGCATCTCAGTGGGCTGCAAGAATGTCATAACCAAGACAGTCTCCTGGGAGAGGATAGTTTTGCTCACTGCACTTGACTACCTAGAATTTGCAGGGTGTGCTGATTGCACTGTAGCAGAACTTTGATTGGCTGCAGAGGGAGAGCCCGGCTCTCCCAGTCAATGCTGTGTGCAATCAGCATGCACCTCACTTCACATGCCCTTGTTTTATGTGTGTGTCACTTTAGTAACACCAGTAGGATAAAGAATACCCAGGCAGAAACCAGAGGAATCTGGCAACCCTGTGCCTGGGTTACAGTAAACAAAATGTCTTGTGGGCCACATATAGAACTCCTAATAGGCTGCATGTGGCTGCAGGTTGCCCATCACTGAGCTAGGCCGTGATGTTTCAAGCAACGATTACAGAAAAACATGCACACGTGTGTATGCATGCAAGCACTCACACCCATGCATACACTCACGCATGTGTGTGCACAAATATATATGCAAACACACACGCACATGGGCACACATGCACCCAGAATAAAGGAAACGCTCTGTAGGAACGGGCTGTGACTCACAGTCAGAATGTGGGGAAGGAAAGACCCTCATGGGCATTATCTCTCTTTCTTACTTTGGCTAATTGCAGATCTCTCCTGTAGGACATACAGGATGACATTGTGCAGTCAGATCCGAGAGGCAGAGAGAAACTTGCTCTCCCTTAGGCTCTGTCGTCCCTAGCAATTTGTCAAGCAATCAAGCCTAGTTGTCGATTGACCTGCTTGAAGCGGAGTGGGGTAAGTTCCACTGTTGTATAACTGCTGGAGGTGCTGCTCTAAGTAAGCATTTGATATGGGCAGGCTGGGCTACGCCATGTAAAGCATGGTCAAGGCAGACCTAGGATCTAGGGAGAACTGTGACTTTCCGCGTTATCCTTGGAGCTGCCACAGCCTGGTTACCCAGCAGATGAAATTGGGGCAAACCCTCAGACATGGCCTTTGGTTCCAGTTCTGTTCCAAATGTCTTTGACCTGGCCCCACCCGATCATACACTGACTTTTAAGAACTTCCCAGGGAGTCCTTCCCTGTTGAGGCAGCAGGTTAAGTGCTCGATAATTTTCCCAACAGATGCCATTTCAAACCCAGATGTCAGACACTCACCTCTCACATCCATCTACCCACTGCCTCCTCTAACCTGGGCTGATAGATACTCATCCTTTATCCTAGGCACACCTGCTTTTATGACAGGAGGACTGGATGGAGCTGGTAGGCCAGAACCTCACCTGTAACACATAGTCCAAAGCCAGGTGTCGGAAGCACTTCCTGGTGATGGTCAATGTGCCTGTCGCTTCCTCCACCTCATGAGGCTTGTGCCGCGGCGCCTGCGCGTTCTTCACTAGAGAGATCTCCATGTCCTCGCGCACCTTGTCAAATTGTTTCTTCGTCTCCTTGAACTTCCGGACGTCACTGGAACCCAGAGGGGGCAGAATGATAGAAACCACCGTTACAGGGTAGTCAGGACAAGAAAAGAATCGGCATTGGAATACAGCAAGGATCCCAGTGGTGAATGATCTATTAAATGGCCAGATCCTGAACTCTCACCGTACTCAGCTCTGCCAAACCTGGAAAGAATCCCCCCTCCCGCAACTCAGACTGGCAGGAACCTTGCAAGGGAGGGAAGGAGGAAGGGAGAGAGGGGTTTGTCTTCCTCTTTGGCATGAAGGCTGGTTTGCCAGTTGGGATTATCTGGGCATCTGTGTCTGTGGCACACAGTTTACTCTCCTGAGGACTGAAATGTTGTGTCTTTGGGCTTCACACAGGGGTATCTGGGTGAAATGTAATGGCCCATGATAGACAGGAGATCTCACTCATGGTTCGTCCACCCACTAGCTCCTTTAACCTCAGCTGATGGATGTCTGGCCTTAAAGTGCCATGCAATGATGAGTCAGAATCTGACCCAAAGCATCTGGAGGCAAAGAATAACACTGCCCTTAAAAGTGGTTCCTTCAGAACATTCAGTGATACCGCCAAGGCCCATACCCAGCAACCGCACGACTTGAACGGTGCGCTCCAGCGGCCTTGGCATGAAACTGGGATGTTTCATAACATGCAGTGTTGAAAACAGTCAAATTATATGTCGCCCAAAATACTCTACTGGCGCCTGTGAAAATGCCACGAACCGGCTAGTTTTCGTGTTTAAAATTCACTGCCCAGCCAAGTGCCCATGGCCCAGATGTGTGTCTCTGTCTGCCAGCTGGGTTTGTTGATTTGGAGTGTTAAAATTAGAAGTTTCATTTTTTTTCAGACTTTTTTGGATTCTTTTAGCCAGCACATTTATTTGTTTAATGTGCAAGAGGGGAGATATTGGATCCAGGAAGTGGCCTTTAGCAATAGTTAGTAACCTCTACAGACATCAACTGATGCTGTGCTAGTGCTGTATAGAGAGTCCCCTTCCTGTAAAGCTTACAAGAGAGATAAAAGGGGTAGAGGAAACAAGTGACTCACCTAAGGTCACACAGCCAGTCAGTGTCAGAGCCGGTAATTGGCTCCCAGGTTTTCTAAGGTCTGGTCCATGTCTGGACCATATCTGCCAATTTTGCTGGGCATAGGGTGAGCTCGCTACCTTGTATTCAAGAACCTCTGTGTTGTGGCATTACACAGCATAGTTCAGGCTGAAGTGCTGGCTTGATGATAATCATCACACCACATGAGATGCTTACACACAAATACGTTTGTATTTCAGCGCTCTGCAAACACAGGAATCACTTTACCCATCCTGAAATGCAATCTCTTCTGGGATGGAAAACAGCACCTGTTTTACGCTGCTTGGCAACACGACAGCAGGAGGTGAAACAAAATACTATAACCAAGAGCAGGCCTGGGCAAAATACAGCCCACGGGCCAATCCAGTGTGCCAAGCCACCGGATCCAGCCTTTGGATGCTGCAGGGAGCCCCAGGCAAGCTCTCTGCTTGGCTCACCCCACTGCACGCTATTCAGAAACGTGGCTGTGGGGCGGTTTCACTTTAAAAACTGTGAGCCCCGAGGAGAGGGTGGAAAGCTTTAGGAGCTACTCCTGCCCCCAGCACAATCCCATTGGCCAACTTCTGGTCAGAAACTGTCTAATGGGAGCTGCCTGTTTCAATAACAGGCAGCCATGAAGCACAAGGGGCTCCTAGTTATTCACAGAGCACATGGCTCTAGCCTGTGCAGGGGCAGGGAAGGCAGGGAAACTGATACAGGAACAGGCTGCTGGCTGGTAAGTCTCCTGGCCAGAGCCTGCCTCTGGCACCCCAACCCCTCCCTTCTCCAACCCTCTGCCCCCCATTCCACATATCCAAATCCTCTGCCCCCCTCCTATACCCATATCCCCTCCCAGATCCAGCACCCTAATCCCCTGCCCCAAATCACAGTCCCCTCCTGTCCTAGCTCAGAACCCAAACCTCTGCACCCCCTGCCCTAGGTCAGAATCCAACCCCCTACACTCCAGTCCAGTGCCCCAGGTCCCAACTGCCTCCTTCACCCAAACACCCTCCTTTTCCCCAAGCTCCCTTCTGCATCCAACCTCCATCCCAGACCCTGCACCTCCTCCATTAATATCATGAAAGAGTGCAACCCTCAGCCACTTCCAAATTCTTGGCGTGGCCCTCCCCCCCAACAAAAATTATTGCCCACCCTGACCAAGAGAAACTAGTCTGATATGGATTTTAGTTCCTGACAATAGCGGCTGGGGGGTGAGGGTGGGGGCTTAAAAACACCTTCAACTTGAAATCTAGTCAATTAAATAAAAATAGTTACATCCGCACTGCCCTGGCCCCTGCATCCCCCGACAATGATTGTGGTTTGATAAGATTCTTCACGAGTGTTCACCTCCCCGGTTGCTTTAAAAAAGACAAACAAAAAACCAGCAGAAACTGAGTATCAGGGCAACCACTGAAGTATTACCATTCTAGGGATGTGGAAGGTTAACTGGTTAACCGTTAACCAGTGGAGGCTGGAGCAGCTCCCCACTTAGCATGGGCAAGGTGCTGCTCCAGCCCCAAGGGGGGACTGCCACAGACGGGCTGCTCCCATTGTCTAGAGCAGCCCCTGTCCACAGCAGGCCTGGGCGCATCGCAGGCAGGGGCTGCTTCAGACAACCAAAGCAGCGCCTGCTTGCGATGCACCCAGGCCCACCATGGACAGGCCTGCTGCGTGGGGGGGAGGGGTTACTCCAGCCTGGCTTCACAGGCAGGGGAGCCCCCCTTTAATAGATTAAACATCACATTTAAGTGGTTAACCAATTAAGTGTGATTTTACATCCCTAATCCATACTGGAGCTACAGTCTATGAGCAGAGGAAAACTGCTGAGGCAAAGCAGAAGTGCCAGCAGCATAACTCTCGCCACAGCAGCATGTCCATTGTTAATAAATCAAGTAAAGTGCAGCGGCACCTCCTGTTCCATGTGCCACAGGCTGTTCGAAACGCAAATTAGCCTTAGCAGCTGTTGACGTAGGCGCGGAAACCAAACCGTGGCGTCATCTCTGCTTTGAACTTAAAGGCCCGACATCAACAGGCCCTCAACTTTAACTCTTCACTGCCGCTCACACTGGAATGGCAGACAAAGGCACCCACGCACAGACACGGCCTGCTCCCGGTCTCTCGCCTGCTGCTGCACATAAAGACATGCCCGCACACTCATCTGTTGAAATTCAAGTGCCACAAACTTCTCCATAAAAACACTCTTCCCCTCAGACTATCCCCTCAGACTCTATTATTAGCACTGCTGGGCTCTTGCCGGTGGGCTTGGCAGAGCCAAGTGGCATGGGCTCTCAACAGCCCAACAGCCGGAGTCAGGCTTTCTATGTCACCAAGGCTAAAAATGAATGGTGTGTCTTCCTTCTCCTCCCCCACTAGGATGCTTAGCAAAGAACAGAAGGAGGGGAAAGTAGCTGCTATCTCTTTACCCCACCCTCAGCCTAGTAGCACACGTAATAAGCAATGTTCCCTCTAATATTTTTCCATCTGTGTGCAGAATAAATTTTGTTATGTGCACCAAGGCATGTACAGATGTGCACCACAAATAGAAGCACATGCTTGTGGCTATGGGTGCTCTGCTAATCAGCTGGGCGGCATTTGAATCTCTCCTGGACAGCCACCCAAGCACTCAGCTTACAAGGGAACACTGGTCATAAGCCACATGGACCATGAGATTCCAGCCGAGTGGTCCTGGGGATAGTGTGGAAATTGGACCCCTTTGGTATGAGAGATCCGGCTGTGGAAGCCAGACAGGGCTGCTAGGACTCCCTGCCCAGCCCTGTTTGGGCTGCTGGCCGCTGGCTGGGCTTCCTGCCCCCAAGCCACAGGCCCTCCAGGCTGCCTGCCAGCTGAGTTCCCAACCGTTGGCAACCTCTGTGGCTGGTCCAGCGATATCCATGGTCTTTCTGGACCATGGAAGTTGCCAGGGATCAGAGAGTTCCGGACCATAAAGGTTCAACCTGTACAGTATTTATATTGCCATTGATTTATTTTAGGGTTATATGGTAAAAATCCTCCACAGAATCCTATTCCATTGCCTCATCGTGGCGTGGAGGTGATCCTGTGCTCTCGAAGGCTATGCCAGTGGAGCATCAGCTCTGGCAGGTTCTACCAAGCTGGAAAAGTTTCGAATCTGGCCTTGGCAGCGGACTCTGTGTCCTCCATCCACGGACCAGCCTAGCGGAGTACGGAGAGGTTCGTCAGAAGAAGGCTGGCCACCAGGTAACGATTTGGCCACAGCAACTACCAACACTATGTTAATACAGCACAATGTTCAGTCCCGTGCCGTTCCTCCTCATGGCGGTGGAGTGAAAAAGAACAAGAAGAAGGAGGCCGCCAGCTCGCTGGAGGATTCATGGAAGGACATAGACGAGAACCGCACAAAACAAGACGGCGTGGAAAAGCTTCAATCTGCATCGGTGGCGAGATTATCTGCATTGATGAGATCACAGATCTTCCAAGTATATGGTGAAAACAAGGAGGTGAGCCATTTCCCAATCATCGTGTGGCTGGGACACCTCGGTATTTTTCAGTCGGATTTTGTAAGCTTTTACATGAGGTGCAACTTGGGGAAGATAAATCGGCCTTCTAAAAGGGGTACACCTGGAAAGGCTGAAAACCAGTCCTTAGATAGCCCCTCGGCATGCCAGGCTGGGTGAACAATGACTTCTCTCCGATGGTGGCTCAGTAGTGAGTGAGAACAGAGTCTGGCGAGTTTCCACACGATCCCTAGTGGGCAGGAGTCCACATCACAAAATCTACCATTGCGACGGTCACTAGCCAACCCCCTTAGCCGACAGACATGGCCTGGCAGGCCTGTTCTCCCCTTTCCTGATAGGGCTGGGACACTTACCCTGGTACTGCCTATGCTGGGCCTGACCCCTGGAGAAACACAAGCCTTTAGGCTCTATGGCTGTCAAGCCAGCAGTGAGTTCAATCACATCACAGCGGCAAGGAGCGAGAGGGGCTAATGAGAGAGTGACCGTCATCCGATAGGCTGTGGCTAAAATAATGCCACTGATGCCTCCCTTTCAATGTTCACACCCAGGAAACTGCGTGAGGGAGGCGTCTTTAAAATTATGCCAACCGCAGAACCAATTGCCAAGAAACGGCAGCAGTTTGAAGATCAAAGAGCCTGATGGTGGGGTCTGATGGGCACGACAAAAAGAAAATCGAATGCAAATACGCTGCCACGGTGACAGCCCCCAAAGGAAGGTGAAATTCTCCCTTCCGGTTGCCAGGATTATTTAAATCTGAGCTCATCAGAGAAATGATTCGGCAGAGATGGAGGAGGGGGAGTGCTGGGGGCGGGGTCAACTGTAGGTCCCGCCCCCATCAAGCCACCCACAGCTGCTGATGGATTCGTACTCAATTACCAGTTCCCATGGAAACCGGATTCCGCTTAGCAGAAGGCCGCCATTGCCTCACTGACCTATATTCAGCTGCTTTGGGATCTCACGCTGGTCCTGGGTACCTGCCCATGGGCTGTGCGAGCACTCAGAGGAGCGGGTGGGAACAGCCTACGAAGGCAGAAGAGAGTCTGTTCCCCCCTCCCAAGGGAAAGAGCAAGTTGATCTAACTTGCAGACCCTCCACATCCAGATGATTCTCAGGCCCTGATTCTCTGCTACTTTCCACCCCCCACATGGCCTCACTTACTTATACAAGGGATCCTCTGTCACACAGGTGGGCGTTTTACACCCCCTTTGCACAGGTGTTGAGGAACAAGGCAGCGGGGACTCAGGCTGACGAATAAAAGCAGGTGGCCGTGCAGCATCGGGGCAAGGGGAGTTATGGGATGTCTGACTCCAAATCTTACCCATCTAGAAGCTAGGAGGCAGGCTGGGATTTGACAGTGCCAGGATCCTCACAAGACTTCAAACCAGAGTGGGGCAATGATTTAATGGCTGGCTGATCTCTCCCCAGAGATGGGGGAGGTCTAGGTTGGATATTAGGAAAGATTATTTCCCTAGGAGGGTGGGGAAACACTGGGATGGGTTCCCTAGGGAGGTAGTGGAATCTCCATCCCTAGAGATTTTTAAGTCCCAGCTTGACGAAGCCCTGGCTGGGATGATTTAGTTGGGATTGGTCCTGCTTTTAGCAGAGGATTGGACTCGATGACCTCCTGAGGTGTCTTCCAACCCTAGGATTCTACGGCTGCTTCCTCCACAGCCAGAAAGAACCCTTTCTCCTACCTGCAATGTTTACATGCCACCCAAGTCTACAGGCTCCATTTTCTGCCTCAAAGGCATCTTGGGAAGCAGGGTTTGATTTTGAAGGATACAGGTGCCCTGAGAAGCTTTGAATTTAATGCCGCTGCGGGATTCCAAAGCGAAGGGAAGCCCTTGTGGGAAGAAGTGTCTGTGTGCATTGTGGCAGACCGCGGGCGCTGCCTGGTGCTTTACAAGTCATATCAGGCTAGAGCAGAGCTGGGCAACCTAGGCTAGTGAGTAGTCTGCAGGAGTGGCTTTCCTCCATCTCAGTGAGCCGCAAGATTGTCAGAACCCAGACAGTCTCCTGGGACAGGGTCATTTTGCTCACTGCACTTAGGTACCTGGATTTGTAGGGTGAAACAGAGCTAGAGCCCTGCAAATCTGCGGATATGGGCTTTATATCCACATGCGCCGATGTGGATGCGGATCTCCACAGATCATTTTTGCAGAGGTGGATGCAGATACACATTTTTTATCTGCACAGGGTTCTAACCCTCGCAGCGCTTTGATTGAATGCACGGCTCTCCCAGTCAATGCTGTGTGCAATCAGCACGCACCGCCCTTCACCTGCCCTTGCTTTACGTGCGTGTCACTTCGGTAACACCGGTATGAAAAAACCTGCTTCACAGATCTGGATTTTTGTGGGGTGTTCAAGTTGGAGGTTCTTCAATCAGCTTGTAAAGTATAGACGGGAACAGAACTTTCACATCTTTCTGGAATGCTCCGATCTGGGGTTTTGCTTCATGCGCAGCTTTACATTTTAAACTTTTGGGGGGCCTTGTATTGCACCCAGAAGTAGGGACCTCTCCCATGACAGCCCGGGGAGTTGACAGCACAACAGCAGTGGGGGTCACCCCTTCCCACTGCAAAAGTTGGATCCCTGGGTCCCCTCCCTTCACTCCAACCGGGGCCAGGAATATATGCACATCCGGTGTACTGAAATCTTGTTTTTACCACAGACACAAGAGGGCTGTAGTTCACCACCGAGCCCCAGCTGGTACTCACTCTTTCACAAAGTTGTGCAGCTGTTGCCGGACCGACCTCTGGGCTTGGTCAAAAAGGATCTAAGATAAAAGAAAAAAAAATAACAAGAAAAGATGAAAATGGGAAGCTGTCCCCAGAGTGAGGCCGAAGCGCGGTGCTGGGAGGGTTACCTGGCCTGGCCTGACAACCTCAAAGTGAAAGGGGAAACCTGAGCGCGACTCCTCTTGGAATCCAGGCCAAATGTTCAGGGCTCTCTGTTGCTGTGTGGGGGAGGTGGGTTTGATTCCTGGCCTAGCTCCACTGGCCCCGTATCCATGCCAGGCACCTGTGCACCCTCCCTACTCTAAGAACAATGCAGAAGTGGCTGGCGCAGGAATGAGCGTTTCCCCCTCGCCGGTGCTAGCGTGAGACATGAGAACGCATCCTTCCCAAACTGTCTGGCCAGCTCCCATTTATCCCAAGTTCTGGATGCCCAATGTAGCAGGGTTGTACTGCACAGACACACAGATGTGTCTCCATTCTGCACTGCTCTGTCTGGACATAATGGCGTGTCAGGTGGCATCCTCAGCAGCTAAGCAATGGGTGGGGAAGCGGCCCCCGACTTGCCTGGATCCGGCCCCCAGGGATAAGGGCCTCCTGCCAGCATTGGGGAACCTGCACTGGTGCTCCTGCCCCCCTGCTGGAACACACCGTAGCGGGGCTGGACCACACAAAATCTCCTAGCCTGGGCCCCCCCTAGGCTCTGGTGTGCAAGGGGAATGTGGGGAGCGTCTTTCTCCTTCTCAGTCTGAAGCCACATCAGTGAGAGTTTGTACAGCCCCCGACTGATTTTTCTGTGGGTCACCAGCCCCCGACCCAAAAAAGGTTCCCCACCCTTGAGTTAAGCCAATAGGGCTGACCATGAACATGGACACGGGTTTCAGATGAAGCATTCCTGGGCTCCTAAGGGGATAGCTGGTATTACTCCCATGCCGGGGGAGAGGATGTGCACATTAACTAAAGCGACCACAATCACTTCGGGTTTACAGCACCCATTCGGTGCGCCCATCACCATAAAAGGCTCCTGGACAGTGGCTCCTATGAGCTACTGAAGGTTAGGACAGCCTCTCGAGAGAGTGCACCTTCATACGCAAACACCCCGGCTCCCCAGCGTCTGCCCCACTAGCTTGTATTTCTGATTGCACCGCTCCTGTTAGTTCGGGTTCCTTGTTGCATCAGCAGAGAGCGCTCTCCCCTCAAACTGCCCCCAGTGATTTCAATGTCAGCAGTGGGAGAAGCATGCGGGCCTCTGAGGTTAGGCCCAGGCAGCAAGCTACATGTCTCCCCTCTCCTCTTCTTTAGGCACACACCCACTGTGCTAGCCCGCAGAGAGCCCTTAGAAGCAGCATAGCCACAAGTATAGAAGGCGAGAGGGCAAATTTGCTCTTAAACATCATCCTCCCCTACTGGTCCCAGCAGGACCCCAATCACACCCATCATAGCTCTAGTGATTCCAAAATCTCCCCTCCTTGTCCTGAGAGGCGTTTGGTCTCTTGGCTCCAAGCGATGCTGTCCCAGTAGGGTGAGGTCTGCATATCTGCTCCCCCTGCCCCATGGAAACACAGCTGTGAGGGGCATTTCAGACATTCCTTGCAATGATCACAGAATCCTAGAACTGGAAGGGACCGTGAGAAATCAAGTCCAGTCCCCTGTCCTCGCGGCAGGACCAAGTACTGTCTACATCGGGGCTGGGAACCTTTTTTGGGTCGGGGGCTGCTGACCCACAGGAAAATCAGTCGGGGGCTGCGCACCACACAAGTGAGAGGCAAAAACAAAAAAACCCTCACTGATGTGGCCCCCAACTGAGAAGGAGAAAGACACTCCCCACATTTTCCTCGAACACCAGAGCCTGGGAAGGAGAGAGGCTAGTAGATTTTCTATGCTCCAGCCCCACAGTAGGCCAGCAGAGGGGGCTGGAGCACCACCACGGATTCCCCAAAGCTTGGGGGCCCTGAGCCTCGGAGGCTGGATCCAGGGTTCCCCACCCCTGGTCTATATTATCCCTGACAATGTCTAGCCAACCTGCTCTTGATGCAGCACTTTCACTAAATGAGGTCAAATGGACAGGGGATCTCTGGCAGTGTTCCCTCTGGTTTTTTCCATTCTTGGGAGGAATAAATTTTGTTATGTGCACTAAGGCATGTGCAGAGGTGCACCACCAGTAGAAACACCTGCTGCAGGCTGTGGGTGCTCTGCTAATCAGCTGGGTGGCACCTGAATCTTTCCTGGGTAGTTGCCCAAACACTCAGTTTACAGGGAACACTGCTCTCTGGTCACACCCCGAGATCCTGAAGATGTGGAGACGGGCCGAACAGCAAATCATCTGCTAATATGACGCTGTTCATTGGTTCTGGCCGGGACCCTGGCTCTCCACCTCCCAAACCATCCCGACTCTGGACGCTTGTACACATGGAGGAAAGCTTGTTTTGCTTACTGTCTGCCCCCCACCCAGACACCTGGACTCTGACCTAGAGAGACCCACTCTATGCCAAAGGCTTCAGTATCTTGGCCCCATTCAGCCCTTGGACTTTCTGCTGAGCCTGCCAGATGCGGGTAGTTTTTATGCCAGGGTCGCTTGTATTGTGGGAACTGGGCTGAGACCCACCAAACTCATGCCACACAATTTGCCATCAGCCCACAGCTCTTGTGCCTGAGTCTTTCTAGATATGGTTACTCTGAGGGGGATCCCTTCCTTTAAAATCCTGCTGTCCAGACTATGCGCTGGACCCTCGTAAGAGCTCCCTGTAAAACACCTTGCATGGAACTGCCACTGAGGAGGAGCGGAACATGGGCCCTACTACAAGGCCCCTTACTCTAACCAGCTTGGTAAACAGCCCCAGATGCCTCCGTGTTTCTTGTGATCAGCCTCTGTCTGTATTCACGTGGTGTCTTTCACTCAGGCCTGCCAATGGGGGAGGGGGGCAAAGAGGACAACTTCTCCCAGACCTGGTGACTTAAAGGGCCTGGAGCTATGAGTCCGTTAAATTGCTGCTACAGCATGGGTGGCCCCGCCTCTTCTACCTAAGGCCCCGCCCCGTCTAGGAGCATGGAGCCAGCCCTGCCCTCCACCTGGCTGCTGGCTCCCTTGCTCTTGCCTTAAACTTAGATTGTCAGCTCTTTGGGACAGGGGCTGTCTTTTCGTTCTGTGTTTGTACAGCGCCTAGCACAATGTCCACGTGTGGGGAGCCACGATGCTCCTTGCATACTAATCCTAAACAGACTGGGAACCCTCCCCTCCTGTCTTTACTGTGTGCCCTGAGCTGCCGATTCACCCCCTGTTCCTGGAAGCCAGTGAACCAACCATTCATGCTTCTTTCCTTTGGAGGATGCCGTCACCAGAAGCTGCCTTTAAAATACTTTCCCTTGGCCATGTAAGTTCTTTCCAGAAGATCCACACCGTTGTCACTGGAGGCTGATTCAGCCCCAAGAGTAAGTGCCGAAGAATGTTCTCAGCCACTGGCTATGTGAGGTGGTTGCAAGGCAGCTGGCCTGGGCTGGTCGTGTTTTTAACCCCTTGCAATGGGCTTGTAAAAGCCTCTTTTCCCCGTTTGGTTTGATTTGGTTTGGTTTGCGGCCCCCTGCAGCTGCCCTGCACACCTGGGTTTCTAGTGCCAGGCTCCAGGGCATCATATCCTCCCCCTGCAATGGCCAGTTCTCCCTTCCTGTTTTCAGGTGGCCTATCGCATCTTGCCAGGCCTGCCGAGAGTAGGGGGCAAAGGCGGCAATTGCCTCAGGGTCTGGAGAGCCAAAGGGGCCCGGAGATCCCGGCTGCCCGAAGCCCCTTTGAATTGCCACAGGAGTGCCAGTCAGCCCAACTGCACCTGGTTGTAAAAAAAGCACCAGCAGAACTGGCGGCGCAGATGCGACGGGCTGGTCTCTGGCTTGCCCACTCCGGGACCCAGCTTGAGAGGACGGAGCAGTCGCCCAAACACAGGCCATGCCCAGCCACATTCACACCCAGCACAGATGGCACTGCAGAAGGCAGCAGCCTGGTTGGAGGACAGGAGCATGGACTTCAGGGATCTAATGGCCTGTTCTGATATGCCTCCATCCCTCAGAAATGCCGCTTCAAAGCCTGGCAGAGGCTTTTTTTCATCCTTTTTTAGGCAAATAAACGGAGATCAGCACTGTTTCCTGCAAGGGAGATTTATTGGCGGGACCTTCAGAGAGCCCACGATAGGTGCCAAGATAAATACCTATGCCGACTGAGTCACCCTTAAACAGCCCCAGATGATCTCCGCAAACTGGGATGGGTGGTTGTAACTACGTGAAAATAATAATATACAAGACAAGAACACCCTTCGCTCTTAGCAGTGTTCGAGCTGAAAGGGTTTCATAGAACCATAGAGCTGGAAGAGACCTCAGGAGGTCACCAAGTCCAGCCCCCTGCCCAAGGCAGAACCAATTCCAACTTCGCAAAGGAGAGACATATCATTCTCCTCCTGGTAGAGATGGGGAATTGGAGGCACAGAGAGATGATGTGACCAAGCTTGCCAATGCCGGGCATAGGGTTGCCCGATACTTTCACAAAAAATCTCAAAAACTGGGGCATGGCGATTCAAAAGGGTCCAAGGCTCCTGGCCACAGCTGCTGCTATTGTGCCAGCAGCCAGAGGCCCGGGCCCTTTAAATGGTCACCCGAGCTCTGGGCAGCATGCCATAGGCGGCACTATGGACTAGCAGCGGCAGTGGTGTAATCTGGATGGTGCTGAGAACTGGCTGTTCCCAGCCCTACCTGTCCTGCTTGAGGCCCCACCCCTTCTGGGAGTGTGGCACTGCCATCCCTCCTCCCCCCAACTTTGCCCAAAGGCCCAGCAGTTCTGTCCGCTCCCCTGGATGGGACTTGCCCATGGTCAGCCATTAAAAGAGCCAGCATCTGAACCCAGGTGTCCCAAGTACCAGCCCAGTGCCTTGTCTCACAGGCTATACGGAGTCAAGTATGGCCTATAAGGGGCCAGTTACAGATGGAGGGGGACGGTTTTCAAAAGTGCCTAAGGGGTTTAGCAAGATAAGGCTCATTGATTTTCAGTCAGATTTGTGCTCTCTGTCCCTTTGTCTACCAATGAAAAACAGACCAAACAATGCATCGACTGATAGGTTTGCCCACGGGAATCAGTTGTCCATGTCAGCCCACTGAAATGGAATTTGAATTCATTCTACTACAGGTTGAACCTCTCTAGTTCAGCACCCGTGGGACCTGACGGATGCTGAACCAGAGAATTTGCCAGACCACGGGAGGTCAATATTGTTTCGCACTGCTCACTGTGCTCTTAGGAGACATTTGGAGTAACTTAGAGCTAAAGAACAGCACAGAACACTGAGAGCCAGGACTGGTGGCTATAAATAAATTTATGAGACTGCAGAAAACTTGGCCACACCCATGATAAGTGGACATCTGGCTAACTGAAATCATGCCGGACCACGGATGTTGCCAGACCAGAGAATACTGGACTAGGGAGGTTCAACCTGTGCACAGTGTTAGACTTACACATTAGCATCTCCAAAGTTTTTGGCTGGAGACATGCAGCACAGTGATTGTGGAGGCAATCACAGCAGTTTTCAACATCTGTTTATCTATTTCTCTCCCTCCCTCCCTCCCTCCCTCTAATACTGAGAGGGAATGGCAGCCAGGACACTGGAGGAGGTGCCCCTTACACTTTTTGACAGTGCTGTGAGACTGTACGGGAAGCTTCCAGTGACAGGCAGAGGTGATTGCAGTGGATGATCTCTATGGCAGGTCATGACTTATCAGGAGAGGCTGAGGGATTTGGGCTTGTTTAGTCTACAGAGGAGAAGAGTGTGGGGGGAGGAGGGGAGTTGATAGCAGCCTTCAACT
>JANRFK010003894.1:8842531-8867755 GCA_030068395.1 Apalone spinifera | reverse complement strand
ATAGATAGATAGATAGATAGATTTTTCCACTTCAGAGTATTTCATATGTATAATAATATTTTTGGTGCGTTCCCACAGATCGGAAGATCACATACAGCTCAGTCAGTCCTATCATGGTACCCCCTTCATGCTAGCACCATTGGTGAGTGGAATATAAACATAAAATGCTTTAAAACACCATTGCAGTGGACAAAAATTCCCCTGGCGGGTTCTGTGACTCAGAGTGCTCCTGTGGATTTTAATGTCACCAGAAACAGCCCCTTGAGGGTTTTTTTTTTTTTCCTGTGTCTCCTTGACATTTGTTCCCTCTCATGGGTCCAGATGACAAGAGTTTTGCTCTTGGGCTTTGAGTCATCACTGGATAGCTGCCAGGGCCGTCCCTGCCAGTGCTGGTTCCCTATGCAGCTCAGCACGGCGCCCCACCCCCACGCTGCGGGAACAGGGGGTTGCCAACTCTCCCGGACCGGATGCCAGAGCAGGGCAGGGAGGGAGGCTCACATGCAGCCGCAGGGTAGCAGCGCAAGCACAGGCCGCAGGAGCAGAGGGCGGCCATGCTGCCAGTCGGAGAGAAGCAGCTGTTGGAAGGGGAAACAGCTGGCTTCGCAGGCATGCTCTGCTCCTCCTGGGTCCTCCGGCCCCCGCTCGCACCACTCGCCCCCACCTGGTGAGCAGGCGCTGAGCGCAGCCCGCAGGGGCAGAGTTGGCTGGAGCTGTGGGGGGGGGGGGATGCTGGAGCAGGTGCTGAGCCTGCAGGGGCAGCGGTGCGCTGGGGCTGGAGCTGGGGCTGTCAGAGCCAGTGCCGAGCCCACGACAGGGGGACAGCCAAGGGAGGAATAAGGGTGACCAGAGCCCCAGCACTTAGTCCACACGAAAGGGGAGCACACGGGGGTTGGGGTTGAGGGCTGCCGAGCTGGCGCTGCCCCACGGCTGCATAACATCCTGTCCCTAGGCATATGCAGCATTAGCTGTGCATCACCAGGCCATGTCTTTGTTATCCTTTGTGTGCCCAACTCCTCTCACAGAACTGACCGCCGGAAGTGACCGCCAGCAAAGCTGACCTGCAGCTTCAAGCCTGCATGGAAATTTCACCAGAGACATGGCCAGGGTTAGGGGGAGCTACGTTAGGCTACAGATGCTGGGAGTGAAGTCATCACCGGGGCTAGCCCCTTCGGTACATCCCCCGGATTTCCCTAGCTGTTTCAAGTGGGGCGCAGACAGCTCCGAGCTGTCGATATGCCAAACACACTTTATTCTGGGCGGCCAGTCAGCCGTGCCGCAAAGGACAAACTCTGTTCCCTGCATCCGTGGGGGGGATTCCGCTACCCCTGCAGCAGCTCTGCACTCTGATGAGACCAGTGACCCCACTAGGCAGAATGCTTGTCCTTAGCAGCAGCGTGGGGAGCTGGGATCTCCAATCGGCCCCTCGCTGCGGACCAGTCTCCAGAGCGTGATGGAATGCCTGTTAGCACGAGGCTACAGGAAACATACGTGAGCTATGGCACAGCCATAATTCCACCCGCCACCATGTTGCCTCGTTACTCTCGGTCCAGCCACCCATGAAGCTGAGAATTATTGATCCGGGGCCGGCAAAGCCCTTTTGCTGTGGGCAGATCTGGGGACTCTTACATTTCAGGATGTTCACCAGAGGCTGTCGGAAGAGGCAAAAGTTGTTTTCTCATATTGAAGGACCTGGCACATGGCTGATGGCTCTTGTGTGCATTTTGGGGCAGGTGATGGGAACAGAGAGAGAAAGAAAAGGGGGGACTCAGTGACTTAGCGTTAGCGAAAGCAGCTGTTAGGCTTCTACTGAACCAAGGGAGTTGGCTAAGTGGAGACGCATTTGGGACAAAGGAAGAGGTTGTACTATAAGAAGCACGGATCCAGCATACCCTACTGGGCAGCTATAGGGCAGCACGGACAGACCCAATAGAGGAGAAGGCACCAGGTTAGGAGCAATAAAAGGCGTGTTTTCTGGGGCCTGGCTTTTCCCCGTTCTCCCACCATATTAGTACTCCAAATATATTTTTCACATTTTCTTTGTTCTGTTTATTCCATTTCAAGCTTTACTGTTGCCCAAGCAAAGTTTGGGAGCTGTAAAAGGAGAAACCAGTTGAGAGTTGACCCAAAAAATCCCCACCCACAATCTCCCAGCACGACATTGAGGGCAGGTCCACACGGCAATCAGAGGGGGGACTGCAGCACATGCAGACATATCCAAGCTGGCTTTGATTTAACTAGTTGGATTGCAAAGGCCTCTATGAGACCCAGTAAGGGGCCAGCCCAGGCTGTGATAACTTCACATGCGCTTAGTGAGAACACACTCGACTACTGAAAAAGATGACCAAGGGAACGGATCGGCCGAACAACTCTAAATGGCTCAGGATCCCTGCTACTGAGTAGCTTCTCCGAGTACATTAGCCCTGTCAAGAGCTAATGTAGTTCCCAAAGAGGCAGGACGGAGCCATGGACCTTGCCTGGATTGTTTCTGGTGGGGGCTGGGGGGGGGGCACAGTGAAGAAGGAGAGCAGCACAGAGAAGCCCTGAAGCTCCCCACAGCCCGGGGGGGGGAGGGGAAGGGGGGGTGGAGGATGGTCTACCATGCAGTCACACTCTGTTTCAAGCCCTTAAGTGCACACTACCAAAAGGAATGTGCTGGAAAGCCTACTGTTTCAGAAGTTGGAAGGCTATTTTCTCCAGAGAAATGAGTCTCCCTGACATTACTGGCATGTGACAGGAACACTTCCTTCAGGCTTGGGAAAGCAAGCCCTGTTCCCCATCACATCAGCCAAAACAAACAAGACCCACTGAAGAGTGATTAGTTCAAGGTATCATGGACCTTCACCTTCTTCTTCTTCATCATCGTTATCAACACAATGTCTCTTGGTCTCTCTTTTGTGGTATAAAAATACACATTCTCAATGAACTAACCACACATCAGAGCTACGCAACATTGTCCGGGCATCTGATCTTCCATACACCAGCACACGCTTCCGTCTGCCTGCCCGGCATTACTCATCTCACCACACCCGCTGCAAAAGCAGATTTGGTCTTCAGCAGGGCAAACACATCACATCAAGTGCCTCTTGCTGCCGCCACTTGCCAATCAAGTGAGAGAGTCACATAGAGTTAGAAATGGAAACGACCGCCGCTTACCAAACACCCGCATGCCAGACTGAACCACCAGAACAGACCAAAGCGTTGCAGCTTTTAGGAGACAAAACGATTATGTGCCATTGGCAGAGAACAGGTGCACCAGTACCTGGCAGGCAATTGAGTGAGTGAGAGAAACCCAAATGATCCTGGTATGGGACCTCCACCTCATGCTGCAAAAGAAAGTTTAAAACAAAACAAAAACCAAAAAACAAAGTCCCTGCCAACCTGACCTAGGGGCAAATTCCTTCCTGACCCCCTACCATGGTGATGGGTTGGATCCTGACCATGGCATGTCCCATCTAATGAGCTCCTTTCGCCAATACAAGATTGTTCTCTGCGCTGTATTTTCCAGTGCTCTGCCAAGCAGTCTCTTCATTGTGGTAGAGTAGTTGGAATTCCTCCAGTGTGAGATTTTTCCATGGAACAATCTTATTTTCTCACACTGTCTCTTTTGAACTCTGCTAGTAACCCAGGGCATAACTGAGAGAAGAATTTTGCTCCTAGCATCCTTCATTTCAGTACTAAGGCAAGTTGCCCTTGCCTCCACCCCTCTACTCTCCCCTCCCCCACCTCTCACTCATATTAGGACAAAAAGAACTTAATAAAAATGTTGGCGTGATGGCTATCTTGAGAACTTTACAATTGCTAATTATCTGCACAACACCCACTCCAAAGTAGGAACGTATTATTGATCCCATTGCATGAATATGGAAACTGAGGCACAAAGCAATTAGGGGACCTGCTTCAAGTCCAAAGAAAGGAGTGGTTGTAGATCTAAGTCTTAAACCCTAGACCTAGCTCACTTCCTTATCTACAAAATCATCCATTCTTTTGGACTGGATTTTGCTTCAAATAAGCTATTTTCTTTCTGTGCTTGCATCTTGTATAAAAAAATTGGGGATGCGTTAGCATATTAGTTTTCTCCATTCAACAATACATCTCACATATGGATTTTGCAGGGAATGCTCCTAGTAGGACTAGATAAAAACAGGGCTGTTTCTAGACCAATGCTCTAGTAATAAAGTTAAAGCATGAGTGATTTTAACTTCCTCCAACTGAGTTTTAGGGTATTCTTCCTTCTTTGAAATTTGTTCCAGTCATACAGACTGTACTGGACCTATGCCTGGAGTCAGTGCTGGTTACTGCTTCATAACGGACATCTTTGTGCCCGGATGAGTCAAGACGATCACACACATACACAAGAATGGAGGCAGCAGAAAACCTCTAAAAAGCTTGGCTAATCACACAGGCTTCATAGCTAGCTCAAGGCTGTGACAGTCATGCCAAAGACATTTCCAGGAGAAGGCCCCAAATGAAGTGCCGTTTGGGGATGAGCAGAAGTAAGCCTTCCGGCTAACTCCTTGCTGCGTGCAGCTAGCCTAAAATGAGATGCTGTCTCTTTAAAACAGTGCAATTGGGGTATCTGTGAACTTCCACATTGAAGGCAGGAGGGGTTACACTAGACTAGAGGCAGCACCTCTATATTGGACCTGGGAAGGCTGCCATTGCTTATTGGCTGGCAGAGGTGATGATGTCCCCAGAAGAGTCACTTTTGGAAAAGGTGGGGTGTGATGGGATAAAACCCAGTCAGGGAAAGGCTAGCACACTCTTCTGGGCTCAGCCAGTACTAATAAGCACGGCTGCAGAGCCTAAAAGGAAGAGTTTGTCATGGGAAGGGGCAGCAATCACAAGGGGGGCTGATGTGTCTCAGAGTTCGCTGACTCTTGCAACAGACCCGCTGGGAGGAAGACAGCTTGCAAACCTCTGCTGGCCACCAGGATCCACCAGGCCAGGTATAAGCCAGTGACAGCAGGGAGGGGTTGGAGGTAAGTCCTCACCAAAGATCTAGCCGTACTGCACCTTCATGAACAAACCTGACAGAGACCGAGTGGAAAGACTTTGGAAGGAGAAACCTCAGAAAATGTCCAGACATAACCTCAAAAAAGCCTAGTCCACCCCCTGGGGGAACAAATGAAAATTACAAACCGAGTTTGGTCATTTTCATACCAAGTGGCCTGCTTCATGTAGTTTTCTTTTGGATAGTTACCCCAGCCCCTTGCACCTCCGTGCTCCAAATCTGCCCCTATCCATGCAGATGAGGTTGACCTACATTGCTCTAGCGTTGATCCCAGAGCTGAACAGAAGTCTGAATAAACTCTTGCACTTCTCACCTACTTCCACCCAAGGAGAGCTCTCTTTGAGTAACAACTGAGGCTATGTCTACACTACAAGATAAGATCAAATTTATTAAGCTCAACTTTTTAGCGCTCGGTTTTGTCAAGTCGAAGATGCATATCCCCACGGTGCGCAAGAATTCGACACGGATCAAAGTCGTGCGTCCCCAGTAGGGTGGCTACCGTCAACTTTGAAAGTGATGCACTGTGGGTAGCTATCTCAGTGCCCATGTCCCTTTGTATTTTAGGTTGTTCTCCCCACGCATGCTGGGACCAAAACTGTGCAGCAGTTGGTTCTGGGTACATGTTTTCAGCGTCCCATTATAGACCAGACGCTTCAGGCTTGCAGCCAGAGAGATCAATGGCAAAACTCCCCCTGACGTGACTGGAAGAAGGATTATCCTGGATTAAGTTCACAGGAATTACATGTAGGACTCAGAGGAAGAAGGCCTTCTCCACGTTTTGGGGGTCACCATGTGCTGTAACATGTGAGTAAATTCCTGCTTACAGTGTTGCCAAAATAGCTAACCCACTGATGAAGGAGAGAACGTGATTAGTCGTAGAGACCCCCCCACTCGCCCTGGGGACTAGTGATCTGGGTGCCTCAGCCTTTGATGCCCCACCTGGGACACCTGAAAGGGGCCTGGATTTTCAGAGGGGAGCTGCTCAGCAGTTTTGGAGAATCAACCTCTTTGCTGGGCCTCAAGGTGGAGAGCCAGGATCTCCAGTCCCGTTGAAACATCCCAGCCTCCCCTTCTTACTGCTGTTGCTTTTGCTCAGGCCAGGGCTTCTGGGAGTCACAGGGAAAAGACATTCCCCTCCCACCACAAGGATTCTGATCTCACATGGCGGGTGAGACTTTCGGTGAAGTCACTGGGGGCCTGAGTAGGGTTGCCAGATGGTTTCAACAAAAATACCGGACACACATGACATTACATCACAATCAACATTACATCCTATTTAGAAAATACCGGACAGTTATATTTTCTCATTTATATTTTCTCAATTTGTTTCCCGAACAGAAAGCTCAAATACTGGACTGTCTGGTTCAAAACCGGACACCTGGCAACCCTAGGCATGAGGGAAAAACTAGGCCCCAAGGTTGGTGGGAGGGGCAAAAAGAGAGTGAGAGACCAAGAGCGGGCCCATGCCTACCAGCTTAGTCCATGCCGTCAGTCTGCTGGGATAAATGCCGCCTGTGCTGCCAGCTCTGGGCTTCCCCTCTCACACCACATCCTCCACGGTAGCAACAGGGGTTTAATTAACTAATCTCCTCTGACGCTGCATGTTTGGCACTTCTAGTTCAGCAAACTGCATGTCATTAAACATGAATAGACGTTTCAACCTCCCACAGGCACAGCTAGGGCTGGGGGTTCTCTTGTGGGCCTTCTACCAAAATATAGGGTTTTGTCTTCTCTTCTCATTCCTTTGTTCCCCACACACTCCATTCTCTCTCTCTCTCTCTCTCTCTCACACATACACACTGCATCAGTCAGGGGTGTGAAAAGGTGTGATCGCCGACTGACAGATCTGTACTATCAGAAGCCCCTACACACAAGTCTACCAGCAGAGCTTTTACCAGTATAGCTTATTTCACTCCGGGGTGGAGATGGAATGAGCTATACTCGCCAAAGCTTTCCGGGTATAGCTGTTTACACTGGGACTGCTTTGCCAGTACAATATACTGGTCCAGCTACTCCAACAAGGTGCTCTTAGCCTCTCCCACCGCTTGCTTTCTCCTCCCTCTCCTCCCCCGCTTCTCTGGTTCGCTCCCACGCTTGGGACAGTTCTGCTGTTGGGTTTCTATATCACTGGTCGACTTTGTTCTCGCACGCTAATGCATCCAGAAAGCCTGGGTGTGTTTTTACTTCTTCCCCTATCTCATTTCCCAAGTAGGAAACTTGCTCTGCCTACCTGCTTCCCAGAGGATAAGATGGACATGCTGAGGCTTTGCCTCCGCTTGCATACAGCTAGCTTGCATCCCACATGCACGTCATCCCTAACACACAGTGACAGGAGCACCGGGGGCTAAACAGGGTCACACTCGGATGCCTTCTTTGGTCTGCAGTGCTCTCGTTCCTGACTGAGTCCCATAAAGTACAGCTGTCTCAGGCCCACAGTGAGAATCCCCTTTCTCCTCTGCAAGACTCATAAATATGGTGCCTGAGCATTCAGTGTGGGGTGCAGGATGAGGTCTCTCAGCCCAGGCGCTCTGGTTTTGAGACACATGGAAGTCTAGACTCAGCCTTTATCTGGCGACTTTCTTCCTTAACTCTTACTGTGGCATTAATTTACTCCAGTTTGTCCCTGACCCCAAAGCTGCGCACAAGCCGACAGACTGTGGTCCCAGGGGATTGCTCATTCCAACAGGCTCTTGGCTCCAAGCCATCTGGGGCTCACCCCTCCTGAAATATCGCATTGGCTCCTGTCTTCACATGGCCATCTCAAGGCAATGCACAACCCCAAAGCATGCCCAGCGTCAAGAGCAGCCAGATGTGATGAAGTGGGGTTCCTATTTGCTCTGTTTGCTTTGTTACGTTGCATGGGATTTCTACTGTCCTGTAGTAACCCGATGTGTGTGCCTCAGTTTCCCTGGGCACTGCACCATTAGCTAGATGGGGATGGGAATTTCGATGTGAGTATCTCCCTCACGTACACAATGGCTGATGTTTTCTATAACCTGACCCTGGGAGGGGTGTGTGACTAGGTGAAATCTTTTCCCCAGGGAAGCTGGAAAAAGGCTAGACGCAGGGCTGGCTGCAGGGGGAGATGGGCTGCTGGGTGTGTGAGTTACTCTCGCTGGTCTGGGATGCAGAGAGGGGGGGTCGGGGCCCTTGGCTCTGGGCCCCCTCTTCCCAAGATGGATTGTGCTGATGGCTTTTGGGTTCTGTGCTGGCAAGTCTGTGTCCCTGAACACTCATACACCTTCTATTCTACCTGCTGGCTGAGAGTCACATCTGGCTGCAGACGGGGGTGCAGGACCCAAGGTGGGAAGAGGTCAGTGCAGGTAGGGAAGAGGTCAATGCTGCTGGGCTTCCAAGAGGGTCCTACCCTTTCCCCTCCAGTCTGGAATACGTGCAGGCGATGCAACTGAAGCATTCACGGTGAAGTGCTGAGTCCTGGAGTTCCTCTGGACCCCGTCTAGCCCTGCCCTGGCCTCACACACAAGCCCCCTCCATAATCATCAAAGAAAAACAAATCATCCACGGTGTTTGGGTTTGCCTTTTCCATTTGGGGAACCAGCATTCTAGCTCCTCTCCCTTTGACAGAGGTTTCATGGCCCTGATGCTTTGGCTGCTGTGAGGCCCCAGCAAAAGCCAAGACGGAGATGCCACGTCTTCTCCCATCCCCCCTCAACCTGCTGCTGACAGTGAAGTCGCTAGTTTTCTTTCCAGTTGCCCCAGGCACCAAAAGGTCACAGCTTGTATCTCTCTCTGCCAGCCCTGAAGGTAACTTAACATTTCGTGCAGGTCCTGTCCTATTGCAACCCGGGTCCCTGCCAGCTCTTCAAATAGCTCCCTGTTGGCCTTTACCACAGCTCATCCCGCGCTTGCCAGAGCTGCGCACCAGGGTGCAACTGCTTACTTTCACCTCTGCTCTCTGCCTAGCTTTTCGAGGCAGAGAAGATTCCTTTGGTGCCTGGGATGGGGAGCACACAGCATATTCTTCAGAGAGCACGGCCTGGTTTGGCGCCTTGCCTTTCCAACAGAAGAGAGTGAGGCTAGCACTCCTGCAGCTTGTGAGGGTGCTGAAAGTCTCCTATTTGCCTCACTGGGTAGAGCATTCGCCCACCCTCCCATCCAGTGTCCTGCATGTTTGGTCAAAACCAGTGGGGCAAATCCTGCCTTCCACTACCCTCACACAGCACAATTAACCAACGGCATTCACGCCCCCCCGGATCAATGCGCCCGCTGCACCACCGTGGATCTATGCACTAGTGCATCTGCACTGATCAATACAATAACCAAGGTAGCCTGGTGCAACCCCACCGATCAATGTACCCCTGCAGACCAGTGCAAACCCATTCACTGGTGCACTCAATGCAGTCCCAGTGACTGGCACAAAGAGCACTACTGCTAGTCATTGCACCAATGCAACCCCATTGGTCAATGCAAGGCTGTCCCTGAGCTGGGACGTGACTCATTAAAGAAACAAGAACTTTGTACAACTGGCAGCAACATCCCCCCCCTCCCCCAACCCCTTCACTCTTGTAATTGCTGCCAAGTGTTCCAGCAAAGGGACTCTTAAGAGGATCCCTTCATAGACCCACCCTTTGTCCAGTGTCACACAACTGCTGCCAGATCCAACCCAGCAGATCATTAAGGAGCATCTAGTGAGGGAGGCAAGATGATTAAGGGCCAGCAGCCAACACACAAAACAAAATGAGCGGCACCTTACCATGTGATAGTTAATCATTTCCTGCAGACTGTCTCCAAATTTGTCCAGGCACTCCTGCGAAAGGAGAAGAGGACAGGCAGTGAATGGGAGCAGCTGCCCTTCCTCCAGCACAGACAGGAGGGGAAAGCCCTTGATGAGCTTTGGCAACTGTGCATTGAAATAAATGGCTGGCACTGAAGCCAGAGGATGCTTGTCCTTTCCGGTTTAGCTCTGAAACCAGCCCTGCCTGGCTGTTTCTTTTGCACAGTGGCTCTCCATGTTTCCCAAATAACTGATGCTCACTGACCTACATTCCGGGGATCCTGCTTGCATTCTGGCTCCTTAAAACCATCATGCCTCTTGCAAACAAGAAGCTTATTCTGAAACCTGTTCAGCGTTACGTCATCTGGGGAATCTTTCAGATGCCCCGGTGAAATCTCCCCCTACGTGAGACTCAGATGGTGAATAGACCTCAGGCTGGTTCTCTCTACAGGCACAAATTTCACCTGAAAGGACCAATATTTTGCATCTCTTTAGCATGGCTTCCTTCTAAAGATTGACCAGCGCTTTGGACAGACTCTTAGGGGGCCCAGGGAGATTTCGGTTAAAATTCTGACTCCAGTGAGAATGAGGGTTGGCATGATTTCCTGGCCTCCGATGGAGTCCGCTGGATATCACTGATCCTCCCTGTCACAGCTGATAGCAGCAGCACATAACTACAAAGACCTCAGTGTTCTTTGTGGGTGTTATACCTCACAACCATCTGCTCTCCAGTCCTTCTCTAGTGAGACAGGTAAACTGAGCCCACTTCACAGGAAGGCAAACTGAGTCACAGAGCGCTCATGTGTCTTTCTTATCCGAGATCTTACACTGAGCTGGGGCAAATCTGGGCAGGGGATCCAAAGCCCTGATTCCTGGTCCCCTCACTTGCCTTCTGGGAATATACAGGTAAAAGACACTACAGGTGGGACCAACAACCTATTGGACCATGGATGTTGCTGGACCAGAGTCTGGCGGCAGAGTGGCTGGTGGCTGGAAGTGGAACCAGGCCAGCAGCCGGAGCCGGAAGCACAGTTGGTCCTAGTGGCCAGGGTCAGGAGTGTTAGCAGGGCCAACAGGCAGGACCAGGGCTGGGGCCAGGAGAGCGACCGGGAGTGTGGTTGAGGCTGGTAGCCAGGGCTGGGATCAAAGGCACGTCCAAGAGTGGAGTCAGCGGCCAAGAGGCTGGCAGCCCCCTGGAAGAGCTTAAAGGCCAGCAGCAGGGGGCCAGAATTATTCTCCCCTGGTCCAGCAAACTCCCTTTTGGGGACCACTCAGGTCTTGAAGGTGCCTGACCAGGGAGGTCCAACCTGTAGCATAAAGCACCTCTGGTGGGAAATCAAAGGAAGCACCACCTAGAAACCAAGTGCACCACGGCATATGGAAAAGCACCTACCTACCATCACAGGTGTCTGCCCACTCCGGGGAAACATTTCTATTAGTGCTGTGTAGAGAGAACCCCCCACAGTCCTCCTCCTCTATAGCAGGCCTCAGTCTCCTGTTGGAAAGTTCAACCCTTTCTGATGCCTTGTCCCCCCAAGGCAACTCACCGAAATCATTTCATCCTTCTTGCATTGCTGGGACAGGTCTCGGACCCCGCTGACAAAGTGCTTGTTGGTGGTGATGTAGGCTTTCCCAGCCTCAATCATCCCGCTGCAGAGCTTCACCAGCTGCAGGAAGAGGAAGAGACGTGAGTGGGGAATGTGCTATAGGGCTGGCCAAAGAGTTTTGCAAATAAACCTGATCCCAGAGCCGTTCTTACCCATGTGCAGAATACGCAGATGCATAGGGCATCTGAAAATTTGGGGCACCTCCGGGTCTTACTATCCACCTATCCACCTCTTCTTATCCCTGTCCAGTGGTTCTGCTTCTTCCGGAGAGGGTCTAGTTAACTTCCAAGTGGGAAAAGCCTGCCAGAGCTATTAGCAGAACCGGTGAAACAGCCAGCCAAGTGGGAATGAAGCCATTTAACAGGTGTTTGCCAACCCCGGTCAGTTTCTGATTTTTTTGTGTTAGTCGACAGGACCTTAGTTTAAAATGTGCTGTTAAACTATTTCATTAGTGTGTTGCTGAAGATCATAACATCACAGCTCTAAAAAATCATCACCTCCTCGCCCCCCGACCCGGCTGCCATTGGAGATGGGGCGCCAGTTTAATAGTACTGTGCAGAGCCCCATCAATCTTAAGGATGGTCTTGTCTGATTTCCAAATAAAACTCATTGAGTTAGGTTTAGTCTGATCCATGGGATTGATGCCATGGCTTGAACTCACAACCTTCAGCATTAAAACCCTGCATTGTTATTTGTTGGGATAGCACAATAACTTTGTTTGCAGCCATTGCATTAGTCTAGTTTACTGACTGGCCACTAGCGGGAGACCAACACGCGCACTCCCAGCATGGGCTACAGTCAGAGAGCCCCCCCCTGTTGTGAAACACCCCTGAATGGAGACAGTCTTGCCAATTTTAGCCCAGAGGTTTATCAGTCTGAACATCTGAATCCAAACAGAAAGAACCACTGCAGGACAGAATCAGGAAGTGACGTCAAATCCCCAGCTGTCATTTAAGTAAACAGTTCCAGGTCAGAGCCTGAGGTGGGGTAAACGTGGTCTGGGTGTAACCAATGCTCTGATGTCTGCCTGAGCGTTCTGACAGCCTCCGGTACAGGTAGGAGCAGTGGGACTAAAACCACCTGGCCCCATGATCCTACAGGACTCTGGGAGGGACAGCAGGGGAATCTTGGCACCATGTGGGTGCTACACTTCCACTGCCCAGGAGAGGAAAGAGACTCCTGCAGCTGCTACCACCATACATGCCCAGTCCACTCTGCTGGGGTGGTGAGGCCCCCATGTGAGGGCATGACCAAATCCCAGGATTTCTGAGCATCAGCTGTCAGAGGGCAAGATGAATCTGCCAGATCACTTTGCTAGTCTGGCCAGACCACCCTCCTAGTCTGGGGAAGACTGGAGGTGGTAGGGAAACTGAGGCACAACCACCTGTCTGATGGTGGAGTGGTAAAAGGTCCCTCCATGCTGGCCAGGGATGGGAGAATCATAGAATCATACAACAGTAGAACTGGAAGGGACCTCAAGAGATCATCAAGTCCAGTCATAGCTCATGTTTTCTAGACCTTTAATCATTTTTGTTGCTCTTCTCTGGGCCTTCTCCAATTTCTCCACATCTTTCTTGAAATGTGGTGCTCAGAACTGGGCACAGTACTCCAGTTGGGGCCTAATTAGTGCAGAGTAGAGCTGAAGAATGACTTCTCGTGTCTTGCTCACAACACTCCTGTTAATGTATCCCAGAACCATGCTTGCTTTTTTTTTCAACAGTATCACACTGTTGACTCATAGCTTGTGGTCCATTATGATCCCTAGATCCCTTTCTCCAGTACTCCTTCCTAGAAAGTCACTTCCCATTCTGTATGTGTGAAACAGATTATTCCTTCCTAAGTGGAGCATTTTGCACTTGTCCTTATTAAACTTCATCTTGTTTACCTCCGACCATTTCTCCAATTTGTCCAGGTCATTTTGAATTATGGCCCTATTCTCCAAAGCACTTGCAATCCCTCCCAGCTTGGTATCATCTGCAAACTTAATAAATGTACTCTCTATGCCAATATCCAAATCGTTAATGAAGATATTGAACAGAACCGTTCTCAAAACAGACCCCTGCGGAACCCCACTTGTTATGCTCTTCCAGCAGGATTGTGAACCATTAATAACTGCTCTCTGAGAATGGTTAGCCAGCCAGTTATGCACCCACCTTCTAGTAGCCCCATCTAGGCTGTATTTGCCTAATTTATTGACAAAAAGATCATATGAGACCATGTCAAATGCCTAACTAAACTCTACGTATACCACGTCCACCGCTTCTCCCTTATCCACAAAGCTTGTTATCCTATCAAAGAAAGCTATCAGATTGGTTTGACATGGTTCTTTACAAATCCATGCTGGCTGTTCCCTATCACCTTACTGTCTTTCAAAAGTTTGCAGATGGATTCCTTAATTACTTGCGCCATTATTTTCCCTGGAACAGAAATAACTGACTGGTCTGTAGTTTCCTGGGTTGTTCTTATTTCCCTTTTTATAGATGGGCACTATATTTGCCCTTTTCAGTCTTCTGGAATCTCTCCTGACTTCCATGACTTTTCAAAGATGATAGCTAAAGGCTCAGATACCTCCTCTATCATCACTTTGAGTATTCTAGGATGTATTGCATCAGGCCCTGATGACTTGAAGACATCTAACTTTTCTGAGTAATTTTTAACTTGCTCTTTTTTATTTTAACTTCTACCCTATTTCCACTAGCATTCACTATGTTAAGCATCCCGTCACCATCAATCTTCTCGGTGAAAACCGAAACAAAGAAGTCGTTAAGCACCTCTCCCATTTCCAAGTTTCCTGTTATTGTTTCTGCCTCTTCACTGAGCAATGGGCCTGCCCTGTCCTTGGTCTTCCTCTTGCTTCTAGAAAGACATGGCAAGACCCCACCTTGGCTTAACCAGGAGATCTTACGTGATCTAAAAATCTAAAAGGAGTCATATAAAAAGTGGAAACTAGGTCAAATTACAAAGGATTAATATAAGCAAACAACACAAGTATGCAGGGGCAAGATTAGAAAGGCAAAGACACAAAACGAGCTCAATCTAGCTAGAGACTTAGACGGTAACAAGAAGGCATTCTCAGGGCTGGCCTTACCATGAGGTGAACTGAGGCGACTGCCTCAGGTGCCAGACTGTGGGGGGGCACCACTAGGACCCAGAGTGTAGAAAATTGTGTCAGAACAGAACAGAACAGAATATGGTGCATATGTATTCTCTCTGCTCTAGATGCACAGAGATGGTGGAGTGCTGTGCTGGAGGAAGGAAGGCAGAATTGAGACCTTTCAAAGTTTTGGCCCAAGAGAGGGGACATGGGAGCATCATTTGAGCTCCCCACCTCAGGTACCAAAATGTTGTGGGCCAGCCCTGGGCATTCTACAAATATATCAGAAGCAAGAGGAAGAAAGGGGAGGATGAGTAGCTGAAGTGAATGGTTTGCAGCCCACTTGTGTGCTCTAAATGATTTGTTAAAACTATTCAGTAGAGGTTTCTGAACTCAGCTGCAGGGATAAGCGATGTTTTGTGGACAGTTTCAAGCCCGTGCACAGGAATTTCTGAGGAGGTCCTTTTTTTTGTAAATGTGGACCACATTTATTTTAAATGTAAAGGGGTTCAAAATAGTCATGTTTACACACACTAAGACAGCCCCTCTTGCAAAGGGTTTACATGCTAAGTGTGTGATAAGAGCCAACAGGTCATACAACAACCAAGGTGGGGGACGAAAGGGAGTAGCAAAACAGGTCTCATTATTTTCAGAAGCCGTGGTCACAGCGCACCAGCAATTTAGGAATGTGTTGCCCCATTTCAAATCAGTGTCTGCAGAAATTACGTCTGTTGCATTCATAGAATCAGAGAATCAAAGAGGTGGAAGAGACCTCAGGAGGTCATCAACTCCAGCCCCCTGCCCAATGCAGGACCAATCCCAACTAAATCAACCCAGCCAGGACTTTGTCACGCTGAGACTTAAACTCCTCTAGGTAGGGAGATTCCACCACCTCCCTAGGTAACCCATTCCAGTGCTTCACCACCCTCCTAGGGAAATAGTTTTTCCTAATATCCAACCTAGACCTCCCCCACTATAACTTGAGACCATTGCTCCTTGTTCTGCCATCCGTCACTACTGTGAACAGCCCCTCTCCATCCTCTTTGGAACCTCCTTTCAGGAAGTTGAAGGCTGCTATCAAATCCCCCCTCACTCTTCTCTTCTGCATTAATGTACCTATTGGTCACTCTTTCTTGACTGACAGCTCAGGGCACCTCTTGCTGCTTGACAGCCTTTACCCCACCCCTAAGAGGGGAGAGGAGAGACAGCCTCTGAGCCCAGGTCAACTCACTTGGGCTTGTACCAAAAACAGCTGTGTGAGAAGTGCCTGATTCAGCCACCCTTTCCATGGTCTCCATGGAACGGTTTCTGCAGGCATCTCCCCGGAACTGAGCAAGTTTGGGGCACCACATGCCACAGAACATTCTGATTGGCTAGCAGGACCCAGCCTGAAGGGCAGGGAGGGAGCCGCTTTGGTTGCATGGCCCTGGCGGGCACTGAGGTGGTAGCTGGGAGGTGGCGCCGCAGCTCTGTTGTGCAGCATGGCATGGAGGAGGCGGAGGTGGGGTGCATTTGCACCCTTCGCACCCCTCCTGCGTATGGGCCTGAGTTTGCTCCAGGTGTTTTCTCTGGATTTCTAAGGAGGAGGTTGAGGGTAGGGAAGAAAGCAAAGGCAGAGGCTATGACATTTAGCAACCTGACAGACATTTATCAGATATAAAGGATCTGAGGATTTGGGGTTTTTTTAGCTGTGTAATGTGTGTAGAACCAAGAACCAGATCCCTGCAACATCGGAGGTACTCCAGCTAACAATCAGTCACTGTCCATGTCAGTCCTATAGCCCAGGGAAATACTACCTGCGAGTAGTAAAGATCTGAAGGGTATTCTGGTATTTCCTACTGAGTGGCTCACGATACTAGATAGTTATTTTCACTAAGGCCCTGGCTCTAGAGAGGGATGTGTTAGCAAGAACACTGCAGGCAGGGCATTTGATTCTCCTCTTAGTGTGACATTACAGACTGTTACCACGCCACTGACGTTAGTCCAAATGGCCCAGTTCTTTGTTTTAAAGATGGGTGCACAGCACATCCTGTAAAGCTCTAGAGCTGAGTTAGGTTGAGTCCCACTGCAACCCACTAATTTAGTCACAACTGCCTGGAACGTGTCCAGCAACAAGGGATTTCCTTACACACACATACAGGGCTGTCCCTAGGGGGAGATGGGGCCTGGGGTAATACCCCTCAGGTGTGGAGCCCAGGGCAACTCCTCTGCCACAGATCCCGTCCCTGCCCTGCCTCTGCTCCACCCCACCCCAGCTCTGGCCCTTCCTCAAGCCCTGCCCAGCTCCACCTGCACTCTGCCCCCTTCCCGCCTCTCTGAGCAACACAGCCCAGGGGATTATGGGGCCTACTGCAGGGCAGCAACAGGGGTCCCCAAAGCACTCACTGCGGAGGAGGGTATTCGGAGAGGCCCAGAAGCCTGCTCCACCAACTCCCAGCCCGCTGTGCCCCGCTTCTCCACTCCAAAAGAAATGACAAAAGCAAGAAGGGTTTGTTCAAAACCTGCCACCGAATGTTTCGGTTTTTGGACAAAATGAAAAACGCTGGCTTTTGATCATCAAAAATGTTTGGAAACTGAATTTTTTTTTTCAGTTGAAACCCAGCAATTTTCTACTGGGGGGAGAAACCAAAACAGTCCATTTGAAAGAGGAGAAAGCCATTTTGGATAAATGTGGCCAACTCTCTCCACAGCCCATCCGGTGAGTAGATTGTCCCAGCTGTGTTAGCAGAGTAAGATCTGAATGCAGTTCTCACACTCCTCCTTTCTCTCTTGTTCCTATCATTTGGCAGAACAGACCTGGGTGTTAGCAGACTATTTGTGCTGTTCCATCCAACCCAAAAGAAAGAAAACAAACCGAGGCAGCTCCTGTGCCATCTGGAGCCCAGATGGACACCAGGGGCTTTGGACAGATCCTCTGGAAAGGAAACTCGGCTTATTCTGCAACGTGGCGGGTTTTAAAATACCTCCTCGCACACACGGCCAAGGCTGTGTTCCTAGTAGCTGAGGGTCAGGCAGCATGCACACACTCTGAAATCGTGTTCTCTAGCTTCAGAAAGACTCCTGAAATGCTAAAAGGCTTGGGCATCATTGGAAGGAAAGTGTCTGCAACATCTGGAGGCAAACTTGAGGTCAGAGGGAAAGCAGTAGCCAGGTTTGCACAGTTTAGAAATAACTGTTTCTACCTCTAACTGGAGAAAGCAATTAAAGACCGAGAAACCCACCAAACCACAGGAAGGGCACAGAGTTCAGTCTTAAACTTTAAGAGCCAGATCCTGACACCCTTACTTGTATTGAATAGCACCTTATTCCACAGGTGTTCCCGAGGAGGAAGGATTGCCTAGTGGATAGAGCAGTGGTTTTCAAATACAGCTCATGACCCAGGACAGGGTGGTGGAATGTCGGGCCCTGGATCTTGTTGCTGTCAGGGGATCAGGTGACCAGCGGGGGTGCTAAGGCAACTCCCTGCCTGTCCTGGCACCGCAGACTGTGCTGCGCCCCAGAAGTGGCCGGCAACAGGCCTGACTCCTATATGGGGGGAGGGAGAGCGCACAGGACTTGTGCATTGCCCCTGCCCTGAGCACTAGCTCCACACTCCCATTGGCTGGGAACCTGCTGCTGGCTGGGGCTGTGGTGCCAGGTGAAACAGGAAACTGCCTTTGCATCCCGCTGCACCACTAACCGGGAGCCACTCAAGGTAAGCCCCTCCTGCCTCAGCCCTGACTCCCCCCCCCCCCCCCCCCAAGCCGGAGACCCTTCCTATGCCCCAAGTCTCTCCTCCTCAGCCCCACCCCGGGGTTTAAGGACTGTGAAACCCTCAAGCACCCTGGTAATCCAGACCATATAAACATTGCTATTAAATGTGAGCAAAATGAACAGAATTTGGTCCAGAACGAACCCTCAAAGCACAACCACTTTGAATTTCAGTGGGGGCCTTTAGCTTCAAATTGCTGGCTCCAAACTCCCCTTTACTTGTTTTGGTTCCCAGCTGAGTGGACCAGTTTCTGACTCTGACAATTCCCCAGGAGCAGCCATCCCGGGAGATTTTGGTGCAAGATGGTGGAAACAGCAAGAAAACTGATCTGATTTCATGAGACCTGTCATTCCACATGGAAGGTGCTTGGAGAGCAGCCCATCACTGCTATCTGGAGAGTGCCCAAAGACAGTCCCTGGCCAAAGGAGCTCTAATTAATTAGCTCTCTTATTAACTCATAAGCATTTATTTATTCATCTGCACAAGGACATTGTGAGTCCTGACAGTTCATAGAATTCTAGTGCTAACAAAGTGTTCCAGATTGACAAGTCTGGAAACCAACAGGCTTTACCCACAGACTAGTCAAAATAATGGCACTAATGAAATCATCAGAATGAGCTTCCTTGACTCTGTACAGCTAAAGTCCCTCAGTCCTACTTCAGAGGGACAAGATAGGGGCCAGTGGACAATTCAGGGTTCTTTCCAGCTTCCATGATGGGGACTGATTAACTTAGACAGGTGCCTATGCACTGGGAACTAAGCTAACACCACCTATTCATTTCCTGCAGGCTACCAATTTCTTAGGGCTTATGGCGTGATCAAAGCCAACCTTTGAGTCTGATGCGGAAGCTCTCTCTCCTTGTAGCTGCACACCATCTCCTACTAAAATCCAACCCTGGCGCTGGTTCCTCTGCCACATTTCTGTTCTGTCTGCTTCAGTTCAGAAACAATTTGGTTGATGCCTCAGATGTTTGGAGGGGGGTGACATGATCTCATGTCACTAAGTGTCTTGACTTGGATCCAAGACTGTTTCAACTCCTTTTCTGTTAAAGCGCCTGGATATTGAAAACTGTTTTTGCTGATGGAGGATTTTGGATCCATAGCTGGTAATAGAGACCTCCCCAAGTGATGCAGTAGCACAGCCAGACAGATATTTGAAAACTTTAAAGGGACACAGCTGAGGTCAAAAAGCAGGAAATTTTGACCTTCCTTGTTGCTTTTTCCACATCTTTTTGCACATCCATGGGTTTCTTTTTTGTTTCTTTGAATGCATTTTTTTGCTTATCACTTGGTTCAATGCTGTGTTGTCTAAAATTAAAGTTCCATCATCCAGAGAAACATGCAGTAACAGAAACCAGTCAGTGAGTAATGCCCAGCAGAAGAAACCCTACATTAAACAGCTCAACCATGCCAAGCTAAGCACTCACGCACAACCTTACCATAACAAGCATGCGCATAAAATAGGAGAGAGGAAGCATAGTAGACAAGCAAGTTTCAGATTTGCACTTCCAATGGGGAAAAGATGATCTTATGACTCAGGAAGTCTAGCTTCAGTGCAGTTTTGGTTCTATCCAGCAGAGGCCAGTGGTGAACTCCTCCGAAACGATAAGAGCTGAGACCACCACATTCGGGAGCCAGCTTCCGTTTCTCCTAACTTAAAGCAAGGTCGGGGTTTGGTTGTGCCAGGATCATGGGATATGTCTGGAATTCAATTGTTTCTCATAAAACAGAACTGGTGGGGTCCAGCAGGAGGGAGTTATACTGTGGAATGACCACAGGGGGGCAATAAGCGCCCTAGCAGCAAGCCACTGGCCGGCAGCAGCCAATACCTCAGCCTGTCCTGGGAAGCAGCTGCTGGTCACAGTGCGGCCCCCACCACCACCACCCCCAGGGAGCACTGGTGGGCAGCCTGCACAGCTTCCCCAAACCCTTGGGCCAGACAGCTCCCTGTTCAGGTCTCTCACAGCTCTCTCACAGCAGGGAAGGAATAAATTGGAATAAATTGCCTAAGGGGGTTGTGGAATCTCCATCACTGGAGATATTTAAGAGCAGGTTAGACAGACACCTGTCAGGGATGATCTAGACAGTGCTTAGTCCTGCTGTGAGGGCAGAAGACTGGACTCGATGACCTCTCAAGGTCCCTTCCAGTTCTAGGATTCTATTATTCTATGAAGGGACATGTTCCTACCAGCTGGGAGAGACCGGCTGCTCTGTCCTCAACAGGGAGTTGCTGCTGTCCCTGAGGGAGAAATTCCCCTTCCCCAGCCAGGCAGCTCCGTATATGGCAGCCCTAGCAGCTATGGGGCCATGCTGCCGCTCAGCTTAGAGAGAACCTTGGTCCTTAACTGAAATAATTTTTTTTCATTTAAATCTTTGCTCTGGGATGGGGCTGGGGAGGAGGGGTTCAGTATCCAGGCTACCTCAAAGAGCGAGGACAAATCCATCCCTCTCTCACCATACCGGCTTGGGGCCAGGTGAGAAGTGCCTCTACATGGACATTGCGGCTCCAGCGGTACACAGACGGGGGAGGGGTGCATGGGTCTTGGCTGGGGGACAGATGGACACACAGACAGATGCAGGAGCAAACTCTCTCAGATATATAGTAGATAGATGTCCCTTTCTCCATCCCTTCCCCCTGCTGCCCCAGTGGGGTTGTAGCTATCCTGGTCCCCATCTCTCACCCCTTCTTACCTCCTTGTGGTCATTATACAGTATAACTGTCCCTGCCAGCAGACCCTCCTTTTCCATTTTATGAGAAGCAATCCCATTCCAGATATACTCCATTGTCCTGGCACAACCAAATTCTGACCTTGCTTTAAGTTACACTCAGAGGAAGCTGCCTACCAAAATTGGTAGTACTGACTCTTACCATTTAGGAAGAGTTCTTGATCACACAGACACACTCACTCACAGAGGCTACATCTAGACTGCTGCTTTTTTTTGGAAAAAGGTGCGCAAATTGCACTGCGCAATCTGCGTACCTTTTTCCGATTTTTTTTTGGAAGAGGAATACAGGGCTTCTGAAAGAGCGCATCTGCTCTCCCACAAAAAATGTCGGAAAAGCAGATGAGTTCCCTGGACGCAGCGGAGTTTTTCCAGGATATCTCCGGCATCCCAGAAAAACTCCATAGTCTAGACATAGACAGACAGACAGACAGACAAACTCACTTAAATATATAGTTGATAATAGTTTGCATTTCGATAGCACCTTTCATCCAAGAACTTCAAAGCCCTTTAAAAATCTTCATTAAGCTACAGAAAGTCTGTGCGTGATAGGTGTTATCTTTAGTTTGCTGATGGAAGAAGGGCAGGGCAGAGAAGCTAGAGTTGCACAACGAAACTCTGGCAGAGACTGGAGTAGAATCCAGGAATCCTGAACTTCCTCAGTGGAGCTCTAACCAATAGGCCAGACATCCTCCCCCAAGGGAAAATATTTCAGCCAATGTGACAATAGCAAATGGTTTTTAAGACTTTAGAACACTAGAAACAGATTCAACTTAACATGGGCAAAACCATTCCCAGTTGAACACCACACACTCTCCATGGGTGAACCCCAGCTTTGCGTTAATGTGCACTATTGTAACCAACCGAGGCTGAGTACGTACAGACATCATAACCAGGCAATGAACACTGCCTGAAACGTTTGTTTCAGTCACAGTGGCACTGACAGGCTGTAGCTGAAGCGACAGCTACACCGAATTAGGTGTTGCACAGCCATCACGCGAGACACATCCTGGCCCCAAAGTGCTCACTGTCCAAATAGACAAGAGCAACGCAGTGTGGAAAGGGAAACAGACACAATAAAGCAGAGCAATCCTGACCGCATTTCAGCTAAAAGGGAGCAACCAGCTCCCTTGTCTACAGCTGAGCAGCCGTGGCTGCAGACAGCCAGTACAGGAAAGCATGATCATATACACTAAGCCAGGATATCAAACAACGACTTCCTGACCGTCTGAGCAGGGGCCCTTTGCCCAGAACAAGATAGGGAGGCCACGTTCCTAACCCAAAGACCCGCCCTCATCTCCCCCCATGCCTCTCCCTCAGTTTCTCTATCTTACCTTGTCCAGCTTCGCTTCTATCTCCACCACATCTGTTTCCACTTCATCTATGGTCGCCCTGTAATCAGAACAGCAAAAGGGGGGAATCAGCTGGTTGCCTAAACACAGGTGATGGGCAGAAAAGCCAAACTGGAAAGGCAAATATCAGGAGGGCTCCAAAAAACAGAGGAGAGAAGCGAAAATTCACACACACACCCCAATTGGGGTTTCCTGTACAGAAGTTGCCATAAAAGCCGAGAATTCCATTTCCAGGATCCTACATTATCTGGGGTGGATTTTGCTCTTAGGCCAATAAAAAGCTAGGGAAGGAGGGGAGGACATTAATGACAATCTCCTGTCAATGTCACTGGCTAGTTACTGGGCTGCATCGACCGAGGGCAACGTACAGCAAAGCACCGCCCACTGGGTCTTATTCTGATTTCATTTACACTCACGTAAATAGGAAGTAACTGTTAAGTTACAGCATGAACGACAGGAGAATCAGACCCTAAAGGGCAAATGTACAACTGAGCTAAACGGGTGCACCTCCCGTTGTCAGTCAGCGTTAGCTGTGCCTGCTCATAGCTCTGGTGAAACTGGATCCCGGGTCATAACAATACCTCAAAACCACCCACACATTGGCTTGCCTCTTCAAAATCCCAGCAAGCCTTGAGCCCAAGATGGGCCTTTCTAGGTCCCATTACCCTCTCCCTCACACATGCCTCTGAGCCCCACACTAGGACTTTATTTCGAAATAACCCCTCTCAGGTCAAATTTATAAGCAGAGCGTCCACACGACCCAGCCTATTAGTTAATAACGGGCCGCTTAATTCGAAATCCATACTCCTGCTTTTCATCAGCATAACGCTAATTCCAAAATAGTTATTTTGAAATAGCGGGAGTGTAGAAGCTCCAGTATCATTTCGAAATAAGTCATCCCCAGAGTCATTCGAACGAATTATTCCCCAGGGCTTCCTGGGGTTCTAAGTCCGAGGTAGCGATTCCACATTAACGGAGCCTGCCTCAGACTAATTTCGAGGCTTCCCCGCAGTGTGGACACACAAGTTCGATTTTGTTAAATCGGGAGTTAAGTCAACTTTGCTAATTTCAAATAATAGACATAGCCTGAGTGTTACCCTTAGCAGCCTGGCCGTCTGAGGGAGAGATCCATTCAATGCTTATAGGATCTGTTTTCTCTCCATTCGTTGGGTGCAGGTGACAGGATGAAGCCATTCAGATTTGGGCCTCCCCCACTACGGGAAACATGCAAATGATGTTGGCAAAAGGCTTTGGGATAAATTCACTTTTCTCTCAGGCAAGACTCCACCTGCACGTGAGGTAACGCAGAAGCCTTCCCTAGGAGACCAGCTTGCTGGGATCACATGTCCACCGCTGGGCAGCTGTTCCCTTCAGCAAGCACCTGGAAATGTGGTCCACCTCACAGCAATCTGGAGCCCCACACAGATGCAACCCAGAGTCCACTGCTTTTTAGAAGTCCAGCCTTGGGCATGTGGCCAGATAAAAGGTTTGGGCGGAAGGATGTGTCGGCCAAGCACCAATTCATGGGGTTTTATTACAGCCCCGGATGTGATGCACACAATTCCAAAAGGAAACAGGAGAAAATCCATGGGGTATTAGTCGATCAGACAACACAATCTATTCTCTAAAGGCTCTTGTTTTAAGTGGATGAACAGCTGCCTAAGGACAAGCTGCTAACAACATGAAGGACAAATAAAAAATGATTGATAGGGCAGAATCACAGAATTTGGACCCAGATCCAAACTTCCTCCGCGTTTGGGAGGAGAGTTTGGCTCTGATCATATAATCATAGAAATATCAGGCTGGAGGGGACTTTGAGAGCAGTGTTCCCCATAAGCTGATCCAGCCACACAGGAGAAATTCAAATGCTGCTCCTCTGATTAGTAGAGCACCACAGCTGGCAGCACGTGTTTCTACTGGTGGTGCACATCCATTCATGCTTCACAACATTTATTCTGCACACGAAAGGAAAAAATTAGAGGGAACGTTGCTTGACAGGCCATGTGATGTTGTGATTCAGCCCATCTCTCTCTTGCAGAAGTAATGCAAGTAGCAGGGAAAACTCAACACTTCTCCACATTCAACATTCTTCCAAGGGAAATAAACAAACAGTACCTTCTACAGGGGAACACAGTTCCCATCCAACACTGCTACAAGGTGGCCGACATCCTGCCATGTGGCCCAAATGGAGACCGGAGACTCCCTCCCCACAAAGGAAATAAATCAAATAGAAGTCCAGGCACTGATCTTGAGCAGGTCAGCTCTGTCCTGAACCTTTAAGGTGATTGCAGATCCCGGCTTTAGGAGCAAACACCTCTCCCAACAATGCCCAGAAACCTTCCTTCAGGTGCTGTGAGAAGCCAGATGATTCAGAAGACTTACAGTGCACATTCAGTGACACCAGCCATGTGATGCAGCACATGGCTGTGTGAATTCTCCTCCCTGCACGCTATGCCTGTCCCTATTACAGTCCTGCCACGTTACATAATTGGACCCGATCCTGACAGGCAGTAAGCACGCTCAAATTCCACTGAAATCCCTGGGAACTTGGGAAGTGTGTGTATGCACAGGGGACTGTTCTCCCTGTTTTAGACATAGGGAGCCGAGATACTGAGGTTTTGTCTACACTGCAAAGAAAAACCTGTAGCAAAGAGTCTCAGAGCCCGGGTCAATTGACTTGGGCTCACCTTAAGAACATAAGACTATAAGAACGGCCACACTGGGTCAGACCAAAGGTCCATTTAGCCCAATGTCCTATCTTCCAAGAGTGGCCAATGTCAGGTGCCCCCAGAAGGAATGAACGGAACGAGGAATCATCAAATGATCCCACCCCTGTTGCCCATTCCCAGCTTCTGGCAAACACCATTTCTGCCCATGCTGGCTAATGGACCATACGTTTATCTAGTTCTTTTTTGAACCCTGTTAAAGTCCTGGCCTTCACAACATCCTC
>JANRFK010003894.1:8779929-8832473 GCA_030068395.1 Apalone spinifera | reverse complement strand
CCCCCCCCCCCCCCCCCCCCCCGGGGGCCTGCATGTGACAGGCGCATGAGCACCAAATTCAGTCATTCATCGCAAACAGGCTGGTCATGAGTTCAGGGGGGTTGTCCAACCCCCTTTCTGACAGGGAACTGGTTGCTTGGGAGAGCAGAGACCGCCCCAACGTGCTGCTGTCGGGTGGGGGGATGCGTGGGGAAAAGGCTGCATCAAAGTCTTTAAAATACTTGGCTTTTCAATGTTCAAGGGAAGCTTTCCAGAGGCCTGTTCTCAAGAATACAAGAGTTGGGTTAAGCCCATGGCTGGGCTCACTGGGGTTGATGGAGCATCGGGGCCTGATCCAGCCTTGATGGGGGTCAATGGAAAGATTCCAACTGACCCTAAAGAGATTTGGATCGGGCCCTTATTTGTCAGCTGAGAGGAACATTTTGTTTCATGGTGTTAGACAGCTCTGGGCTAAGATGCTACCAGGCAGGCAACTAATAATGGGTCCAACCCAGCCCTCTGCCCCCCCAGGCGTTGGAGATGTTTGGTTCCGGGGTGTTTCTTCTGGCCTGAACATCCACTGAACTAGCCACATATTGGCTGAACTAGCCACACATTGGCATGTGCAGACCAGTCGGCTCCTGCCCAGCAGAATTTGCAGGGTGGTCTCCTGTCCCGTCAGTGGATTGAGGAACCCAACTAGGGCTGCTTTCTAGGATTTAAACACACACCAGAAACTAGGAACTTCCAAGCTGCCCTTCAGCTTTCTCCCCCGGCATAGCTTCATCAGCCTCCCAGTTCTCGAGGGGAAACAATAGGTGTTGACTGAATGTTTTTGATCCCCTTCTCATGAGTAATAAAGGCCACGGGGCAAATTCGCTGCTGACTTCATCCTCTGTGTCAATATCAATAGAATGGGGGGAGCAAGGGGCCGACAGAATTGCAAGGTGGGGGGGACAGCTCCATGCCCCTGGCAGGGGCGGGGCCTTAGGTGGAAGGGGTGGAGCCTCAGGCTGAAGGGGCAGGGCTGGGAGCAACCAGCCCTCAGTGCCACCCACACCACACTATGCCCCTCCCCCCAGCCAGGCCTTAGCGCCCCCTATACCACACCACCAGGGCTGTGATGGTGATTTAAAAGGCCTAGGGCTCTGACTGCTACCACAGTAGCAGCAGTGGGTGGCTGGGAGCCCCTTTTGAATTGCCAGTCCCTGGGGCTGTTTCCCCTTTTGCCCCCCTTCCCTGCCCCCCATCACCATATCGACAGCCCTGGACAGGAGTGGAGCATTCCGGAGCATTATACACTGAGATTCTGACCTCAATGATAGAAACGTGCTGCAATCACTGTACTCCACTAAGAATGGCATCATGGCCATGTGGCTGAGATCAGAATCTGGCCCTTAGCACTTAGGAAGCAAGATAATAGGCAGCATATGTCGTTCCTATGAGCCACGGCGCACTTCAGTGCTTGCTGCACCGATGGAGGACGCCATACGCCTGAGCACCACCCGGTCACATCAGACACCGATGGCAGCTGTTGTGTGTCAGAAAGAATGTGCAACATCCCGGGTGCTCGCATTGTCAGAGGAACCCAACTAGAAAGACAAGTGACTGAGCGAGAGGAGATTAATTGTTTCCCTGGCACCCCAAAAGCCTGGTCCCAATTATCCAGTGGCCAAGAGCTGTTCAGTTGCTTTCTGGCAAGGTGCCCTGCTTGCTCCCTCATGCCACACTCCACCTAAAGATCTTCCAGGCCTCAGGCTATTTCCACCATGAGAGAAGAGAAAACAGCCCAGGACCTAAACATTCAGTGGCAGTACAAACTATAGCCCTCCCAAATGGAGAGAAGAGATGCTGTTTCATTGATGGAAACCAGACCCCAACTCTGAGGGTGTCCACAATCTGCATTTTGCTTCAGGCTGAGCCTAGAGAAGTGTACCCTGCCTCTGAGGAAGCTGTGATCCCCACAAGCATTTTTATATCCCGGGCAAAAGGGGGATAATATTAAACCATGTTGATTAGGGGTCTCAAACTCCCAGCCTGTGGCCTAGCCCTGGTCAGAGCAATTGCTTAATTCGGCCCAGGACCCCTGGTAGGCCAGGAGACATGTTAGTTACTGGCCCCCAAGTCCCATAGACTGGGAGTTTGAGACCCCTGGTGTAGATGGAGTGAATGCACTGGGCTTTTCCTCTCTGCGGAAGTGGTTTCACTGCAGTTAGGTGGTTTTAGCAAGGTGCTGAGTAGACATTTCTCCATGGCACAAAAGGATAAGACAATAGAAAAATTTGCGAGGACTGACAGACTCTGTACCAGATCCGTGCGAAGGTGCCTCAGTAGATCTGGTGGGAACCCAAGCCCGGAGCAGCGGCAGGTGTTAGAGAGCCATATGGAGAGCAACCAGCTGAACTATGCAGGTGAGCCGAAATGGGATTTTCACATGGAAGGACTAGGGGTGCACGGGCAAAGCGGGTGGGGGATGGAGGCAGGATTTGGGTTGCAGAGTGCCTCAGGGCTGAGATGCATTGGTAGAGTTGTGCGATGCTACATCTGGCGTGTGCTGTGCCTACTAGAACTATCCCTGAAACCCAGTGGGGTTGGGAGCTTTGTCCTCCAGCCCTGAGTGCATCTGACCTGAATGCACCAGTAAGAACAGAAGAAGGGATGCAGGGAACTATAGAGCCGCTCCATGCCATGGCATAGCTGGGAATGCACCAGTAGAGTAACCATGTGAGTAATGAAAAGTCAGCGGCGAGTACAGGAGCTATGGTAGCCAGTGTCGCCTGGGCTGCATTTCAAGAACCATCTTGGGGCAGGTAACTGAGTGGGAACCGAGCCTACGCCAAGCATTGCTCACTCTCTCACTCACTCCGCACCCCTTGGACTCCGGCCATTGACTGACAAGGCAGCAAGTTCAGAAATGCCACCTGCATTTCTCTACACTAGCATTCCGACTCCAGTATAATTACCGAGCGTCAGAAATAAATACCACAGCTTGTAATTTATCCTGCAACATCTCAAGGACGGGCTGGCATTACTTGACTTGGCTGCTACCCTTGGATTGCTGGGGTTTCGAGCCTTCTGTTGTGTTCACGGCAATTATATTTCAGGTGCTGAGGCAAATGAGAACAATAACGACTTGTTTTTAATTAAGAGAATGAATTCCAGAGGAAAGGCCACGGGATGATCTGTGCTGAAGAGCTCCAGCGAAGAACTGGCTTTGCGGATTCCACCCACACAAACTCTCTACCAAGAAGACCAATGCAAGGTGGGTGAAACATCCCCTAATAAAATCCAAAAGGCACCTCCAAACCAAATTATCCATTTTTTATATAAACGGTCACCTTGGCTATAACGTACAAAATCCTGCGGTTCTGCAGGCCTTTGTGACCAAACCATTTAAAACCATGACGTGTCGGGGGCGTGAAAAGAGGCAAAACAAAATGGAAAACAAAATATGGACTCAAAGCATTGGCACAGTCTTACAGTAAATTCCAAAAGTGACTTCACCCAAGCACACATTCATGGATGGATTAGTAAACCCAGAGGTAAGTCACCATCGTGTAGCACCTCGTGCAAACTCCATGAATTCTTTTGTGAACCCTTTGTGCATCATAGATCCCTTCCTAACTATCATTGGAAAGGCAAATTTCTTTTTCCACCATGTCCAAATGGCTCTGAAATCACTTTGAGCAGCAGAGTTTGGTCCCTCCCCATGGCAAGAGGTCCATAAAGCAGATACTAGTGCATCTTCTGCTGCAAGTGTCATTAGGTCAGAGTCTCCAGAACCAATCCCTCTCAGCCATTATTGGTGGGGAAGGGGTGGGGGGGAAACAAAGCCACTGGATGACTAGTATTCTGTTGGTGCGGAAAGCAGAGCTTCTCTTTGGAAATATAATTGAATGGACTCTGTATCCATGGTCCTTATCTTCAGCTGATGGTATTAAACTATTTCAAAGAACATGGAGCTAATCCTACCTCACTTGTGTAAGATTAGAAACTCCTCCAGGCAAAGACTGTGTTTTTCCACATGTCCAGCACACTGGGAGCTAGGATTGGATTGAAACATTGGGCAATGAAAATAGATGATAATAGCACTGGATTGTGGTGATGTGAAATAACATCCATGTTCTTTCATTACGAATCAGAAGGCCTCATGACCGGATCTCGTTTAGTGAGATGTAGTGATTAGCATGAGTCACAATTTGCTTGCAACTTGTCTGCATGTGCAGGCTGACATGACAGGCGTAAAAGTGTAGGGAGATGCATGTTGGCCAGAATCGTTACAGTGGCAATCATCAGCAATCATCTCTGAGCCTTAGCTTCCCCCATTGCTAAAATGATAGACATTCCCTTCACAGGAGTTGTTAGTGTGGGACTTAATTAATAAGTTAATTAACTCATTGATTCATGTTTGTTACATTCTTGGAGATCCTCAAGTCACAGGCACCACAGGAAAGCAAGTTTGCACGGTATAATCAGTATTAGATTAATAAGCCTTAGCATTAAGAATTAAAATATTATTAAACAGCTTATGCATGAAGAGATCAACATACATTTCCTAGTGTGGCATGTAACACCTTTTTTGTTCATGGGGGAATAATGATTGTCGTTTGGCTTGACGTTCCCCCTTTAATTGGGAGCCCTTGATGCAAATACCCCACACATTTCAGAAAGAGAAGAATGGAGGAAATCCGACATTGAGGGGTACATAATAAGAAGCAAAACAACTTTTAAAAATGCTTAGTTACATCTGGGAGCTACAAGAGCAACGGGTTGCAAATGGCATAAAATATTACCCACAATTATGTTGCTTTAATAACAATGATTTTAATCTGAGGCTGCCAACGCATTTCGCAAACAATGCTCAGCTAAACCTCGTATCCCATGGGGACGTCTATTTGATCATTATTCCTTATTTTACAGATGAAGAAACCAAGGTATAGAGAGACCAAGGGCCAGATTTTCACACAAGCTAGATGCACAAGGGCATGAAAACAATGCGACTGCCCCAGCCAATGGCTAATTAAAGCTCATTTCTGTGCAAAACGACTTTATCGATGACCACTATCTTAAGAGTTATTCACATTTGGCATGTCTACACTAGAAAACTATTTCGAAACAACTAAACTCAATTTAATAACTCCCGAAATAACAAAATCGAACTAGCATGTCCTCGCTACAGGGAAGCCTTGAAATCAGTCCGAGGCACTGAGGAGTAATTAATTCGAATGACTCTGGGGATCAGTTATTTTGAAATAGCGACACCGGAACATCCATATGAATGCTATTCCGAAATAACTATTTTGAAATGAGCTTTATTCCTCGAGGAAAGCAGGAGTGCATATTTTGAACTAAGCGGCCCGTTATTTCGAAACAACAGGCTTGGTAGTATGGACACTCTGCTTATTAATTCAACCTAAGGATGGGGTTATTTCAAAAAAGCCCTCGTGCAGACCAGGCATTCACAATACAGTTGGGCTTCTCCATTTGAAAATCTGCTCCTAAGACTCATGTTTCCAAAAGCGGTTGCTAATTTCAGGTACTTCTCTTTTGAGTGGCCAACTTTGCATACTCAGGGACTGCTCCTCATAGATGCCAGTAGGAGGCACTTTCCACCTGACGAGGTAGGCGCCTACCTTGCACAGAGGAGCTGTATCTTAGAGACAAATCCAGCTCCCGTGAAACTCAATATAACAACTTCCACTGACTTCAGTCCGAGTGAGAGCAATTCCCCGAGGGCCTGATTTTTCACTGGTGCCAATCCTGGTTCTAATGCACAGCAGTTCATGCCTCCTTACTCCTGCTGCTGTGTGCTAGCCCCTGTATCGTGTAGCCGGGATGTTCTTCACCATCACTCTGCATGGCTTGGTGTAAAATCCCCCCAACTTACCCTAATGACAGCTGGTTTCCTTGGAGACTCTGAATGGGGCCCCTCCTGCAGGCCAGCTGATCCCAGTTGCTTGTTGGCTGGCCTGGCCTCAGATAGACATGTTGAGACAGGGGTGGGCAAGATGCAGCTCGGGGGCCGGATCCGGCCCGCCTAACACGTGGATCTGGCCCCCGGATTGCATTTGGCTGCTTTCTATTTATATCCTGCTGCCCCAATTTTCCAGGCGGTAGCTCAGGCAGCAGGATCCTATTTAAATGCCTCACAGGTCCCAGTCCCAGTGCTACCTTGGCAGGGGCCGGAGCTGCGAGGCAGTTAAATAGCCACAGCAACCTGGGTGGCTGCCAGGGTAGCACCAGGACCGACACATAGTAGTGACGGGGCTGGGAGCTGCGAGCCCTTTTCTGTATTTTTACTTCAAAGCCTCCGGCCACGGACAGTTCTGGGGGAAGATTAGTCCCTAGCCCCGCCTCTTCCGTCCCAGGCCCCGCCCCTGGGGGGGGCTGGAGCCGGCCCGTGACCACGTTGCAAAATTCATTAAGTGCCCCCCACCCTGCAAAAATTATTGCCCACCCCTGTGTTGGGATCTCAAGTACCTCAGTTCTCTCCAAACCGCACATGAAATAAGTCCGGGCTCCCAACGACCTAGCATCTGGAGCTGTGATGTTGCACCTCATGCTGTACATGCTCCACATGCTAAGTGGCAAAGGAACTGCTTTGCAATGCCTGGAAAAGCCACTTCTTTCTGCGGCACATCGGCCACAGCCGGGTGTCTGTGCGCAGCCCAATTTCTCTAACACCCGGCAAAAGGAGAAGCAGGGTGAGCAGGAGAATTAGCCATCGCCATGACAATAGGCACAAGAACATTTTTTGTGGTCAGGAAAAAGATGGACTGATGCATCGAATGTGGCTGGAAGCAATCCAGTAGCTGCTCTGGCAAAGGTTATTAGAGCCGCCATGAGAGTCACATCTCTGCATAGTGTGGCTTAACTTCCCTTTCTGAGCATGACAGTGATTCCAGAGACACCCGATCTATGCATATGTAAAGCCTTCCTGCTCACACCACAGCTCAGAGGCTCTCTGCCAAGCCACAGGGAATTGGGGGAGAAAAGGCCCCTTTTCATTTAATTCTAGGGCTTCCTCCTTTAGCTTAGTACCTTGGATCAATCAGGATGGAGACTTGTCTAGAGCATGGGGCTGGGAGCCAGCACTCCTGGATTGTTATCCTGACTCTGTCACAGACTTACTCCATGTTCCCTCCAATCTTTTCCATCCATGTGTGGAATAATTTTATGTGCACCAAGCATGTGTGAATGTACACCACTCTTAGAGACAAAAGCTTAGCTGTGAGCGTTCTGCTAATCAGCTTGGCAACATTTGAATCTCTCCTGAGTGGTTGCCTTGTGCACCGCATACAGGGAACACTGAACCTGCTGTGCGACCTTGGAAAAGTCACATGCCACACCTCTGCGTCTCCTGATCATTTGAAAAAGTGGGAAATGAATCCTTCCCGACCAGCCGTGGTGCTGGGAGGAGGGATGAAGTGATGTTTGTCCAGCTCAGGGGTTCTCCAACTTCATTGCACCGCAACCCCCTTTTGACAACAAAAACAATTACACAACCCCAGGAGAGGGACCTGAAGCCTGAGCCCAGCTGCCCCAAGGAACAGGGAGAAAGCTCTAGCCCTGTCATCCCAGGAGGGGCACCACCACCCAGGGCTGAAATCCTTGGGGTTTGGATTTCGTCGTAGGTAACAGGGCTCAAACTTTGTCTCTGGCCCAGGCCTCAACAAGTCTGAGTCAGGCCTGGTGAACATAAGAAAGGCCATACTGGGTCAGACCAAAGGTCCATCTAACCCAGTGTCCTGTTTGCTGACTGGGGCATCTGGTAATTGGCCACTAAGGGAGGGAACACAACAGGTAATCCTCATGTGATCCCTTCCTTTTCATCCATTTCCAGACAAACAGAGGCTATGGACACCATTCCTACCCATCCTGGCTAACAGCCATTGATGAACTTAACCTCCATGAATCTATCTAGCTCTTTTTTGAACCCTGTTAAAGTCCTAGTCTTCACAACATCCTCTGGCAAGGAGTTCCACAGGTTGACTGTGTGCTGAGTGAAGAAAAACTTCCTTTTGGTTGTTTAAACCTGCTGCCTATTAATTGTATTTGGTGACCCCTAGTTCTTATATTGTGGGAATAAGTAAATAACTTTTCCTTATTCACTTTTTCCACACCACTCATGATTTTATAGATCTCTGTCATATCCGCACTTAGTCTCCTCTTTTCTAAGATGAAAATCCAAGTCTTTTTAATCTCTCTTCATATGGGATCCGTTCCAAATCCCTAATCCTTTTTGTTGCCAAAATGACCCCATTAAAACAGGGTTGTGATCCACTCTGGGGTCCCACCCCACAGTTTGAGAACTGATGGTCTGGTGCTCGAGAGGCAGGAGCTTAGGTGGGCAAGGCTTGACAAGGGGGTTATTTACAAAATCTGACTGGGGTTCATTGGAAAGAGACGGCCAGATGGAGTTAGCTCCTCTCCTCCCTCGCTCAAACTAGTTGAAGAAGTTTGGCACAGACATGACTGCTTCTCCCTCTGTTCCCTCTCCTTGAAACACCAGCCGCCTGTCACTTGTAGCGGCTGCGCTCCCATCCCAAAGAGCAGAGACTTAATTTGCGTTAAAAACCCCACCCACGTTCTTCAACGCACATGTTCTTCAAGGGGGGGGGGAGGCGTCGCCATGCCCCTGCATCCTGCTAGGGGGCACCATGCTGCTAGCGGTGCCTTCTTTCAGAGGACGTTTGAAACCCAGGTGCCGAGCTTCCAGGGTCATGAGAAATCCGGGGGCACTTTCTGCAAAAGACAAGGGTGCTGAGCTCACTGGCTGGGGGCAGCAACCCCCATCGCCGCCCCATTCTGTTATTTCCCGTTCGCTAGCTGCTACCACGAAACGCCGGCGTTCAAACAGATTTTTAATGCAGGAGCCTGAGAAAAATGGACAATGGACGTTGGGCAAAGCTTTGGTGGAGCAATTGCTGACCTCACTAATAGCGGGTTAATATAAAAAATATATAACCCCCCCCCCTACACACACACACACACACAAACACACAGATCTTGACTGCCCCTCCCCCTCTTTTTTTAAAAACATTATTTTGCATGTCTCTCCCTTTCACTGTGAGCAGACACCGCCATGGCAACAGCTCCATGGTGACCGTCTCCATGGCAAACGGATCCAGTAATGGCTGTGGCTTCCAGTTCAAAGCTAGGACTTGATTGGTGTGGCTTTTTGCATTTCCTAGTGGAAAAGGCCTCGGCCCAATGGCAGGATGCTTTGCAGGCCAGAGGAGATCAGGGGCCTACAGGAAAATAAGCAGAAGATGGCGCTCAGAGGTGGGAGGGCTCATGGGATCATGAAATTACAGCCAGCATCATAAAATGCCATCTAAACAGCCTACTCTCAGGAGAGGAAGGCCTAGGTTATATTGCTTCTTGAAGCCACAGCTGCAGTGAGTTAGTGGTTCTCATGCAGGGGGTGAGAGAGGACCCGTATCAGCATCTGTCTGTCTATCCATTCTCTGTTATGGTCATCAGAATCCCAGGCAGCAGAGCTGTTCAAGATCTTAACCACTTCCCTAGGGCTGAGTCTTCCAAGCTCAGCAATGCACCACGCCGCCCCAGTATCACCCTGACAATCACATGCCTGCTCTGTTGTGGGTTGGTGACAAATGGGTTCATGATGTAACCGAGAGGCAGGGTTTCCCCTTTCCAGGTCTCCCAGGAAGTTGCCGAGGGGGTTTCCTCTATGAGCTGCTGTTAGTAATAATACTTTATACTCACACTCGCACCTTTGGCCGGAGGAACTGAAAGCCCTTTGCAAACATGAATGACGCTACACGCTGCTGGGCAGGAGCTCTCTTTTACAGGGGGGGAAACTGAGGCACAGAGCGAGGAAGGGACTCATCCTACTCCCCCCACAGGGCCATGAGTAGAACCCAAGAGTCCTGAGCCCCTCCCCCCAGCTCTAAATACTAGACATCACATCCACTCCCATCTGGGAATTTATCCCAGAACTGTACGGGAACCCAGGGCAGGAGAAATGGGCTACAGGAACCCACCCTAATAGCAGGCCACCCTAGCGGCCTAATATGCGATATCTATTCAGACCAAGATGATCTTGTCTCTGAATCCATCACCCCCTATGCCGGCCAGGAGCCAGACCAAGACGCCAAGCACTCACACTCCTTAATTACACACAGCAGAGATGGGAAGCCTGGAGGCAAAGAGTGTTAATTTGGGATGAAGGTGCACCTGAGGCTTCTGCCGCTCTCTGGCTGAGGAGCAGGGGCAGAAAAGTCTGTTGCCATCTGCGTCTCGTTTTCCTCCTTCCTATTAGCGCTCCTTGCTGAACAGCCTGTGCCTGGGCCAGCCACAGCCCCATTGAACAGCTGATGGCTTTTAAGTGCTGTTGCATAATAACCATTCATAATCAAGGCCAGGGCTCTCCCCCTGTCTTTCTGCACTTCCAGCCATGCCTCCGTATACGCAGCTCTTTAGAATGACTGGGGAACAATGCACAAAGCACAGCCTGGACACATGGAAGCTCTCCATGCACCAGAGGCAAAGGGGAAGCAATTCATTATTATTATTAATAATTTGTTGCATGGATTTAATGTGGCTGAAAGGAGCCAGCTAGACTGCCCTGGTGTCTGGCGCCCTCAGCTGAATTGCTGCACAAGAACAGCATAGGCTGAATCCATGCAAATTCTGCCCCGCTGGCTCCTCGCCGCTGAATAAGGGAGCCAACTTGAGTGATGTAAGTATGTTTCCATGGCCCTTGAGGTCTGCTTCTCCTCTCGTGTTGATTTGCCTTAACCTCTGAGGATTGGACAAGAAGCAATGGGCTTAAATTGTAGCAAGGGAGGTTTAGGTTTGACATTAGGAAAAACTTTCTAACTGTCAGGGTGATTAAAGACTGGAATAAATTGCCTAAGGAGGTTGTGGAATCTCCATCACTGGAGATATTTAAAAGTAGGTTAGACAGACACCTGTCGGAGATGATCTAGACCAGTGTTTCTCAATCAGTGGTACGAGTACCGTTAAGGGTACTCGAGAGAAGTCTGGGGGGGTACGTCTACACAACTGAAATTTGGAGAAAACTGAATTTTTGTTTTAAATTTTACAGCGCTTTATTATTTTTGGATGAAATTTTTGAGTATAAAAAATTACATCGCCTGGCTATGATTAAGTTGTTTAAACAAATGTGTTGCAATGGTAGAAAAAAATTTAGTGTGTCTGAAAACTGTAGATACTGCGGGTACTTAAACAAATAAAGGTTGCACTTTATAAAAAAAAATTGAGAAACACTGATTTAGATGGTGCTTGGTCCTGCCATGAGGGCAGGGGACTGGACTTGATGACCTCTTGAGGTCCCTTTCAGTTCTGTGATTCTAGAAACCAGGTCAAATTCCAGTGCAATCAATGGTGTTTGACCAGAATAAAACTAGCTTGGGTGAGAAGAGAATGAGACCCTTGGCCTCTGTAATCACATTGCAAAGAAGGCCATCTAGTACCAACTGGAGCAGTGGGTTTCAACCAGTGGTCTGCGTACCACTGAGGGTCTGTAAGGGGTCTGACAAAGGTGACTCTGATCAGAAATGCCTTTTCTGGGACCTGAAACTTTATGTTCAATCAAAATATGTGACCACCCCCCACTTACAGGCCAAACCCAGAAGTGTGGGCATTCCTATAGAAGCCTGCTGTTTAGTGCCCTTTCTCACACTGTGATAAATGCCATGCTGAACACATGCAACATTTGTAGCTGAATTCTTTCCAGTCAATTTTCTGTGTAGGGGTACAGAAAATTACACTTTTTTACACTTTTTTGAGTGTAAAAAAAGTCTACACTACAACACTGTTTCGAAATAACTTAGTTCGCGTCTACATAGCAGGCAATTATTTCAAAATAGTGTCAAATTACTGTCAAGCTGGAGGACTTCTTACTCTGATTCCTATAACCCGCATTGTATGAGGAGTAAGGAAAGTTGGAGGAAGAGGGCTCTATTTTTAAATAAGCTATTTCAAAATAAGATACACAATTGATGTAGCTCAAGTTTCGTAGCTTATTTTTAATTAAGCCCTGCAGCGTAGACACACCCTAAGACTTCTGTGGGAGAGATCTGTGGACCACAGGTTGAATTTCCAAAGGGGTCTGTACCACCATTTGAAATTTTTTTTCAGGATCCACACATGAAAAAAGGTTGAAAACCGCTGAATTAGGGTGATAGCTGAAGTAGATGTCCATTGAGAAGTGGACAAAGACCCATCATGTTCACTCCACTTTGGCCACTAAAGTGGATGCGAATACAAGGGGTGAGGGAAAAATTGTGAGATTTCATTAATTCCCTCCCCCATTTTTTTTATCAAAATTTCAAATTTTGAAACATTTCAGCCACTTAGTTGCTGATGGAAAAATAGGAAAATAATGTCAGAAAGCTTTCTAATACATCACACTTTCATTCACCAACCCACACTTTGTGTGTGTGCATAGAAATGTTTACAATATTTTTGGTTGAAACGTCATAGGCCAACTTTTTTTGCACAGCTCCAGGCTGAAATGATGTCAGACAGTATTCAGTCACAGGTTGACCTGGCCTGGGGAAGTGGTTAACTGTTTCCTTTGATAAATTCCACATCAGAGCCACGATAAGGCGGTGGGATGGAATTTCCCAACTGTGGGAGATTGGACTAACTCTTCGCCAATTAAAATCAGTGGTAAAACACCCATTCCATTCAATGGCAGCAGACTCAAGATAACTCTAAGTGCTTTGGAAAATCCCACCCATGAAGTCCTTGTTCTCGATTCACTCCCCATGGGTGTAAATCACTGAAGTCAGTGGCAATGCACTGAGGTCAAAAGACATGGGGGTAAGTGAGAGGCGCATCGGCACCGTGTGTTCCAGGGAGCTGACTGCCCTTCTCAGATGATTAACGTCACTTGTCCTTCCACCTTGCTGCTCATAATGCAACATCTGTGTCTATTTATCACTAAGCATTTGCCCACGGGTGATGGCTACCGCTTCAGACGCTGCTCGAGACAATCAGGGGAGGAGATGAGATACATCTGGGGTGTGCAAGGGTCTTGATCGAAGAAAGAGGGCGGACGTCAACCGTTATCACGTCTGATGCAAAGCTCAAGATGGCTTTGGGATTGGATGGCTTCTCAAAGCAAAGGATGGAGGGATCAAGTCCAAGATAGCTGGAGAGCTACCGCTGGGCCTGTTCCAATGGAAATCCTCCCCCGCCCCCCCACACCCTCAGATTAGGAGCCTCTTAGCCCGGGTAGTGCTTACGTCTCAGGATTTCACTCCCCCCGTGCGAGGCATTTATCTCTGCAAACGTCCTGACACAGCAGCGCGCGCTGAATCCTGCCAGGCAGCCAGCCAGCTCGCCCTGAACTTTTGCCTGTCTGGTCTAGATTTCCTCCCTGGATCCTCTCCGAAGACCATCTGTCCTCTGCAGGGGGATCAGACACAGATTCCTCCACCCTTCCCCTCTCCTCCCTCCATCTCACTTCCACATGCAGCCTCTCCAGCCCCGCACCACAACAAGAAGCTGCTGCCACCAGCTGGGCCCCATGTATTAGAACTTCTGTGAGATGTCAGTGTGGGATCCTCAGGGCCGGTTGGGAATTCAGCTGTCCCCTACCCTTCTGTGATTGCTAGTGCAAAAGGAAGGGGTATTTCTCCAGTAGCTGCCAGCAGCAGCAGACACACATGCAGTAAATGTAAATGTTTCCCCAGCGCTTTGGCAATGTGTGCGACTTCTGAGCGTATGGCCCCGAATATGTGTCTCGTTTCAGTGGCAGTGACTGTGCCTTGCTAACCTAGTACTGGAGCAGGGTGTGAAGACGCGGGAGAGAGTGCGGCCTACTGGTTCAGAGTAGGAGCCTGGGAGATAGAATTGCTGGGTTCAGTCCTCTGGCTTGCACTGCGATCCTGGGGAACTCATTGCTTCCCCCTCCTAGCCTCAGTTGTTCCATCTGTAAAGTGGGGATAATACCTGCTTTGCAGGGCTGTGCTGTAAGGCTTAACATCTCAGACCAAAGGGGCTATTGATGGGCAGTTATTATTATTTGTTACGATGACGACTGGCAAACCCTCCCTGGTGATGTACCTACAGTTACTCTGAGCACCAAAGCCCCAGCTCCAAATGCTGACCTCGCTTTTGAGCAATCCTGCTTGAATCAGGCCAATATAAAGCTTTCACCCACTACTTCTTAAGTGCACCGAATTACTGTCAACAGCCGCCTCACAGCCACTGAGCCTTTCGCAGCTGGTCCACACCCTGGCAACCCAGAACCCTGCAGCAACAAGAGAATTACGATTCTGTAGCTTTGCAAACTCGGGCCCCTGAATCCTTGTTAGCTGTGAGCAAAAAAGAGCCCGCAATCACAGTGACTGGCAGTAGTGCTGGGACACTTTTAATAGTGGGACACACACACCCTTAGAGCCAGGGCCAGGAGCAGGGCTGTGTCTCGAGGAGTGGGGGAACCTGGACAGGGTAAGGGGGCCGAGGCAGGGGCCACAGCTGGGAGGTGGGTACAGGAGTGGTAGTGGAGCTCCACGCATGGGGCTGGGAGCCAGGACCCCTCATGCGGGGCTAGCCATGGAGCCCCACATGAAAGCACTTAAACACTGCCCACCCCCCTAGTTCCCACGCCTACGGTGTCTGCAGCTGTGTACGTACACATGGGTTTCCCCCATGCCAGCTGGTAAAGTCCAGGCTTGGGATGCTGCCAGTAGCCTGACCTTTAAGTGACAGTGAACCTTATATAATGCACCTGGTCAGTGGTGTATGTCGTGCTGGCAGGTGCTTATGATGATCAGGTGATGCCTTGAAACATAAGACTCACTTACCTGATCTGATCTCGTATATGGTGGTGGATGTCTTATCAACATCCTCTTTATAACTCCCCTCCAGTGTAAGCTCTGCACTTGGGAGGCCACTCAGGAGAGATTCAAATGCCGCCCAACTGATCAGCAGAGTGCCCACAGCCACATTTGTGGTGTATATCTGCACATGCCTTGGTACACTTAGCAAAATTTACTCCGCCCATGGATGCCACACGACTCCCCTCCCATTCAGCTCCACAAGAGGCACCCGCTGATCATCCCAAAGGAGACTGAAGCTGTGAACTGTTAACTCATTTCCTTCCCCTTTGTTAAATAAGGGTTAGGACATTTCCCACCAGCTGCCGCTAAAGGCATGAAGCCGCAGGGGCCTGTCACTGCCTCGCACCCTGATTCCAAAGGCACCGAACTGCAGACACAACAGACCAGCAGAGAGCTCCTCTCACCGCCAAGACAAACACACTGCCCTGAATGGCCTGTAAGAAATAAACTGTACCAAGGACCAGGCTCCAACACAACAGCATGTGGAGGTGGAGTGTATTTACCTCAGCAAGGGGCAACCCAGGCTAGTGAATGGGCTGCATGGGTGGCCCTCCTTCATCTTAGAGGGCCACAAGATTGTCGTAACAAAGACGGTCTCCCGGGAGAGGACAGTTTTGCTCACTGCGCTTGCGCACCTAGAATTGGCGGGGGGTACCCATTGTACCATAGCAGCACTTGGATTGGCTGCACACGGAGCGCCCGGCTCTCCGAGACAATGCTGTGTGCAGTCAGCACCCACGACCCTTCACGTGCCCTGGCTTTTCGTGTGTGTCACTTTAGTAACACCAGTAGGGAAAAAACGACACGGAAGGAAACCAGCAGAATCTGGCACCCCTGTATGTGGGTAGCAGCAAACAAAATGTCTCATGGGCCGCCTGGGGCCCACAGTTGCAGGTTGCCCACCACTGATATAACTGATGCCCAGGGAAAGCCTCAGTCTCTTCTGAGCACTGAGTGGGAAGGAGTCCACCATCATGGATAAAATAAGAGGAAACATTCTCTGAACAGAGGTCTAGGATGTGCTCTATTCAGTGCTGAATCAAGTTCCAAAGAAACCCGGCTGGACTATGGCTCCAGAGCAGCTTTCAAGGCTGAACTCATGAACAACGGTCCCATTTATTCAGGGTTGGTGGTTCCCCGAGGAAAATCACGTTCCCTGAACTAGATGGTCAAAGGCTCAGACGTATGCTTCCTTGAGAGAACAGCGGCACCTTGGTGAGAACTCATGTTTGATCCCAGGTGAATGTTCATTAGACCTGCATCTGATCCTCACAGCAAAAGCAGAATGGACTTGGGAAGTACAACAGGGTTAGAAAAGAATGAGATGAGTTCATGGAGGATGGAGCCATCACTGGCTATTTGCCAAAATACTCAGGGATGCCATCCCATGCGCTGGGTGTCCCTAAATCTGACTGCCAGATGGGATTGGGCGACAGATCACTGCATAATTGCCCTGCTCTGTTTGTTCCCTTTGAAGCACCCAATCTTGACCGCTATTGGGAAATGCACACGGCTGCACAGACTTGAAAGACCCTTCAACTTTTCCTCTCTGGTCAGTTCTGCTCATCTTACCCCTCACGCTGCCTCCGAGCAAGGAGCAGCTGGGACCCATCACACTCCTTACTTAGGGTTGCCAGATGGTTTCAACAAAAATACCGGACACACTTGACATTACATCACAATCAACATTACATCTTATTTAGAAAATACCGGACAGTTATATTTTGTCATTTATATTTTCTCAATTTGTTTCCCGAACAGAAAACTCAAATACTGGACTGTCCAGTTCAAAACCGGACACCTGGCAACCCTATCCTTACTTGGAAAGAAGTCTTCTGGCAAATGAATTGTGGTTCCTTAACCTCGCTGACCCCATGCAAGACAGCGCAGCCTTTGGTTGCAGGGAGGGGATGCTATCAGCAGTGACATCGCCAGCCATCCTTGGAGCTGGAAACATTAGAGTCTAAGGCCCAGCAGCACACTAGTTTCAACAAAAGCCTGTCCTGAAATAATTACCCAACTGGGATTGACCAGGTACAGACTCACCAAAGCATCCTATGTTGGAAGAAGTACTGCCCAGGGGCATTGCTACTGCCAGGGTCGGGAAGGGGCTGGAATGGCAAGGGGTTAAGGATGAAAGTGGCTCCCTCCAGACCAGCAAGGAATGAGAAGCCTTTCAGGAATGAACTCCTGGCTGTTTCATTGTGGTTTTGTTTAACTGACTGTTCTGTAAGAGACTATTTCGGAGGTCAGGACTCCTTTGGCTGGCCAGAGCAGAGCTCTACAGCAGACTCGGCAAGGAGACAGGATTTAGTCATGGGATCCGGCTTACGCAGCGGTGAATACCGAGTGATGAATTGCAGAACCACATGCTAGCTGGCCACCTCAGCCCCGCTCTGCCCACTAATCGATTTCTGCCCGGATCGCCCACTCCTTAGGCATGACCTGCATATGCTCAATACAGGTCGAAACTCTAAAATCCTATACTCTCTGGTCCAGCAGGACCATGGATATTGCTGGACCAGAGAGCCCGGCTGGAAGTGGGGGTGGCGAGGGTCACAAGCCAGCCCCAGCTTGTGGCAGTGGGGCCAGCGGCTGAGATCACAGCCCAGACCGGCAGTAGGGAGCACAGCCCCCACCATACAAACAGACCATTCAAAGCATGTGATTTGTTGCCAAAAAGAGGCTGAAGTGTAGCTGATGCTGGTTTTTCCTGAATGAATTAGGAAAGATTCTCAGCACCTGGTCCCAGCTAGCCTTGGATGGAGCAGAAACACAGGAGAGACGCAGACCCAGAAAGACAAAGAGTCTTGATCTCTCCTGGTCTGGGAAACTCCCTGGTTCAGGACTACTGAGGTCCTAAAGGTGCCAGACCAGGGTGGTCAACACTGAATAATTTGGCCATGCCAAACTCATGCCAATAAATGCCCCCAGGCTGCACCCCCTTTCCACCACCCACCCATTTATCTGTCACTGATGTGCTGTACTCATGTAATATGGCCCTGACTGGGATCAGTATAACCCACTGCCTTTTGTGCTGTGTGCCCCTCACTCCATCCAGGATGTGGGTATGTTAGGGTGCGTCTACTCTGCACCCTTTTTCCAGAATAACAGCCATTATTCTGGAAAAACAATACTAGCATCCACACAGCAATTGCATTATTTCAAAAGAAAATCGAAATGAAAGGGCTTTTCCCGATGTTGGTAAACCTCAGTCCATGAGAAATAAGGCCTCTTTCGAAAAAGCTTTTTCAGAAGAAGGGGTGTGTGGATGCTCTACTGCTGCTGTGTCGAAATAACTCCTCCCCAGGGCCATTCTAAAGTTATTCCTCCCCAGCGCTTCCTGGGGCTCTAAATCGAGGTAGCACGTCCACATTAGGCAGGGCCGGCCCACAACATTTTGGCACCTGGGGCAGGGAGCTCAAATGATGCCCCCATGACCCCTTTTCTCCTGCCTGCCTGTTATGTCTCTTGTGCCCTTCTTCCTCCAGCACAGCACTCCACCATCTCTGTGCATCTAGAGCAGAGAGAATACATATGCACCAGCAGCAGACACAATTTTCTACACTCTGGCTACGTCTACACTGGCATGATTTTCCGGAAATGCTTAAAACAGAACAGTTTTCCATTTTAAGTGTTTCTGGAAAAAGAGTGTCTACATTGGCAGGATGCTTTTCCGGAGAAGCCCTTTTTCCGGAAGAGCGTCCGTGGCCAATGTAGATGCGCTTTTCCGGAAAAAAGCCCCGATCGTCATTTTTGCGATCGGGGCTTTTTTGCGGAAAACACTACTGTGTTGTCTACACTGGCCCTTTTCCGGAACAGTTTTCTGGAAAAAGGACTTTTGCCCGAGTGGGAGCAGCATAGTTTTTCCGGAAAAGCAGCTGATTTCTTACAGTAGATCGTCAGTGCTTTTCCGGAAATTCAAGGGGCCAGTGTAGACAGCTCGCAGCTTATTCCGGAAAAGCGGCTGATTTTCCGGAATAAGTGGCCCAGTGTAGACACAGCCTTTGGATCCTAGTGGTCCCTCCCCCCCACACACACACACAGGCTGGCACTTGAGGCGGCCGCCTCAGTTTGCCTCATGGTAAGGTCAGCCCTGACATTAGGGGAGCCTGCCTTGGACTGATTTTGAGGCTTCCCTGTAGTGTGGATGCTCTATGTTGAAATAAGCTTTTCCGGAAGAAGCTTGCAGTGTAGACGCACCCTTATAGTCCATCCCCTGCCTGTAGAGCCTGGCTCTGCAGCTGAAGCAGCTCATGCTTCCACCTCTAGGGGCCACATTTCAATCCCAGGCAGCCCTCGCCTCAGTGAAATAAGCCATTGAGCACAGACGACCATAAAGGCCAATAGACAGCATCAAAAAAGACTCGACTGCGCTGGGCGACCCTATTGGGACAGAACCTGACCTGGAGGGGTACTAGGAAGTGACGCAGGGTTACACATTCTGCCTCAGTGGAGGCTGCGTTGCTTAACACAGTGTCACCAAGCTGTCACTGACCCTATGGGAATCCATCACCCACTGAGGCAGTGGGGCTCGTGACAGGCCCTGTCTGTACGGAGTGCGCTGCATGTCCCATCCATTATCACGTCTCCAAGGCTGAAGGTGAAACACAAACCCAAGGGAGGATACAAGCCCAAGAGAAAATTGTGTCTGGAAGGCACCCACAGATGTATACAGCCTGGAGACATTGTGCAGAGCAGCAGCCACTTGGCCTGTTTCTACCTCAGCTCTGCCTACCTTCCAGCTAGGTCCACAGCAGAATCAGCAAGGAGACAGGGTTTAGTCATGGGATCCCACGTACACAGCGGCACATACCGGGTGATGAAGCACAGAACCACATGCTGACTGGCCTCCTAAGCTGGAATTCCATCTTAGTCCTGGGACTTGCCTCTCCAGCTAGGTTCCAGCAGGGTCACTCAAAGTCCAAAATCAGTCTGAAGCAACATAAACAAAAAACTCTTCCCTTTCCCCAGGAGATCTCCTAGGCACTTGTCTTCCCAGGACATGGGAACACTAAGGGCACAGATGGTCACCCCTGAAAAAACAGGATGTTGTTTACCAGGAGCACCTTAATGGTAATGATAAATATGATGGAGGCAGATGCTTTCGAGATACTCCTTCTGACTTGGCCTAGTGCATTCTCTGGCTGGTTTCTGACCTGTGGGCCCAGCGTCCAGGGCAGTATGCAAGTTAGGTTCTGTTCTAAGTGCCAGTTTCATCATTGTGAATTATTCCAGAGTATGGAGGGTAGCAAAAAAGGGGTTAACAGAGAAACATTAAAGCCCAAATTAAAGCTAGCTGCTTTTTAAATAAAGCATTAAAAAAAAAAAAGTAACCCTGAAAGATCCACATTCCCTGTAAAGTTGCGCACTTGTGCGGCTACCCAGGAGACAACCAAATGCTGCGCCGCTGATTAGCAAAGCCTCCATAGGTAGGTTTTTGTTTCTACCGGTAGTGCACATTCACACATGCCTCGGTGTACAAAGAACATTTATTCTGCACATGAATGGAAAAAATCTTCACCTGGAGGGAAAAGATTAGAGGGAACACTGTTTAAGATCTGAGAATTTCTCTATGGGCCACATCCCTCGTGGGCCACGGGGTAAATGATTGTCCCTTTAGTGGTCTCAGTGGGGTCGTGCTGATGTTCAGCAGCTCTGGATCTGACCGACAGTGGTGGGTTTATTTTCCTCAGCAGAGTTGCACCTGCTTGCATTAGCTGTGGATTTGGCTCTGTGTCCCTGAGGCCTGCCACCAACTCAGTGCTTCCTGCTGTTCAGTGACAAAGCAGCTGCCCGAAGGCCTGTGGTCACGGATCTCACTTCACAAGGAGCCAAGCGAAATGTGAGAGGTGCTTTTGTGCTCTGCCTGGCTGTCTGGGCTGGAAGTCACAGCTCCAGACAAGGGAGGGCGGGGGGAGGAGTGTCCAAAGAGATGAGGAGCAAGCCCCACAGTACATCCAGCCGGTGAGGAAAGCAGCCAGGGCCCTTTCAGTATTTACTGGCTTGCTCTCGGCTAGTCGCTGGGTACCGTATAGTCACAAGTCTAGTTAACCGTAGGGATGTAAAATCCTGTTTAATTGGTTAACCAGTTAAACATTATGTTTATCAGTTAACCTGATTAAAGGGGCTGCCGTGTGTGTCTGTGTGTGTGGAGGGGTACTCTCCAGTCCCACTGGACTGGAGCATCCTCCTTTCCCCGTGCCTGCCACGGCCTACCCAGAGCAGCCACTGCCTGTGGGGTGCCTGTGCTCCGGATGCTGGAGCAGCTCCTGCTTGCGGCACACCCTGGCCTGCTGCAGACAGGGGCTGTTCCAGACAACTAAAGCAGCCCCTGCCTGTGGCAATTAGGGAGCTGCTCCAGCCCCCACTGATTAACGGTTAACTAGAACTCTGATGGCTTTTATGCCCTTTTATAAAGGACACGAAAAGACTTACCCAGCAGTGCTCAGCGGCAGGGGAAGTCCATGCACCCTGCCCGCCAGCTGCTCCCTGGAGTGAGAGGGGGCTGTACGGCAGCCAGCAGCTGCTCCCCAGGGCAGGTTAGGGTGGCAGGGGGCCATTCTGCTGGCCAGCAACTGCTCAGTGGCAGGCTTACTGGTCATGCATGAGTGTAACTGTCCCTGCTCTCACACCCCTTCCTTTCCATTTAGCATGAAACAGTCACATTCCAGGCACATCCCATTATCCTGGCACAGCCAAACCCTGACCTCGCTTTAAATTAGATAATGGGAAGCTGCCTAGCAAATTTGGTGGTCCTAGCTCTTCCCGTTTAGGAGGAGTTCTTGAACAAACAGACTCACAGGTGGATGGACAGACAGATGCACATTTCTAAACTACATAGTAAGACAAAAGCAAGGCCCCCAATTCAGGAAAGCATTTGATTACTTGCTTAAGCTCGCCTGTATTCGGCAAAGCACATAAGCACATATTTTAAGAATGTACTTTCGTCACTTTGAAGTCAGCAGATTTAAGCACACACCTGTCCTTAAGCACATAATTAAATATTTTGCTGCGTATTGGTGGATTGCTAAGGGACCAAAGCAAAAAAATGTCCATGTGAAGCCATTTGCAGCAAGAATGAGACCCAGTGATGTCTGGAGAGAAGCAGAGCAAGGAGTTACTGAAAGGTGCTGGTAGACATGCACCTTTGGGTACCCAGTCATCCAGATTCTCTCAGATCAGAGAGTGAAACGCACATCTTGCTAAAACAGAAGCAAGGCGGTAAAGCACTGGGCGCTTTCCCCAGTCAGGCTCCATGTGCCTTGCTTAGAATTAAAGAGCAATTTGATGCACAATGTTCAAAAGGTGTGTTTGCTAACATATGGGCATCCAACATAAAAGTCAGCCACTAAGCCAGTCTCTTAATCCCAGCTGAGTATCTGAGACCAGACCTAGACAATGTGGGGAAAATATCAGCAGTTGCAGTATGTCAAACTGCAGTTTTGCTAAGTTGCTATTAAAGGTTGAACCTTTCTAGTTTTCGGCACCCTTGGGACCTGACGGGTGCGGAACCAGAGAATTTGCTGGACCACAGGAGGTCAATATTGTCTAGCAGCATTACCAACACTTCCACTGCTTAGTAGGCTCGTAGCAGACATTTAGGGGTAAATTAGAGCTAGATAACAGCACAGAACACTGAGAGCCAGGACTGGTGGCTGTGAACAAACTTTATGGGACCGTGGAAAACTTGGCCACATCCAAGTGGACATCCGGTTAACTAAAATCATGCCATACCCACGGATGTTGCCGGACCAGAGGGTGCCGGACTAGAGAGGTTCAACCTGTAATAAAAATATTCGCGTGATTCTTTTTGTTTTTAAATGTCAGTAAAGATATGGAGCGGAAGGCGATTTTGTTTATTGGCGGGAGGGAAAGCAGCTAAACATCCCCAGACGTTTTTGAAACCCAGATGCAGCTACATGGGACTAATGCATGAGAAGTCAAATATGAAACTGACAAGAGACAAGAATGTTGTGTTTGTCCTTGGAATAACAATGCCAATCCCAAATATTCAAAATTCAGGAACCAGACTCCCACAAAAAGCTTTACAAATAACTTAAAACTCATGCAATATTTAAAAATAATACATCTGGAATTTTTACTTTATTTTTAAAAGCCTTTTGGGTTCAAATTTTTATCTGAAACTGCCAGGGCCTAAGGATGAATTGGGCCCAAGATGTGAACCTGACCAGCCTAGATTCAAGAGTCTAATTGAGTCTCACAGCAGACTTGTCAAAGCTAAGCAGTGAAAAGGGGGATTATTTACAATATCCTACATATGTGATGGTGATAGCCAAGTGATAAATTGCAACACAGCATTGTAAACTCCTACTAATGAAGCTATTCAAGGCCTGAGCTGGACATGAAATTGAAACTGCCCAGTGTTGATTCACTAACCTGAATGAAATGCAAAACATAAAGGGTTAAAAGCAATTCTGAGTTCTAAAATTCTCTCTGTTTTCACAATTTAAGGTAGTTTCTACGCTAATGAAGGGAAGGAAGTTCTTGTAACTATTTTTTTAAAACTTGACAGTGACTCTTTAAATGTTTGGCTCCCATTTTTGGTAAAAATATCTTGGCATAAAAATATACCCTGTGGAATCTCTTGTCTCTGCGTCAGGGCGTAATTACTACTGACATAATAGGAAGTCAACATCTCCGTGGGTGCAGAACATACCCCTTTTTACCAAACAATTCCCAGCCCTCCACTCTATTATGCAGCACTGCTGGCCTGCATGCTAATTTTCAGACAGTTTCTGTGCTAAGAACTCACCAGAGATGGGCAGAAAACTTGGGGAAAATGTCATTATGCCGTATTAGGCAGACAACACTAAATTCCACTCGCCTTCCATCCCGGGAAGCCAGGTTAGTTGGTCTGCAGATGTAGATACTGTTTTGTTTAGTCTATTTTGGATATTGCTGCAAATGTTCTTTTCTTCCCTATTCCCCCTTCTTCTTTCACACACACAATCTGGCATGACCAGCAGATTCTGACAGGAATACAAAGGGGTTTTGAGACGCGCTGCCAGAGCTGTATGGGAAAAGCCAGATGCGGAACAGGAAGAGGGGCTGTCGGTCAGAAGTGAGGTGCATTAGCAGAGCTGGAGAGAGGGGGACCCAGTTATATAACAACGGGGGGGGGGGGGAAGCAGGGGCAACAGTGCATGAGAAGTGAGCTGCACTAACAGAGCAAGGGGAAGAAGCACGCCAGCTTCTGCAAGCAATTCCTTCTTTCCCCTCTTAGGGCCAGATTCTCAGCTGGTGTAAATCAGCATTGTCTTTAATGAAGCTGAGCCAATTTGCCACCGTGGAAGACCTGGCCCGTAGACATTCACCCTGCACTTTGCTCACTGAAAGGGAGTTTTGCCATTTACTTCAACCTGTCCGGGCTGGTGCCTTTTGTTTGATTCCGCACCCCCTTTTTCTTTCAAAATGGCAGCCCTTTGTAACAGCCCCTGCCTGTTACATAAGCTCGCCTGCCAGCTGGCATTTTCAGCCTCGCCTAAAGAGTGGGAAATAGAGAAGGTGTCGGCAGCAGGACGTTACTAGTTTCAAGGCAAGGCCGATGACAAATATTGCAATGATACCCTGCCTGAATGCCGATCACTGATGTCCCTCTGACTGTAATGACAGTGATAAATATCTCCCCGTCCACATAACCAGCACAAACACGCTTCCTTTCTTATTCCCATTGAGTCTGGGAGAGGCAACTACACTGGCCGTTCTACGGACAGTATCGGCTTGTACCAATTGCTGCTCTTCCCTAAACTTGATGGTGCATTTTTAGCTCAGAACTGCGTGAGGAACACTGAAGTGCTTGAGAGACCCTTCCCCCCTGCCACAGGAATTCAGGTCCGAGCCACAACACTAGCACTACGAGGAGTCCTGCGGCACCTTAACAACTAACCGATTTATTTGGGCAAAACCCCCACTTCAGGTCAGGTCCGCTGATGGGAGTAAGGGCAATAAAGGGTGCAACTGCCCCAGAGTCCAGCAATTCTAAAGGGCCCTGTGCTCCGCTGATGGGAGTAAGGGCGATAAAGGGGGCAACTGCCCCAGAGTCCGGCAATTCTAAAGGGCCCGGTGCTCCTGGCCACTGCAGGCAGCTCTGGGCCTTTTGAATCACCACAAGAGCACCACCCGGCTGTGTTAGGGCAGCTCATTGAGCAACACATCCAAGGGGACCCATATTGAGCCAACATGTTGAGCTGGTCAGACATTTTCCTGCAGAATGTTTTTCCGGCTGAAAATGAGGCTTCTTCTAAATCAAAATGTTTTGTGGGAACAGGTTGATTTCGACAAAATTTTCAGCCCACCCAAGCGGGCTCCTGATGGATTTCTGATTTCCTGACAGGATAATGGTGCCAGACGCAATTTGAGCTGTGCAAATTGTGTATCCTATTTCAATCTTATTTTGAAATAGCTTATTTCGTAATTTGGCGCTGTCTACACAGAGCCAAATTTCAAAATAACCCGCTATTCCGAAACGTCCCTTACTTCTGGTGGAATGAGGTCCTCTTGATCTCTTCCAGTTCTGGTGTTCTGTGATTCTATAATTCCCCTACCTTATGCGAGGGACAAGGGCTTATTCTCCATCCACTTACACCAGTGCAATCGGGGGGGGGGCGATTTCACTGATGTTAATGCAATTACACTGATGTAAAAGCAGCGTGAGAGGAGAATCAGGGAGTGAGTGTTGCAGGGCGAGGCGCTGGTCCCTGGGGGACAAACGGTTAACCTCATCTCAGCCTCCCCCTTGCCATACACAGGCGCTGACAGGGCGTTCTAGGCAGAAGGGAGCCTGGGCCCTGCGCCAATGGGATTACAGGACCAGACTTGGGGAATTGTCTGTGACTCATTCTTTTCCTTGATGAGCAGCCCACTGAGGACTTCTGTGTCTTTCTTCTGTTGCATGATTCCACCGGCTCGCCCTAGGACATGGAGAGGGTGGTGACCTTATGCCGGACATCAGTTCAGCCCAGACAAGTTATGGAACCTGCCCAAGGCCACGCCGTGTGGTCGGTGTCTATCCCACTCTCTTTCTTCCAGCCCTGCGTATCCCTTGTTCACCTATCTTACCTTTCCATGGGATTCCTTGGCAACCATTCAAATCTCCTGGGTTAACTATAATCAGGTATAATTACAATGATGTCTAAGGGAGGTGTGGAGGATGTCTGGCTGCCTACTAGCCTCTGTGCCCCATGCAGATGGTCACAGAGCCTTATTGCCCATGGCTCTAATTGGTATCAGATAGCTGTGCTTCCAGCTTAGCCAGTGTAGGGCCTGGTCATACCTGCCATGTAACCTAGAAGCAAAGGAAGCGCCAACTCCAAGCAAATACAGCTGAAGAGGAGACAGCAGACAAATTATTTGGGTGCTATTGATCATCCCGCAGTGTAACATATCCTCATGTAAACACCAGGGCACCGTAGGAAAATGTTGGATTTTCGCAAACCCAAAATGGGAGAAACGTCCTGTTTGGGTCAACTGTAATGTTTTGCTTCAGTTTTCTAAAAGTATTGGCTTACGTTTCTAAGTGAAATGTCGGCTTGTACCAGAAAACCAAATAGTTGTTTAAAAAATGTCAAAAGGGGATGTTTCAAAATGTTCCTAACCTGTTTGCAACATTTTTCTCAAGTCAAGAAATTCTTCCTGTGACAAATTTAAAACAACTGGGACTTTTCAGTTTAGAAAAGAGGAGACTAAGAAGGGAGATGATAGAGGTCTATAAACTCATGACTGGTGTGGAGAAAGTGAATAAGGAAAAGTTATGTTCCCATAACATAATATGAGGGGTCACCAAATGAAACAAATTGGTAGCAGGTTTAAAACAAATAAAAGGAAGTATTTCTTCACACAATGCACAGTCAACCTGTGGAACTCCTTGCCAGAGGATGTTAAGAATTCCAAGACTATAAGAGGGTTTAAAAAAGAGCTAGATAAATCCATGGAGGATAGGTACATCAAAGACTATTAGCCAGGTACATTAGGCTATTAGGTACATTAGCCTATTAGCCTAATCTCTGTTTGTCAGAGGCCAGGAATGGGTGACAGAGGTGGGATCACTTGAGGATTCCCTGTTCTGTCCATTCTCTTTGGGGGCACCTGGTATTGGCCACTGTCGGCAGACAGGACACGGGGCTAGATGGACCTTTGGTCTGACCCAGTCTGGCCATTCTTATGTTCTTGAATTTCAGTTTCACTGAATTGGCATTTTTGGATGGCAACACCGTTTCACTGAGAACCTCCTGACTAGGTCTTGTACATACACATGCCACTACATGCACACAGATTAATAGTTTTGATGCCAGCTCCCCAATGATTCACCTAAGACCCCTCAGTGAAGTCGGTCTCTGTCCTGCCTTCCGACCCTTGCTGTCTTTTGTAGCCTATTCTAACCTTTCTATGGGACTCATGATTAAATCAAAAGCACCTGACTCGGGCTGAATGCTTGATGCAAAAAAAAAAAAAAAAAAAAAGACTCCTTTGTGCTAAAATAACTGTTATTTTTCTTCAAAAATGTACAGAAACAAGCCTTCAGCCCTGTTACTTCCATTGCCGAGCTGTTCTCAGAGGACGTCTGGAAAGGTTTTTTTCCTCTTGCCAGGAGAAACAAATGTCTTCTCCCAGAGGGGGTTGCAGTTAGGCTGGGTTCTCAATATCCTAACTCTATCTTCCTCTCCCACTCTCTTATTCTTATCTGCTTCACAAGGAAAACCACAAATGGACTCATGACTGAATTCGATTGGTCTTTGTGAGAGTTCTGGTTTCCCTTCCGGACACTGACTTCCACCCCCGCCAGGCAGACTACATTCTCTCCCTTTGCATAAACCCATCCCAAGCCCAAGGCCTTTGCTGAGCTTTCACTGTGTAAACACAAGCAGAAACCGGCCTGGTAACCAATTACTATGGCCAAAGCCAGTGGGAGTTGCATGGAGAGATATGAGGGCATGTTTCCTTGCTCTACTTCGAAAGCAGTTCCCTTTGGTTTGTTTTACTTTTCAAACTCTAAACACACTGCACTGTGGCACTGATGGACACATGCAGAAGCCAAGATACATTTGGTGCTTGTATATTTGTGATGTCCAAGATGTGCGTGTTTGCCTATTGGGCCTGTCCTAAACAGATGCCTGAGGTATATCCTTCACATCAAATGGCAAGACTTTGTCACAAATGAGAAGCTTTGGAACAGAGCAGGACAAGAACCACTTGACATTCAAATCAAGAGAAGAAAGTGAGGATGGCTAGGCCACACTCTCAGAAAACCATCATCCAGCAAAGTCAGTCAAGCTCCCACAGGGAACCCGCAAGGAAAACGCAAAAGAGGAAGACCTTGGACAACGTGGAGAAGATCTACTGAGATTGAAGGACAACAACTGGGGTACTCCTGGAGTCAGCTAGAAGTTTTGTCTCAAGACAGAGTGAAGTGGAGGAGACTTGTAGATGACCTATGCTCCACTCAGAGTACAAGGGTTTAAGAAGAAGAAGAATGACATGTTTCCACAGGGTCAGTCATCAACATAACTAGGCTATATAGTCCTACAGTGTGCATTATCTGTTGCAACAGATGGGTAAGATAAGGCTGGAATTTAAAGCTTTCCATGTGAATTTCTGGGTTGGGTAGTTTTGCAACTGGCCCTTCCTAGCTACTTTTGGATTCTTTCACTAGTATTTTACTTAGCAATAAGTGATAATAATAAAGACATTCCCCTCTTTGGCATCTAGCACTTCCTGAAGCCCAATATATTATAGATCAGGGCTACTCAACATGTGGCCCGCGGATCGAAGGCAAAACAAAAAAGTAGTCAATATAATGGTCTTCAGTTGATATGCGTTTTAGTAGTTAAATTCCTGGACTGTCATTGCTCATTAAAAGTGCTGTCATATGGATGGAAATCAGGTAAATATTGCATTTTATTAATATCATCAGAACTGACTTAAAGGGAGCCTGCATGCTGTGTAGTCTTGCCTTAATCTTTGTATTCATGCCCGTCAGTGTGAAAGAAGCTATTTGCATATATTTGCATATATATTTACATGTATATGCAACCACACTTAAGTTGCGTCCCTCGGCATGTGCTGTGAGTATCATTATGGCCCTCGGGGCTTCCAAAGTTGAGTAGCACTATTATAGATCATAGCAGAGCTATCTGATTGGTAGCATTCTCACCATGGTGCTAGAGTCATAGTTTCTATTCATAATTACCCACCACTACTGACATTGTGACATAGTATGAGTAGAAATACTGTACTTCACATGAGAGATCAAACCAGGGGAACCTTGATGTAGTCCAAGAAGAGGAAAAGGGTTTGGTTAAAGATGGGCTAGTGGGTAGATCACTGGGATGCTAGAGGTCTGGTTTCAATTCCTAGCTCTATTATGTATCCACATCCCCTTCCAATGTAACAGAAGTTGGGTGCCTAGCAACTTTAGGACTTTTTGTAAATCTCAGCCTTAATCACCCCAGGCCAGGTTCTTACATGTACTTAGGGCACTGAAAGATGGAGATACGGTGCCCAAGGGGTTCTCAAAGTGCCTAAATCCCTTTAATTTCAATGGGAGAGAGGCCCCGAGGTGCTTTTGAAAAGCAGGCACCTGTCTGCCACATTGGACGTCTTTCAGAATCTGGACGCATTGGGCGTCTTTCAGAATCTGGCCCTCGGGACGAATCTCCTCAGTTATAAAATGGGGCTGTAAGGAGAACTTCATTAATGTGCGTGAAGCTTCGCTATTGCAAAGCCAGGGTGGAGGGTACCTCCTCAATGGAAGAGTCCATGGCCCCATTGAGAATAACTGAGGTCTTTTGACAACCCCCCTTGCAGCCTCCCTTCGCCCGTGAAACAGATTCTCTTGCCCAATGCTGAGCAAGAGCGATTTCACGTCCAAGGCTGCTGCATTTGCCCACTCAGTCGTCGCACTGCCAGCATCTTGCTCACTGCATTGCAGCTTGCTCTGGGTTGACATCAATTGCATAAGATTCTATATTAAACTTAGAGCTGCTCAAAGTATTTTCAACTGTCAACCTGTCAACGGCAACACGTTTTGTGGCAATTAAAAAAAATTATTTAGGAAAAAACAAACAGAATGGAGTGTTCCCTTTCGATTGCTTTTCATTTCATTTTCCATTTGGAAATGACTTTGGGGGGCATTTTACTGTATATAAAGGGTCAGCCTGTGGGCCATATGCGGCCCTTTGGAGTTCTGTGTGTGGCCCATGAGCTATTTTGTTTATTGTTGCCCACGCATGGGGTTGCCAGATTCCGCTGGTTTCTGTCCGCATAGTAACCGATGTTCCTAAAGTGATACACACGTAAAGCCAGGGCACAAGAAGTAAGGTGCCTGCTCATTGCATCTGACACTGACTGTGAGAGTCATGTGCTCCCTCTGCATCCAATCAAAGTGCTGCTACGGTTCCATCGGCACCCCCTGCAAATCTTAGATACGCCAGCACAGTTAGCAAAACTCCCTTATCTTGGGAGACTGCCTTGGTTCCAACAAGCTTGCAGCCCCCTGAGATGAAGGAGGGCCACTCAGAGGTCCACTCGCTAGCCTACGCTGCCTATCATTGCAATATATTAAAAGATAACATTTTTAAATGGTCAGAATCAGAGCACAGCATTTTGATTTTATCTATACAGAACATTTGAATCCACACAAAATGAAACCCTCAGAAACAGTCCAATTTTATTTTCCATTCTATTTCAAAAATGGAACAATTTCAAAACTGAGGAAGATCCTGCTCCCGCTCAACTGTAATTAACCCGCAGCTCTTCCTTATGAATTGGCACTAGTTTGAAGCCCCATCTGCGCTACAGGTTAGTCAAACTCTACTGATTTCCAGAATAAGAACTGGCAAGCGGAAGAGAAGGATTTCACACCCTCGCTCCCTTGAATGAGGATGAAGCATTTAATTAGGAGCACTGCCTATGCGTTAATTATCTTCTTTATGTGTGGTTATTAATATCCCTTTGCATGACTCATCAAGCCTTGAGCGATATTTTTTTCTATAGTGGTCTGAGTCATGATTTAAGTTTTTATAGGATCTCTCTATATTTGACATAGTCAGGAACAAATAAAATGGGTTCCCAAAGTTAAAGGGGAACAAAAGAAGAAAATTATTTTTATTTATATTCAGTAGCACTTAGAGCAATGGTGGGCAAACTGTGACTCATTGGGGTTCTACGTGTGGCCCATCGGGCATTCTGTTTACATTACCAACATGTCGGGTTGACAGATTCCACTGGTTGTTATCCGCATAGTTATTTTCCTAACGGTGTTACTAAAGTGACACACACGTAAAGCAAGAGCACATGAAGTGAGGTGCGTGCTGATTGGACATAACATTGACTGGGAGAGCCACGTGCCCCCTCTGCATCCAAGCAAACTGCTACTCCAGTTCAATCGGCACCCCCCGCAAATTCTAGGTACGCAAGTGCAAGTAGCAAAACTACCCTATCTCACGAGACCATATTGGTTCCAACCCTCTTGCAGCCCACTGAGATTAAGGAGGGCCCCTCAGGCCACCTACTCACTAGCCTAGGTTGCCCATTGCTGGACTAGAGTCCTCAAAGAGGATCAGAGCCCCATTGTACCAGGTGCTGTATAGCCACCTACTATAAGATGAGTCCTTGCCCCAAGAATTAACCTTTTATAGACACAATGGACAAAAGGGAGGAGATAGAGGCACAGCCAGGGGAAATTATTCATTCAAGATGGCCAAGTAGGTGAGTGGCAAATCTTGGAATAGAACTCCTGGGCTGGTATCCTAGGGCAGGGGACTGGACTTGATGACCTCTTGAGGTCCCTTCCAGTTCTAGTGTTCTATGATTCTATGTTCTGCCTGTTTTATAATTAGAACTCAGCTCCCCCGCAATAAATAAAGTTAAAGAGCAACAGGGAAGAGGCACTAAAATGCTCTGACATCGAGGCTGTCAGACTGTGGAGCCTCTGTCCGCTGCATCCTGCATCTTTCATGTGGCGAGACCAGCGGCCATTTTGTCCTCCAGGCTGTGGCAACCCCGTTCAGAAGGGACATGTGCACACTGCATTTTCTCACCAAGTCTCTTGACTGTGGTTCTTTCTTGATTTTTGTGGTTTTCTTTACACTAGAATAAAAGTGACTTGAGTCTGAAAATGTGTGAGCGGAAAGCACCGAATGAGGCATGGTGGAGTTGAGATGTGGCACTGGAAAGATCGCCTGGTTCTCCGGGGCTCTGGGTCCTTCCCCCAGCTCTGCAAGGTCGAAGATTGCTGCTCTTTCCTAAAATGTCTTGGCCAGCCTGCAAATCTCTGTTATAATCCAGCCCCGCTTCTGCTAATGGTACCTTTGTTTCCTTTTCTTCTCGACAAGTGACAAAGCAGGAATGCTGCGGCCGCCGCTGCTTTACATTCCTCCCCGTCCCACAGGAAACCATAAATCCAAATAAAATAACAACATCCAGAGAGAACTTGAACCTGATGGGCAGCTCTGTGCATTTCATTCAGCCTACAGCCAGAGGAAAAGGGAAGGGATTGGAGAATCTGGCAAAACTGGCCACATTTCCATAGGGATCAGACCTAAATGGCCTCTCCATCTAGGCTGAGGGCAGCTCTGCTCCGGGGAGATGGGGCAGAGGATGCCATGAGATGGTTCTGCTCACAAAATCGTCCCCTATACCTGCTCTCTGAAGGGGAATATAAACTCCCCAGTTTGTGGCTGGCAGGGCAAGAGTTAAATAAACCTCCCACAGGTGCCTGCCCTCACTGCAGGGCCCAAGGAACCCAGCTGGAGGAGGAGCAGAGTGCAGGCTGGACTCAGCTGTGGCTAATGTTCCAATTAGGGGGGGAATCCAAGCAACACAAAAAGAGGAGGGCCCGAGCAAGCTGTTTTCTTTCCTGCAGATGGACCCCCTGGGCTTTCTGTTACCTGGAGAGAGCTGGCAGGAAGACCCCTTTGGCGGGTTCGGAACTGGTTGCTTTCAGCTGACAAGTGGCCTATTTGCCTTTGACCCCTAACTCTCCACGCTGGGAGATATTTCTCCTGCACCTGACCTTGACCCATCTAACCTGGAGAATGGGAAAAAAGCCACATGCTGATCTGCTCCCCGAATACTTCCCTTATAGGGCTGGTTCCATAGCAGCAAGGGCAAGAAAGCACAAGCATTATCACCTCTCCTCCCACAGCAATGGCTGGGGGCACTGTGCTGCTTGTGGTACTGTGGCGCCTGCCCTAAGGCTGAACGGAGGTCGAGTCAGCACTGACCCTTTCTAAAATAGAGCCAGCACAGGGCAGGCTTTGTTGGCAGCCCTTGCTTTGTGGATGGGATTTAAGCAGCCCTGGAAAACGTGTTGGGGTCAGCGTCGCTGTGCACAGCGATCATTGCAGCGCTGCAGACTTGATGCAATGAACTTGGTCTGCAGCCAGGTAATAGGAAGTGAACTGCATGGCAAGTCGCCTTGGCCTTTGTGATTATATACCTGCTTTATAGTTGTCCATTGCCTACGCTGGCTATGGCTTGGGTCTAAGTGCTTCCTCCAGCCCACTAACAGAGCATGGACCCGCATTGTTCCGAAATGAATCATGATTCTGGCCAATAGACGATGGGGTGATGTTTAGTTTGGCCAGGTTATAATTTACTTTTAATGAAGGTCAGGCTAATTCCACACTCATCTGATCACTTCCCTGCTGACTAACACAGGAAGTGGTCAATTTTGCTGTAAACTTCCTAGGTATACTTAATTCTGCCTTAATGGGAAAGGGAGGGGAGGATGAACTAGATCTCTCGAGGTCCCTTCCAGCCCTATATGGCTATGATTTTATGTACAGACATCTGCCATTTTGTTCTCAGATTGTTGTAGTATAGGGGGAGGGATAGCTCAGTGGTTTGAGCATTGGCCTCCTAAACGCAGCGTTGTGAGTTCAATCCTTGCAGAGGCCATTTGGGGCAAAAATTTGTCAGGGATGGTGCTTGGACCTGCTGTGAAGGCAGGGGACTGGACTCTATGACCTTTCAAGCTCCCTTCCAGTTCTAGGAAATAGGCAAAAGATGCATGCTGTCCTCTCTCTCTTTTTTTTTTTTTTTAAACTAAATCACAAAGTATTTTGTCTCTTGAAGTTCTGTTGATGTCCAGTGGTGTATTCTCTATGGAAATCTCCAGCTCAAACTGAGTTCTGAGTTTTGTTTTATTTTTAATAATTGGAGCACTCTTGTTTAAAGTAGAACAGAGAGGTAATTGTCAAAGCCACAGATAGAATGAGTCACTTAACTAAAAATACTTTGCACTGTTATTGTTCTCCTCATCTGAAGATCTCAACATGTTTTGCAAATATTAATTTCCTAATGTGCTTCTGAGGCAGGTAACAGCTGTATGGGCTCTTACTCTTCATTACAATGCAGCCACCTCTGAGGGGAGGGGAGCACATCTGCCCACCGAGTGGGGCAACCACAGTGCTGGCTGGGGTGTTTGCTGAGTCTTCATGTCTGTTGTGGGATGAGGCTAAAATATCTTGACAGGTCATCTTGAAGACAAGGTGACGACGTTGTGACAAGGCAGAGCAAAGGTGCTGGGATATCGAGAGCCAGGTGCGGGAGTCTGTGGAACAACTAGGCTAGGAAAGCAGAACTTCTGCCAACGCAAATTGTTCTAGGTTACATGCTCCTTCTGCCTCTTGGTTTTTCCCTAGTTTGCTGTCTCAGAAGCTCCCTTTAAAGATTGATTTCCCTCCCACCACTTCCGTCTCAATGCGCCTCAGGCAGTCAGATATGGCTAGGAAGAAGCTTGCGTATTTGGGTACAGATTTGGGATGTGAGCGTGTACACGGTTATCCAATGACGGTTAACCCTCACAGATACACGCAGCCCCCCTCCCCGGCTGCCTCTGTATCAGAGGCAGCAGCATGGGGAGAGGGCAGGTGGGAGCTGGCTTAAAAGCTGGTTCCCCGCAAGCACTAGCTCCTGCCTTTCCTTCCTCTTCCCCCCCCCCCCCCCCCCCCCCCCCCCCCCCGCACATGTAAAAAACATGTAACTGCTGTACATTTCAGTGCTTGCACATTTACAAAAATAAATCTATTTTAACATCCCTAGTACAGATAAAGGACTTGCATTGCCCTCAATCCCACTGCCATAGTACAGGTGACCCCCGACTTACAACCGCCCAACTTACAACCCCCCCCTCGCATTTTCGACCATTTTTTAATGCACGATAGATCCTAAAAAAAACCCAATTTACGTCCGCTTCTCGCATTTGCGATGGCGTATGATGCAGACTCCATGCGTCATCCCAAAACAGGAAACACACAAGATCAGTCAGATGCGCCAGTCTGCAGCTGCTGCTTGAACTGCATGTGTCTCCGCCACATCGGTCATCACTTTTTAGTTATTTTTGTGCATTATTTTGTGTGTTTAGTTTGAGCTATTTAGTTTAGTTTTCCTCCATTTCTGTCGTCAATTTTGGTATTTTTAGGGTACGAAATGGGTTTCCAGGAACGGAACTGGCATTTATAACATTGCGCCTATGGGAAATAAGGGTTCGACTTGTGACAGTTTGACTTATTATGGTTCTCCAGAACCCAACTAGGTTGTAAGTGCGGGGGTCACTTGTGTGGGGTGACTGAATAGGCTCCATGTTAATATTGAGGCTGGAGAAATACTGTCTGGTGTTCAGATCAATGGACTTGGTGTCAGTCTTGCCAAGCTAGAGGACAGAACTTCTGGATTCTCATTACAGGTTGACCATGAATCACTTGCCTGGCCATGGGCAAGTCATAAGAACATAAGAACAGTCAATACTGGGTCAGACCAAAGATCCAGCTAGTCCAATGTCCTGTCTTCTAACAGTGGCCAGTGCCATATGCCCCAGAGGGAGTGAACAGGATAGCTAGTCCTCAAGTGATCCCTCCCCTGTCACCCATCCCAGCTCCTGACAAATAGAGACTAAGGACACCATTCCTACCCATCCTGGCTAATAGCTGTTGATGGACCTAACCTCCATGAATTTATCTAGTTCTTTTTTGAACCCTGTTAAAGTCCTGGTCTTCACAACATCCTCTGTCAAGGAGTTCCACAGGTTGACTCCACTGCATGAAGTAGCACTGCCTTTTGTTTGTTGCTGGTCTTGAGCTGGCTGTTATGCCCAGTAGGGCGCTGAGCTTCCCCATTCAAAAGCTTTGAGACTGTGCCTTGCATGAAGAAAAACTTCCTTTTGTTTGTTTTAAACCTGCTACCTATACATTTCATTTGATGACCTGTAGTTCTGGTTCAAAAGTTTCAGAGGGGTAGCCGAGTTAGTCTGTAACAGGAAAAACTTAAAAAACAACAAATAGTCTAGTAGCACCTTAAAGACTAATGAAACATGTAGATGGTATGATGAGCTTTCGTGGGCACAACTCACTTGTTATGGGAACAAGTAAATAACTTTTCCTTATTCACTTTCTCCACACCTGTCATGATTTTATAGACCTCTAACATAACTCTCTTAGTCTCCTCTTTTCTAAGCTTAAAAGTTACCATTGAAGATGAAAAGTCACTCATCCACCCTGGATTTCTGTTTTCTCATCGGCAAAGGGGGGTTAATAACACTGGCCGGGCAGTGATGAAACTCCGCAGATGAAAGCCCAGCCGAGAATGGAAGGTGTTAGAAAGAATTAAACTCTGCAGCTCTGTCTGGGGGCATAAATGCACCCGCTGTTAATTTCTCTAGCGCCGATTGCTTTGATACTGGGAGGTGGATTCAGATGGCCCCTCAGACCGAGGAGTCTGTCGCGCTGAAGGGCTTCTGTAGGATGTCACAGCTCCAGGGGCTTTTTAAGCCCAGGAGAAGTGAAGCATGCAGCTGGCTGCCACCGTTCGCCTCGTTTGCGGCTGATGTGAGTGACGTGTGAATGAGAGAGCTGTGCCGCCTGGCTCTCAGAGGAGCTTATGTGCGGGGGAGGGGGAGGGAATGGTCAATCCTTGGAAATCCTTTTAGCCCTCGTCTCTTAGGGTATGTCTACACTTGCACCCTCTTTTAAGAGAGGGATGCAAATGAAGACATTCATAATTGCAAATGAAACCGGGATTTAAATATCCCATGCTTCATTTGCATATCTGCGTTAGGGTGCTATTTTGAAATAGCACTATTTCGATATGACAGACGTTGTTAAGACGCGGTTATTTCGAGAGAAATAACTAGTAAACCTCATTGTATGAGGAATAAGGGTTATTTCGAGAGAAGGGTTTTCTTTCGCAATAACTGCGTCTTAAAAGCATCTGTTATTTTGAAATAGCACTATTTCGAAATAGCGTCATAGCATGAATATGCAAATGAAGCACGGGATATTTAAATCCCGGCTTCATTTGAATTTTCGAATGTCTTCATTTGCATCCCTCTCTCGAAAAAGGGTGCAAGTGTAGACATACCCTTAGCGTGCAGCTGAGCAGTCGCTCCCATCTGTATCTTGCCCCTGTGGAGTCATTCAAAGGAAGCCGGGCTGCAAAGCAACCCCACCCCCATCCTCGCTCTGCTCCCCTACCCTGGACGGCCTCTGTCCCCACTACGCTGCCACTGGCCCTCATGAGACGAGGGGTTATTCTTAAAGGAGACGCTTGTCTTGTGGTGGGACGTTCTGTATCATGAGCCCTCCCTCTCAAGCGTGGCCATCCACGGCAGAGCTCCGCCATTTGGGACAGACCCTGGGTGCCCATGCAGCACGGAGCTTATATGCTTTTCTGAGTCTGGCAGGAGCCTTTTCAAGCGTGCAGTGCTCTGCCTTTGGAAACACCCTCGTGCTTGAGGAAAAGAGAAGCCCGAGCGGCCTAGCAAGAAGCAACTGAAACACCTCAGAAGCCAGTGACTGTCTCAGCAATTGTCCCTGGGCCCAATTCTGGGGGTCCCCTTGCCACCCCTTTGCGCTGCCCTGCCAGTGCAATGGAAATGGACATCCAGGGGGTCTCATCACCAGGGAGTCTCTCTCAATACAGCGTGCCTCTAAGGCAGGCACACAACAGAACCTTTCTCTGCCTTGGCTCCAGGAATGACCCAATGGCGCCACAAACAGCTGGGTAGAAGGCTGCTCTGATGTCTGCTTTAGGGGCTAACGCCCAAATCGGTCCCAAATTGAGGAGTCACAAAAGTGAAATAAAACTGCCCTTGTCCTGCTCAGCCTCTGGGCTCTGCCTCCCCTTTGCCTGCTTAGGACCTGCTCCACGTGCAGCACCTTTGGAATAGAGACTAAAGACTCTGACTCCTTATATTGTCGGCCCTTCAGAGCAAGGCATAAATCTACTTGCATACAGCACTTCGCACAAGAAGTGCTACCGTAATATAAAGAATAAAGGGAGCTGGTTTTAAAAAACACCAAGTCCCCTCCCCCAACTTTTTATATTTTTTTAAGTCAATTCCTCCACTTTTTTTGGAAAAATTTCAACCAGCTCCAGTATTTACTAGCAATAGCCATGGCAGCCCTGTCAGACAGCCCTTGTGGGACCTAGGGGAGTACAATCTGCCAGTCACACCCTAGTATGGTGGGGTGAAACTTTTTTCCCATCATACCCCTCACATACACAGCTTTTGCCCACTGTGACCCCACGCTGATGGACAGTGGTATCTCAGTACCGTGCTGGTGACTCAGTAATGGTGCCACTTGCTGTACCCATCAAGAGAGCACTTCACGCTCTTCACACCCATTTTGAGACCGCACATCATGGAGATGGGACCACACAGGCTGACAGACGCTACAGCAGAAGGAAGAACAAACTAGCTGAGAAGCTGGATGGGGAACAGAGGTGAGGGGAGTTTGACTTTGCTGCAAAGTCATGTTCAAGACATGGATCTCCTGTGTGTCAGTGACTGTATGGCAATTGAAACACATTGTGTCGGGGAGACCCTTAAGTGACCAAGCAACCAAGACCTCCTGCAGGTGCTTTCTGTCCTTCCAAACGGCAGTCAGTCTGAAATACCTGCCATACTCCGTCAGAAACATCCGTGTGACATCTAGTGGCAACATTAGGCTGTGGAATTGTCTCACAATGGAAGCTCGTCACTTGGAACACTTAAAACGAGATTGAACGGTACTCTCCTTGACTGGGTTGCAGGGAGCAAGCCTGCATTGGCAGGAAGACAAATAGAGATGAGAACTGACTGCTTTAGGATGATTCCAGCTCTACGTTTTATTTAATTTCCTGCTCCACCCTGTTCCTGGAAATAATTTAAATTTGAAAATGGGGGTTAGGGAAAGGGGAACACTAACATCACTCATACGAACATGCAGCAGCAACAAACATCCTGCTGGCAAATCTTGGAAGGGAAAAAAGATATGAAAATGGAGTAATTAACCCCAGTTTAGGGGAGTTGTACATGATAGCATTCCGAATATGCTAAGCACTGCCCAGACATGTAAGATCTTTGAGGCAAAGTCGGTATGTTCCAGTCTAAAAGGGCAGAAGCAAAGGGTGTTTTTGTTTTGGGTCACTACTGTACTAGGCTATTGTATTTTAATCGGGAAAAGATGAGACCTCCTATTGTAACAATATAGTCTACTTTCACTGGTGACTGAAGCCATTTCAAAATTGCCTCCATGAACCACCGTGGCATGTAGACTGCAGTATGTCTTTGTATGGAGAGTTTTGGCAGGTGTGTGTAACAGTACTGCTCCACGTTAGAGGAGCACGAGGAGTTCTAGTTTTGGAGGGCGAGGGAGTCCTTTATGAAGGCTCTCCATATTTATTCAGGGAGGCTACGTCTACACTGGCACAGTCTCACGCAAAAACTCTTTTGCGGAAGAGTTCTTCTGCAAAAACTCTTTCAGAAGAGAGCGTCTACACTGGCACGTGCTTTTGCGCAAGAGATGTGCTTTTGCGCAAGAGCATCCATGCCAGTGTAGACGCTCTCTTGCGCAAGAAAGCTCTGATGGCCATTTTAACCATAGGGGTTTCTTGCGCAAGAAATTCATGTTGCCTGTCTACACTGGCCTCTTCTGGAAGAGCTCTTGAGTAAGAGGGCTTATTCCTGAGCGGGAGCGTCTGAGTTCTGGTGCAAGAAGCCCTGATTTTATTCATTAGAACGTCAGTTTACTTGCGCAAGAACACGCGGCCAGTGTAGACAGGCAGCAAGTTTTTGCACAAGAGCGGCCGCTTTTGCGCGAGATCGCATGAGTGCAGACACAGTCGGACTGTTTTTTCTCCCTTCATCAAGACCTCCTTGGCTTGTGGGTGAGTGCGATCTTTCTTTGGTGGCAGTGGAGGGTGGGATGGATGCTCCATTTGGGTCATTGCTCAGTGTGAATCCAAATCTGCAGGTCTCTAACCATAGGTCTGATGGCCTCTCTAGGGTCAACCCAGAGTCCTCACAGAAGAACTGGGCACTGACCTCCCATGTAGCGAGGCCTTTGTTTGGGCTGGGATGACACACCCCAGCAAGGGCCTGGGGCACCTCCAAAACTCGGCAGGAATGAATGAGTTAAAAGCCCTTCAGAACACGCAGCAGAGGAAAAATCCTGCCAACAGCTGTTGTCTGTGGTACGTGGGGCTTGAACCACACCTCCCGTCCCATGAGGCATTCCCCCGGCCTGCATGTAATTTGCTTCCCAGGGAATACAGGAAATGATCATTTCAAGGGGGAGGAACCGTGATGGAAGCCAGAATGGGGGTGATTAAAAACAACAAGCTTAGACCCGGGGTGACACAATCCAATTAGCAGCTAAACCCACAATCACATCTTGCTTTAATAAGGATAGAGGCGCAAACCAGCCAGATCTGTTAGAAGGTTCAAGGTCCCCCATGAACTCCCCATGTGAAACCCACCATCTTTTGCTTCCATCTTGCTCCGTCATGGGATGCTCTGCCCGGCTTGCTAATCCCTAGCGTCCACTGAAGACCACTTCCCACCTCTCAAGGGCCACATGTTGCAGCACGTGAGACGTTGGGGAGAGGAACCGAACTCGGAGTGTGGTGTTTCTGTTTTCCTGCTCCTGAATGTAGCAAGTGAAGTAATGAGTGGCAAACAGAGTCTCAAAGGCCTCCAATTCTGTTGTAAAGGTCACCAATGAAGGCCAAGATTTCTAAAAAAGGATCCGTAGGGTTTTGTTGGGGGTTTTTTTGAGTGCCCAAACTGAGACTCCCTAAGGGGCAGGGATTTCAGCCAGCACTGAGCCCCTGTGCTCTGAAATTTTAGCCTCTTTAAAAGGGATTGCACGTTGGACAACCAAAAATCACTAGTCGCTCATGGGCAAGGGAAGAGGATCCTGGCATGGGTGGTGGGTAGAAGAAGTGGGGGAAGGCAGTGCCTTCAAACTTCCAGGCGTGGCCCCGCCCACACTCTGTCCCCAGAACGCCCCCTGCTGCCCCTGAGCTTCAGTTGCACTATTGCTGGGGGACACTAGGGCAGTGCACCCACCCCATGCTCCGGGGCAGGGAGGCTGGAACCGCACGCCGCCCCCCTGCAGAGAAGAGGAATTTGGCTCCCCTGGGGGCGGGCCCTTGGGCAGAAGAGGCGGGTGTGTGTGCTTGGATCCCCCAATCCCTATGTTCACCCATCGCCAATGGATCCTGGCAACCTTTCCTCTTCCTAAACCTCATCGCTATCCCGATTCTAACTCCACAGCCTGGGATGCATTGTCACGTACATGCACTCTAGGAAGTGGGTATATGGTAACCACACTGCGCCATTTACCTGTCGGTTCAAGCTTCATCATCTGTTGACCCCGTTTCACAATAAGTGCGTTTGACCTGTTCATACAGCTTCCAACTGTTGTGGTCACCTGGCTCAGTCACCTGAACATCTTTAAGGGCGACTGAAACACCATGAGACTGTTGGAAGCCTTCCTCAGGATGGCGAGTACTCTGCCTTTCCCATCTAGCCATCTCGAGGCATTTTGGGTGTGCCCATCAAAGTAACTGTTATGGGCTTTGAACTTAAATAGTTGTGTAACCCAGAGTCCTGAGAACACTGAGAAAGGAGAGTGAAGTCTGCTTTACAGCCTTAGCTACAAGTTGGCTTGTAGCTCATGCAGTAGAGACTCATGGCTTTAGCCCCTAAGGTTGCAAATTCAATCCCACCTGCCAACTACCTGGGTCCATTGGCTTTACAGTTGGATTACTGAAACTGAATTAAAGGCAGAGCTAGAATTTCTCGGATCCTTACAGTTGAGAAATCCACCTTCTGAGTCACAAAACCCATCTGTGCATTGAGCTCTTTGGTGTGGGAGAAGTCAGATGATGCTATTAGTCATGCCCAGAAAAGCCACTTCCCTTCCCCTCCCATGATGTAAATTGAGAGAGAGAGAGTAGGAAGGAAAGAGTTATTGGGTGAGATCCAGGACTGGAATCGCTGGGGACTTTCTAGATCAAGACTGAGGTGTGCTGGCACAGTAGGAGGCATGGGACTGGAATAACAGGGTGAGCTTTAAGTCAGTTTGAGATGTATCACTAAACCCATGGATTAATTTATATCTACTATATAGTTGAAAGATATTGTCTGTCTGTTCAAGAACTCCTCCTAAATGGTAAGAGCTAGACCAACAAATTTGGTCTACAGCTTCCTCTGATCATACCTTAAAGCAAGGTAAGGATTTGGTTGTGCCAGGAAAATGGGATGTGCCTGCAATGGGATTGCTTCAAGATCCTAGCTCTTACCAGTTTGGAAGAGTTCTTGAACAGACAGACAAACTCTGTAAAATATAAAGTAGATTAAATAGCAAACTCAAAATACATACATATGACGTACACAGAAAAGAGCAGTGCGGAAAGTTTTGAAATCATCACAGTTTCAAAAAAAAACTACATACAGTTCATTTTAAAAAATTAATTTAAGTTTGAAAAAACATAATTCAGTTACAGACCTGAGCAATACTGGGTACATTTCCTACTTTGAAATACAGGAGTCTTTGGAACAAGTCAGGATGGAAGAGCATTGAAAGAGATCAAGTGAGGTGTAATACTGAAATAGAAAGAGGTGCTGCCGGTCACAGCTAAGGTGTATTAAAACAGCTTTATGGCACAGTGTAGCTTTCTCCTTAACATTCTTTGGACCCGATGTGTTGGTGTCACCAGTGCAATGTTTTATTAAAGCTCTCCTCTCCTTCCCCGCCTCTGGATGGACAGTAAACAGTGCTCTAGTCTAGTGTTTCTCAACCAGTGTACAAGTACCCTTACGGGTACGTGAGAGAAGTCTGGGGGGTACGTCAACACAACTGAAATGTGGAGAAAACTGAATTTTTGTTTTAAGTTTTACAGCGCTTTATTATTTTTGTACTTTTTAACACCCAAAAATTTCATCGCCCGCCCGGCTATGATTAAGTTGTTTAAACAAATTTGTTGCATTGGTAAAAAAAAAATGGTGTGTCTGAAAACTGTAGGCACTGCGGGTACTTTTTTTTTTTTTATAAAAAGGGATACTTTATAAAAAAAGGTTGAGAAACACTGCTCTAGTCTACACACTTGCTCCGTCATGCTCGCTAATCCCTAGCATCCCTCGAAAGCAGCTGAAGATCACTTTCCACAACTCCAGAGCCACATGTTGCCTCATGTGTGAATCTGGGGAGATGAACCTAACCTGGGAGCCTGGTTTTTGTGTCTTCCAGCTCCTGAATGTAGTAGGTGAAGTAATGAAGGGCAGACAAACTGAGTCTCAAAGGCTAGAAGGAGATACTATCCCCACCTCCAATCCAGCCATACAAGAGCCATGTCACATTCCCCATTAAATTCCACCTGCCAGCAGAGAGAAAACTTATCCAACAGCTCAGGGAACATGGAGTTAATAAGCCCTGACGTGGAGCCTTTTAAATATTGTTTTAGAAATACTTTTGCAAAGTTTTTTTCTCTACAGTTTTGTCTTCAGTTTTCCTGCCTTGAAATGTCACATCTGTTGTAGAAAATCTTGTGAGCACGGTAACTTCCTGCCTGCAACGTGCAAAGTCATGAGATTTTGCACATTTCCACAGTAAATACAACTCCGGTAAAGAATAGTTCCATTTTTCACCTGGAAAACAGGACTAATTGCATTTTTGGAAGCAAAGTACATCAGTACTCTAGTTCTGAATTTTGCCCATCTCTGGGTACTAGAGTTGGCATGCAGGTAAAGAATTATATGTGTTCATTAGATACATCTTGCCTGGTTGACAGCTAACATGGAATGGATGACACTCCCCAAATCCATTTTCGACACAGTCTGGGCCTCGTATAAAACCTCTTAGGTCCTAAGAAGGCTGTCTCTTCTTGATGGTTTTAACCCCCTATTCCAGGCATATAGAGGCTACGCTATATAAGAGAGCGTATAAACCTTCATCGGTGAGATGGATCTTTAGCTAGTAGTTAGAACAGTCTTGAAGGTAGGACTCCTTAGTGGTCATGTTAGAACTAAGGATCTTGAAGTGGGCAGAAATGGGATTTGTTCTTAGCTCTGTATGACCTAAGGCATGTCCAAGAACCTAATTCTGCAGCCCGCACACACATTGAGTAGAACGTGCATAATTGATCTCAGCGAGACTAGTCATATGATGTACTACTTAATGAAAGTACTGTATTGAAGAATTGGGCCCATAGTCTGTATTGGTTTTCTCATTTGTAAAATGGGGATAATAGTACTTAATTACCTCTCAGTGTGGTGTGGGAAATACTAATTAGTGTCTGTAGAGTTTCATGAAAGATGTTGTAGAAGGGCAAAATACTCTTATCAAAAATGAGCAAAGAATCTACCACCTGTGTGTTCCCTGTTGCTTCATTTTCCCTGGCACCAATCAGCCAGAAGTATTGTGACACCGGTGCCCTTCCCTTTAATTGTATCGCTGCTTATTGAGCTTCGTTGCTAGTGAAATGTATCCCTTTGCCTCCTCTCGTTCTCACGTCTTCAAGCAGTTTTGCTATGCCTGCGTAGCCACCATATAGCTAGGTAACCAGCTCCAAAACCCAGAGCTGCCAGGATATATTCCCACAGGTGAAGAAACACTGCAGCAACCCTCTGCGTCTTCAGCTGGTGTGAAAACACCCATAATGCTTTGCCCATGAACAGGCTCCTGTGTATACAGACACGTCCTAATCTCCTTGGGAGATATGTGCATGGAAGTGTCCGTTCACTGGGTAGCCCTCCAGAGAAGAGAAGCGTGTGAATGGTTAGGGTGAGAAAATTTGAAGCATAATGAATAACTATTTTCTTGTGTCAGGGGATTTAATATTCAGCTGACATTAACACACTGTCTTCAGTGGTTTAAAAATGGCATCTTCCCCCTGGAGCCAGCCAGCCACTCACAATGCATATACACTTTCTCAGCTGCACACTCACTCATTCAACATGTGTGCTCTGACGCACATCCTCTCACATAGGCACACCCACAATTTACAGCAACTTCTCAGGAGGTTCCCCCCCCAGCCAAGTGATCCTTGCTGCTTTGCCGTGCGAGAGCAAGTCTCTCTCTGAACACTGGGCAAAGGCAGCACGTGACTTGATGGATTTTGGAAGCTCCTGCATGTATAAGATAAGCAAAGAGAGAGGACTAAGCAGAGGGCCCTGGTAGGGAAGGGGAAAGGGAGGGGAAAAGCTCCACACGCCTCTCACCTCTGGAAGGAAACAGGCTCAAATTCTGATTTTTTTTTTTTAAATTCGCAAAAATTGGCTCGTGGGCCACTCCCCAAAACATGTCCCAAAACCAGCAGGAGCCCATAATGACAAGATCAATGGGGCCTTCTCAAGTGATGAATGTGGGATATTAGCAGAGCTGGAGGTTGCAGGGGTGGGGCAAGACCAACAGCAGGACAGCCAGGGTACATGCTGCTCCAGTCCATGCTCTGGCCAGAATCTTTCTTCTCTGAGGACTACAAGTTGGCCCAGAGTCTTTGTCTTTAAGACCTAGGTAATGCTGCTCCCATGCAGAAGAAGCAGTACTGCTACTGCAATGACTGGAACATGTGCTCCGGGATTGTTATCCCCCATCTAAGCCATGCTAAAGGTGCACAACAGATCCAGAACCGTGGCAAACACCCTCATATCTGTAGGCCAGAAGTTCTTCTCTTGCTGGAGATTATGATGTTGTGAAGACCAGGACTTTAACAGGGTTCAGAAAAGAACTAGATAAGTATTGATGGACCTATCCTTCCTGAATGTATTAGCCAGGATGGGTAGGAATGGTGTCCTTAGCCTCTGTTTGTCAGAGGCTGGAAATGGATGATTTCCAGGAGAGGGATCCCTGGATGATTCCCTATTCTGTTCACTCCCTCTGGGGCATCTGGCATTGGCCACTGTTAGAAGACAAGATGCTGGGCCAGATGGATCTTTAGTCTGACCCAGTCTGGCAGTTCTTATGGGATCTTCCAATGCATCTCAAGGTCTCAGTAATGCTTTCTCGGGGGGAAATTGCCAAGAGCTGATAAAACTTTTGAAAGAGGGTGCTAGGGCTGGAGCGATTAGCACAGTTATTTTTAGGTATCTATTTACTGACCTTAAAAAAACTTCCATTGTCTGACAGACTGAGAAGGAAGATGCTTCGCTTTGATTCCAGCATACTGGTGACTGAAGTGGTTATGGCCTGTGGGTTTAGCAATTCCTTGTGCTCCTTAGGGCTATGTCTAAACTGCACGATTATTTCAGAATAAGCAATTCCGGAAGAAATACTCTGAAATAGCTTATTTCGACACAGTGCATCTACACTGCAGGAAAGCCAGGAAATTAGTCCGAGGCAGGCTCTACTACTGTGGACACCCTACCTCGACTTAGAGCCCCAGGAAGCCCTGAGGAGTAATTACTTTGAATGGCCCTGGGGGAGGAGTTATTTCAAAACAGCAGCGGTGGAGCATCCACATGACTGCTATTCCGAAATAGCTATTTCAGAAGAGGTGTTATTCCTCGTGGAAAGAGGTTTACAAACACTGAACTAAGCCGCCCATAATTTCAAAATTATTGCGAAATAACGGGCTTGCTGCGTAGATGCTCGCATAGTTATTTCGGAATAACGTCCGTTATTCCAAAATAACACTGCTGTGAAGATGTACCCTAGATGGCCAGGTGACCTCTATCAATTCTGCTTGCTGGCCAGGACAGGCAGGGCTGAGCAGTGCTCCACTTGTAGTTCATAGGCAGATGTTCCAGCATTTATCAGAGGATAAATGTCTGCAGCCCGCGGTGCGGCTTGGGTTTACGCAGGGCTCAACACATGGCCCACAGGTGGGATCCTTTGAAGATGGCCTCCGCTGGGAACACGCTCCACAACGGTGAGTCAATATAATGGTCTTCTGTTGAGATGCGTTTTAGTAGTTAAATTCCTGGATTGTCATTGCTCATTAGAAGTGCTGTCATATGGGTGGAAATCGGGTAAATATTGCATTTTAGTAATATCAGCAGAACTGACTTAAATGGGCCTGCGTGCTGTATAGCCTCGGTTTGTATTCATGCCCATCAGTGTGAAAGAAGCTATTTGCATATATTTTCATATAGGTTTGCATGTACCTGCAACCACACTTAAGTTGCAGCCCTTGGCATGTGCTGTGAGTATCGTTGTAGCTCCCGGGACTTCCAAAGTTGATAAGTCCTGCCCTAGGATATGGACACCAACTGCCTTCATCTCCCACAGATCATCAAACTGATGTCAGAGAACAGCTGCTTTTGATCACTATCCCTCTATGCTTGCTTACAGCCATTAACCTAAAGAGGAGACTCCCTATCCAGACCATTGGAATGAACGTAGCCGAACCATGTATACGCCACTTCCAGAAACTCCTGTTGCTGCAGATCGACAGGATCCGGTGGAAAGGCAGGAAGCTGAGACAGGCCTGAAGTCATAAAGGAACCAGCAAAATAGGCTGGAGACCAGTAAAATATCTCATAGTCTCAAATCTGCAACAACAGCGTGTGTCAACAAATCCAAGTCGTGTGAAACCACCCGGCAGCTTGAGAGTGCTGGGTTCTTTAGTGCTGCTCTTCTGCCACGTGCCAAAAGAGCTGCTTGGGTACCACAAAATGGGAAGAGATGCTTTTCCTTGGAGCACAAACCCCCCAGGGGAGAGGTTCTAAAATTTGAGAGAGCTCAATCCGACTCAAGCCCCCTCTGAGATCAAATAAAAAAGGGGCATTTGACCTGAAGAGAGGGCCACTGCTGCTTGTATCCTGTAACCAAATCATAGAATCATTGAATCCTAGAGCTGGAAGAGACCTCAGGAGTCATTGAGTCCAGCCTCCTGTCTAAAACAGGACCAATCCCAACTAAATTATCCCAGCCAGGGCTTTGTCAAGCCAGGACTTAAAAACCTCCAGGGATGGAGATTCCATCACCTACCTAGGGACCCTAGCCCAGTGCTTCACCACCCTCCTAGGGAAATAGTTTTTCCTAATATCCAACCCAGACCTCCCACACTGTAACTAGAGACCATTTCTCCTTCTTCTGCCATCTGTCACTACTGAAAACAGCCTCTCTCCATCCTTTTTGGAGCCCCCCCCTTCAGGAAGTTGAAGGCTCCTATCAACTCCCCCCTCACTCTGCTCTTCTGCAGAATACATAAGCCGAAATCCCTCAGACTCCTCATAGGTCATGTGCTCCAGCCCCCTAATCATTTTGGTTGTCCTGCGCTGGACCATCTCCAATGCGTCCACATCCTTTCTGTAGTGCAGGGCCCAAAACTGGACGCAATACTCCGGCTGTGGCCTCACCTGTGCCGAATAAAGGGGGAAAAAATCACTTCTCTAGCTCTGCTGGAAATGCTCACCTCAAACCAACTGACTCTTTATAAAGCAGTAAGGGGCATCCTAGGCTAGTGAATGGACCACCTGAGTGATCCTTCTTCATCCCGCTGAGCTGCAAGATTGTCGTAACCAAGATGGTCTCCCAAGACAAAGTAGTTTCGCTAATTGAGGCTGTGTACCTAGAATTTGCTGGGGGTGCTGACTGACCCATCGCAGCACTTTGATTGGATGAAGAGGGAGCTCATGGCTCTCACAGTCAGTGCTGTGTGCGATCAGCATCCACCTCACTTCATGCGCCCTGCCTTTGTGTGTGTGTCCCTTTAGAAAACAACTATGCAGATGAAAACCAGCGGAATCTGGCAACCCAGTGCGTGGGTAACGGTAAACAAAATGTCTGGCGGGCCACATAGAGAACCCCTGTGGGCCGCTTGCAGCCCTCAGGCTGTTACGGAGAGACCCCAAGGTCTGGGCTTATCCCAGAGGCTCACTGCCAAGCCCTGCTCTGTGGCGTTCACCATTTCACTTGACCTCAGCTTCCTTACTAGTAAGACAGGGATGAAAACACTCTCCTGCCTGCTACCTACCTCACAGGGTGAGGGTGAAGATTACAGGGCACGTTCTGAGGGACAATGGGTACCCTCAGCGCTCATTAGATTCAGTGGGCATTGAGGACTTTTAAGGTTAGGGCCTAACCCACTGATGTTTGTAAAGGGCTTTGAAGTTGGAAGGGTGGCGCATTATTGTGTAGCTAAATTCTGGCTTGTTGCAATTCCTGCTGCCACAGGTTCTAAAACACTTGTCTTTGATCTTTAGAAGCTTACAGATGAAAGATTGATCTCCTTAGCTAACATCCTGGGATGGTAACACTTGCTCAGTGTGGGGGGTTTTTTTCCCTTCCCAATGCTTCCATCTTTCCATCCCTATCTCCAGCCAAACTCTGATGCAGCTAGATTAGCCTCCTTTCCAGTTGCTACTGGGTCTCTCCCTTTCAAACCCTGACCAAGCTGCAGCTCACAACACATATACAAACATGGGCAGGCGGTGAAGGTAGGTCCCCAGCTCTACCCATTTCTGCTGAGGCCCCGCCCCCATGGGAGCCAAGCTGCCTCCCTGTCCCCCCCACTCTCCACCATAGGGAGGCAGGGTAGCACATCGTGCGTTCCCACCACTACCACTGGAGCAAGGGGAGGGTGGGCGGTGCACAGTCCTAGCTTCCCCAGCCAGGAGCATAGGGAGGGCGTGTGCTGGGGGCAACACCTTCTACCCCGCACAATGCCTAACATCAGGGTTCTGGGAGTGGAGTGTTGGCAGTGGTTTGGAAAGGCCGTGCCTTCCCCTGCCTCTTATGCCGGATGCTCATGTATACAAGGCAAAGAAGAAACACTGTATCTGACGATTCTGAGTCACATTAGTTTTGTCCACTCATCTTCCTGACTCACTGCCATTTCTGGCAAAATAAGCCCAACCCACTTCCCCCTGAGAACGTGAGCAACTTCCGAGATCTTGAAAGGGAAGGAAAAGCTCAGTCTACAATGCCATGGTAGCTTTAATTTCCACATAATACTCTGTTTCCATAAAAACCAGCTTGTGTGGGGGAGAGAAGTGCCTGTTTGAAAAACTAAACTGGGGGGTTGAGTGGCCTCGGGGGACTGGTGATAATAAGATCCAGAGAACTGTGCCCTGTGAGGCTACTGGTTCAAGCCCATCCCAAGTCAGCAGACCTTTCTGTGGTGTCAGACGAGCAGTATCCAGATGCCAGTGTAAACTACTGCTGAAATCTCCATTCCCTTGTGCTTCTGTTGCAGAAATCCTCATGAGTAGTGTTCCCTGTAAACTTAGAGATTCAAATGCCATCCAGCTGATTAGCAGAGCACCCACAGCCAGCAGCATGTTTTTCTCCTGGTGGTGCACATATACACATGCTTCTGTGTGCATAACAACATTTATTCTGTGCATGGTTGGAAAAAATTAGAGAGCACGCTGCCCAGGAATTCTGCAAGAGTTCTGCTATTCAGTTCTTTCCGGACTAGCTTGTGTGTGCGCTCCTGGTCACAGCATTTATCGCCGTTGGTTTTGCAAAGGACCTATCCCCAGAGAGGCTTCTCTGCTCACCGAAGCAGCAAGCGGGTCACTCTTCTTGTTCAGCATTGATCTTGTCCTGCCTTCAATTAACTTAGAAGTCTGCTAGCATGCTGGTGACTGATTTCCCACACTGTGTACTTCAAGGGCCAGCTGAAAGCAGGGACTCTTATACATCGGTAGAGTGGCAGGTGAAATACGAGAGAAGAGCGTTGGTTGGCACAGCAGGTTACTGAAGTAAGCGCTCATAAGTGGACTCCTAGATTCTAACTCTCTTCAGGTCCCAAATGGGAGCTGAGATCCCAAAACTCACTATCTAGATCCAAAAACGTCCAGCACAGACCTAGCAGTCTCTGCTGCAGCGCTCCCCATTTCCATTTCTGGTCATTACATACATATCCCCTGAAAGTTCTCCAACGTGGAGGCAATATTCTCCTCTACTTAGGTCCTAAAATCTCATGTGTGCTTGTAGTGCTGTTAAACAACATTTCAACTCTCTGGTTAATATCCAATGCTATTTACCTCCACACAGAATCAAATCATAGAACACTAGAACTGGAAGGGACCTTGAGAGGTTATCAAGTCCAGTCCCCTGCCCTCACGGCAGGTCCAAGCACCAGATCATCCCTGATAGGTGTCCATCTAACCTGCTCTTAAATATCTCCAGTGATGGAGATTCCACAACCTCCCTAGGCAATTTATTCCAGATAGAATCGTGGAATACTAGAACTCCCTTCTTAATATGCACCAGGCCCAGTCCTCAAATCTCTTAGGAAAAAATTACAAGGCAGCTAGCAGCTGCTTAACTTAAGGATGGAAGGAGAAATCCCCCAAAACCAGTCATAAGGTGAACCAGGTTCATTGTGGAGAGGTAGCTGTGGCCACACCCTATGTATCCCTGAGCAGGAGGCTCCCTGAATCTGCCTTTGATGTGCAGGAAGATATCGGGATGGCTTTTCCCACCCACAAATGTGGTTTCTGGCTTCTCCCTTCTGCTGATCCAGGCCTGCCTATTGGGCCCCCCATCAAGCAGGAAGTGAAAGAACGAACCTGCCCCTCGTTCAAGCCCTTGGCACTAGCTCACGCTTCTGACAAATTCCACAGCAATGATCTCACTGGAGCCAGCAAAAAATCCCCACGGACAGGTCCACAGATTCCCAAATAAACCTCATTGGCAAGATCTTGTTGGAAGGCTTCTCTGAGCCTTCCCCCCACCCACCCCCACCCCCACGGGGGCTGTTTCTTTTCTCTTTACACTTCAGTTTAGCTTGGAGCATGCAGTAATACTGACTGGTCCCTCTATTCTCTGCAGCCTCGGCTTCACTCCCTGTGTCATGCACCAAGGCCTGCGCTGTTGCATCTGGGACACAGGAAGTGCGGGGAACATTTGAATCCACAAAAATAGCAGACTGTAGCTCCAGAAGGAAATGTTCCCTGGCCATGCCCCTCCTCGGGGGAGACTAGACAGCTCCTCTTTCAAAAGCAGAACAGATTTGACAAAAACCTCCCTCCGTGCTGCCCCAATAGCTCTGATGGCGAGGCACGCCCAGCGGCATTCATACACCAGCAGGGCTGGAGCAGTTCCAGCTGCCTGAGGAGAGACTTTCCATAGTCAGTCGCTTAGATCCAAACTCCCCCAGCAGCGCTGAACACTCCACGGTTCTTACTTTCCCACTCCTCCGGTTCAGCTGAGCGCTGAGGGTCCCCAGCCTCTCCCTGCTCCTTTTGTCTTTGTGCAAGGCCGCCCCTGCGCCACCAGCTGCCGAGCACAGCTCCAATCTCGCCCTCTGTGGCAGGAGAAGTGGGGAGCAATTCTCAGGGCACGCTGACACTCCCTCAGAGCTTTGGGTGCCACTGGGACCTTCCCCTGGGCGCTGTAGGTCTCGCCTTCTGTCCTGCTCCTCTTTGCACCACCGCAGCAAAACCCTCATTGTTCTCAACGCCACGCAACAGAGTAACACAAAGGGCCCTTCCCAACAGGATGCAGCCGCATCCTCTGCCAGCTCCACAGATGCCGG
>JANRFK010003894.1:8759525-8776289 GCA_030068395.1 Apalone spinifera | reverse complement strand
GCGGTCTTGATCTTGGTTGGGGATGCAGACAAAGGGCCAAGTTTCTCTGAAAGCAGACTCCCCGGAAGGTCTGAGCATTGCTATCAGCAGACTTACTGCTTTCCAATTCCTTAATACTTGTATCATGCCACCTCAGAGTTCCTCTAGTATCTCACTGTCCATCAAGCTCACACCCACTTTCCTACATGCATGTTACATATAACTTGCCACAGCACATGCTTGTGGCTGCATTCATTAATCTATATATGAGGGAGTCTTACATCATGCCCAAGGCTTAGTCCAGCAGATCTTTTTATCACAGGCTTGGAATAGTTAAAGCAGAGGCCTTCCAGTGAACGTCTGACTGCAGATGCCTCTTTCCTGAACACAGACCCAACCCCCTCCTCTTCAAATCTTACCCACCCTAAACTCCTAGCTCTCAGGCAGTGTAAGGAGAACCGGGGGTAGGGCCAAGGAGCGAGGGAGTTGGGGGGGGCTGTCATAGAGGTTCTTTCCTACATGCTCTGGCTGGGTCATAGTGCAGGGACAAACCCACACTTCCTGCCAAAAGAGGGTTTAACAGAGAGGACAAAGAGGTGCTATGTTGGTGAACCGAGAGCAAGCTGTGGGAAAGAGCCCTGTTTCACTGATGCTGGAACAACTCAGACACGCTTAGATGGCTGGTTTCTGCTAAAGCAATTACATCTAGTGCAGTACTCCCCCAGCAGAGCTAGGGCTGCTGAAAGGGGGAGGGATTTAGAGAGCATGGCTTTAAAGGGGCCCCAAAGCCGGACACAAGTGTGTGCGCATGATCAGCTTATGACTTTACCTGAGTCCCAGAGGCAAAGGAGTTATCACAGCAGGTCTCAGTGCATAGAGAAATTATACTGTACATGCAATAGCACCTTTATGCTCACAAAGAATATCGACACATAAAATTCCACATGCAGTGAAATGTATTTTTGGCCTGATAGTCAGAGACTTAATTGCACAGTTTGTCAGGTAACTTCTTATGTCTGCTGCTGCAAATGTCTCCTCGTTCGCCTGCCTGTGTGTTGCTAAACATGTGTAAACTCCATTGATGTTGGACTAGTCTATTTGCACCCATATGCACATATGATGGGGATGGGTATATTCATATACATGCCTGCCTACCGCTATCTTGGGTTAGTTTTCAGAAATGTGCGCGCGCGCACACACACACACACACACACACACACACACACACACAGAGAGCGAGAGAAACTCCTGTATGCATGCACACAGAGCACAGCCAATGCCCATTCTCCTGCACAGTTACATGTGCTGTTTCCAGCAGTGATTGTTTCTAATAAAGACGATGGTAATTATCGAGTCTCGCACTAGCAGGATGCAGCAAACTGTGTGTACGCTGGGAGGGGATTAGCTCGCTTTCTGATATTATATAATCTGTTTAGACTGTGTCACTCTATGCTCGTGTAGGGAATGAATGAGCGTTTCGCTCTGGATGTGCCACCCATGAATTCTGACGTCACTCTTCTAATCCATTGTAATAAATATACTGTATTATCCCAGCTTGGCCTTTTAGCTCTTCCTTGGTCTCATTCAACACACCAGCCATTAAATGTACCAAAGTGATTCCTGGGGGGGAGGGAGGGTTATGAGGAGAGAGGGTATGTGTGGGGTAATAAATTAAGTGCTGGCTAAATGCGTCAGACTGACTGCTCATAGGGTCCTGCCTATCCCGCAGCAAAGTAAGGATAAGGGATGTTAAAATGCATTTAAAATGCATTTATTTTTTGTAAACATATAACCGCTGACATTTTCAGTGGATACACGTTTACACGTTTACATGCGAGGAGCAGGCAGGAGCCAGTGCTCACAAGGAGACAGCTTTTAAGCAGCTCCTGCCTGCCTCCTCCCCACCCCTGGTGTTGCTATTGCTCTGGGAGACAGCAGCAGGGGCTGGGGGCTGTCTCCTGTCTCCCACAGCTGTCTCCCACAGAGGCAGCATCACCAAGTGGGGAGAAGGCAGACAGGAGGAGATGCACCAGCTCCATCCCCCTCCCCGCGGCCTCTGATACAAAGGCAGCAGTGGGGGGGGGGTGGGTTGCATGTAACCATGAGGGTTAACCGTGTACACGTACCCATCCCTACAGCAGAGTATGTTCCCATAGCTCGTCTCTCTCGTCTCTCTCGCGATGAAGAAGCAGCAGAACTCATGAGCAATGAACAGGAGTTGGATTCTTCAGTGGTGCACGCACCCCCAGACTGGTACACACTTTGTGCAGCCTCGTGTCCACACCCCTGGCTGTCCTGGAGTCCTGGCTTGGACAAGCGCATCATGGCAGGAAGAGGGGATGGGGGGGATGGCCCAAACCAGGCTCAGATCGGAGCTGAGCTGAGCTGACCCGACCCACTTCCAGAGCTAAGGCTCAGCGCAGTCTGGCTCTCAACAAAGGTGCAGGGTGTAGTTGCGGTTCCTGGGATACAGAAACCAGGAGCTGCCTGCGCCCATGTTAAATGAATGGAGATGCCTATCTCCTAGAGCTGGAAGGGACCTGAAAGGTCATTGAGTCTAGTCCCCTGCCTTCACAGCAGGACCAAGTACCATCCCTGACAGATTTTGCCCCAGATCCCTAAATGGCCTCCTCAAGGACTGAATTCACAACCCTGGGTTTAGCAGGCCAATGCTCAAACCACTGAGCTATCCCTCCCCCCCACGTTGTAAGTGTCCAGGGCAGCAGGCGGCTCACTGTGCATCGTCTGTAGCACACTGGAGCTCCCTAGAGCACAGCCCCTTTCAGTTATTTACACACACCCCCGGTCCTTCTCCTCCCTGCACTAATCAAAAATCAACCCCTCTGGGCTGAAATTCCTTCCAGCATGAAATCAGAGGCTGAAGGAGACAAGGAGCAAAGATAAAAGGGGGCACGACAGACTTACATTCCACAAAGGCTCCCCATAAGTCGCCACACACTACCCCAGCAGAAAGGAACAGGTTGCCAGGAGGCCAGCGGAGGGACCGTGCGCCGGCCTCCTTTTGGGGACAGGACTCAGAGCAGCAATTGGTCCCTGCCGCATGTGAAGTGATGACGCCGAAGTCCTACGTTGCTGCCATTTCACCCTTTCTCTGCCCTGGCAGCCACCTGCTCAGAGGCACAGGGCCCTGCGGCTTTGGGGCCAGGTCCACTGTCACATCAATGCTCAGCCCAGGTCAGACCTGCGTTACGCTGACTGGAAGCGGAGGGGTGTTGAACCCTGGGACAGACCCCACGCCGAGCCTGCCAGGGGGATCACCCACACATCGGCATTCGCTCTCCTCTTCTCATTAGGGATGTGGCGGTTTAACCAGTTAACTGGTAAACCTCACCCTGAACAGATGATGTTTACTGGTTAAGGTTAACCAGGGGGTGCCCCAGACAGTCAGGAGCGTGTTGGCCGGAGAAACCTCCGTCAGGACACCGGAGCAGCCCCTGCCTGCAGTGGGGAAAGGGGGTGGGTGCTCTAGCCCCCTGCTCTCCTTTAACTGGTTAGGACTTTACATCCCTACTTTTCATCAGTCGGGACAGGAGTAGCAGCTTCTGCCAGGTGCTTTCCCATCTCAGGTTTGTGACCAGTGGTGATGGGGGAGGCGGGGAGGGCTGCTGTTGTGAACAGTCCTGCCTGAGCTCAGGGCCAATCTGGCCTGCAGTTTGGACAGGCTGCAGCCTGACCTCTCCCTCTGCCCCGCCCCCCTCAGATCAGAGCCCCTTCACAGAGACGGGAAGAGCCTGTCTGCCCCTTTGGCTACCGCACAATCCCTCCCCACGCTTACCCTGGGGAGTGCAGCGTGGCCCTCTCCTGCCACTCAGGGCTGTGGCTAAGGGCTGCAATCCAGCCTCTGCGCTGGGCCCTGGGCTGCTGCAGCTGCCCTTATCTGTCTCACAGACCCTCCCCTGCCAGAGGGTGGCAGCTCCTACTCCCTGCAGTGCAACAGAGAAGTTGCAAGTTTGGAACCAGGCAGGATCCTCAGCACCACAGCCCCTGCTCCGCTCCTTGGTGGGGGAAGGGCTGGTTAGAACAGCGATGGGCAGCCCGGGCGAGGCTGTGGGCTGCATGGGGGCCCTCCTCCATCCCAGTGGGCCGCAAGCTTGCGGTAACCACGCCGATCCGGGGAGAGGGCAGTTTTGTTCACTGCACTTGCCTGCCTAGAATTTGCGGGAGGTGGCGATCAAACCATCGCAGCACTCTGATCGGATGCAGAGGGGGCACACGGCTCTCACCCACCTCCCTTCACATGCCCTGGCTTTAAATCCGTATCACTTTAGCAATCCCCATAGGGAAATAACTACATGGACGGAATCATGGGCAACCATAAACAAAACGTCTCATGGGCCACACGCCGAACCCTGCTGGGCCGAGGGCCACAGGATGCCCACTGCTGGATTAGAAGGTGGCTGGCAAGCCAAGGTCTCCTGCCCACGACATTGGTGGAACTGCAGATCACACTGGTTGTAAAGGACTGGATTCTGCTTTCTGTTACCGCTGTCTCCCCCCCTCTCCCCCCGGTGCAGTTCTGCAGGGAGCAAGCTAGAGTGTGGGAGCAGATGCTGGATTTGACCATTGGAGTCCAGCAAGAGAAACACTCCTCTCCCACCCCTGTATTTCAAACAGGATTTGCGCAGAGAGAAGCCCAACCTCAGACACCAGGGGAACCACATTAACCGCAGCAGGAAGCAACCGCCGCTGAGTGTGCAACAAACGGCTGAGCGATAGGGACAATGACAAGCAGACAGACTCCAAGCATAGCCCCCCGGAGGCAGCAAAAAACCGCAAGGAATCAAACACACTGGGCCTCTCCAAGGCCTCCCTGAAACATGCGTGAGTTGCTTTTTCTCCTCTTGGAGCGCATTTCCAAGGCCTCGTTTCTTTGTCTCAGATAACCGGCCCCTTAATGTTACCCACCCAGCCACAGAATAGTCACTTTTCAGGCCCACAAAGGCCGCTGCAGTGTGGAGGTCTATGCACAGGCAGCGCCTGGGAACGAGAAAGCCAATGGCTCTGCCAACCTCCTTGCTTCAAAAAAATAATTAAACAGCTGAAATGTCAGTGTTGTAAAACCAGGATTTACAGGGACAGGAGCTTTTTAGTAAAAATTCAGGGCTCTCGAAAATGGTCGCTCCCTTTTCACTGCTTTTGGTTTGGGAGAGCAGGCAAATGTGAATGAAAAGGAAAGACAATTACAGTTTGAATCTCTTTAAACCAGCAACCTTGGAACCTGACCGGTGCCAGACCACGGGAGGTCAATGTTGTCTAGCAGCATCACCAACCCTTCCCCTTCTTACTGGTTGCTTAGAGACATTTACGGGTAAATTAGAGCTCATTAACAACACACTGGGATCCAGGAGTGGTGGCTGTAAACAAACTTTATGGGACCTTGGGAAACTTGGCCACACCCATGACAAGTGGACGTCCGGCTACTAAAATCAGGCTGGACCTGAGTGTGCCGGACTAGAGAGAGTCAAAAAAACCATAATGTGGACGAAAGCCAGTGGAATCTGGCAACCCTACACGTGGGCAGCAGTAAACAAAATGTCTTGAGGGCCACACATAGAACTCTGATGGACCATATACGGCCCGTGGGCCATGCATAGCCCACCATGAACTACCCCATTCGCACCCACCTGGAATGGCAGCTTCTGCTGTGGAGCTTTTAACCTTCCACTCCTTTGCTTTGCAAAGGGGAGAGATGGGGCCACCTTAACACACCTCACTTGTGTGGCTCGCCCTGGAATGTGGCCTGCACTCGTAGGGGTGAGTGCCCGGCTGCTCCATGCAGATCTGAATAGCAGCCCCTGTTGAGTTTTGCAACTGCCCTGCCGGGATCCGAGTGCAGTGTTTACATAAAGTAGGCAGCGCTTTGGATCACTGCCCTGGGATGATGATACAAACCCAAACTGCCCTGTCAAACAGCACCAAGCTGCATAAAGTGCCCAGATTCATAGCAGCTACGTCCCTTGGAACACGCCACAAGCTCCCATGTCAGAGGCTGTCTGGCGGGGCAGTAGGAGGGAATGGAAAGCTGCCAGCCACTAAATCCAAGCCATTCCAAGCCAAGCCTCCCCCGCTACGCAGCTCCATTCCTGCTCCTTGGCAAGGCCAGAGAGCAGCCCCGATGATGCCATCGGGACTGCAAAAACAGCACCAATCCAGGCACCAGTATTGCCTGCTGCCTCCCGCAGAACTAAGGCAAAGGCCTCCCCCATTTTGCAGCCAAGACAGATCGCAGCTTCGAGTATCCAGAGCAGCTTTTCTTTATGTCCTAGACCAGAAGTGGGCAAGATACAGCTCATAGGTCAGATCCAGGCTGCCAAGTCATTTGATCCGGCCCACCTTGCTGCTCCCCTGCCTCCAGGCCAACAAAAAGTTCAAAAAAGGGCAACAAAAATGATAAGGGGTTTGGAACGGCTGCCATATGAAGAGAGATTAAAAAGACTGGGACTTTTCAGCTTAGAAAAGAGACTAAGGGGGAATGTGATAGAGGTCTATAAAATCATGACTGGTGTGGAGAAAGTGAATAAGGAAAAGTTATTTTGTTGTTCCCATAACATAAAAGCTGGGAGTCACCAAATGAAATGAATAGGTAGCAGGTTTAAAACAAACAAAAGGAAGCATGTCTTCACGCCACACACAGTCAACCCATGGAACTCCTTGCCGGAGGGCATTGTGAAGGCCAGGACTTTAACAGAGTTCAAAAAAGAACTAGATATATTCATGGAGGTTAGGTCCATCAATGGCTATTAGCCAGGATGGGTAGGAATAGCGTCCCTAGCCTCTGTTTGTCAGAGGCTGCGAATAGGTGACGGGGGAGGGATCACTTGAGGATTCCCTGTTCTGTTCATTTCCTCTGGGGCACCTGGCATTGGCCACTGTCGGAAGAGAGAACACTGGGCTAGGTGGACCACTGGCCGTGCTTATGTTCTTATGGTTTCAAAGGGAAAAAGAACAAGCCCAACCAACGCATGAACGATGTTATGCAAAAGGAAGTGTCATTGGCTGTTACTCTCCGTACACACTTGGCTTCCTGCAGTCCTTGGAGAGGCAAAGACCGGAACTTGGAGCCTCTGCATGATGCCAGGACAATGCGCACAATGTAATTATCAAGCCGTATAGCAGCCTCTAAAGAGGAATTATTGACAGATGCATAGTTTCAATAGCAGAGATAAGCTAATTTCAGTCACCCGAATTCATCACCTCTCAATCTAATTAACTTTATTAGCTCTGATTTTCATTTTAGCAACCTCCATCTTCCAACTTGCAACCTACTTGTGTTTCCATGTTGCAGCTAGGAAGCTGGCTACTAGCAAACTAGCCTCATCCTGTGTTCTCTGGGGGTTTTGACCCTCCTATAAAACAAAGTTGACAGTTCCCAGCTCTCTGTCACTCTCTGGAAAGCTTTCAGGGGAAGCAAGCCAGCCTCACGCCCTCCGCATGCAATAGCCAAAGCTTGCGCTTTACAAAACCTCCTCCTGTGAAATCATTCAAATTGCACCAGCCCCCTCCTTGCACGTACATTACACCATCTGGTTGGACTTAGTTCCAGGGAAAACTACGGAGAGAAACGCTCTGAGAAGAACATCACTGACACGAGAGACTTTGTCTTCGCTTGCTGCATAGCTCAAGTGATCAGTTAAATTCATCACGTACATCCCAACCCACGGACAGATATAACCGAGAGGGACAGCTCCCAAAACCAAAACTGCCCTGCTTCAACTAATCCAGAAGGCAACACCCTAGAATTAAGTTCAGTTCGCACTTTAAACCTAGCTAACATCTCCAGCACACAAACCACCTACATTAAAAGAACATTATTCAAATTGCAAAGTCAAACACTCCAAAGTTAGGAAATAGCAAAATTCATGTTGCCTGTGTACCACACCATTAAACTTGCAATCCCAGGATTTTGAGAGAAGAAGTGAGTTTCACAGTTTAAGTAAGACCTTGCATTGCAAAAACCCTGCTCCCAGTCCTTGAGAGTTTAATCTCAGAAACTGGGGACAGAATCTGGAGTTGTTGGGATGAACCATGAGGGTTTTAGATTATGCAGGTCCCAAACTCTTGTGCCTAGCATCTTTGGACACAATTTCAGAGATTACAGAGGAAACAGACTACAGAGCACTGGGAGTGAATCTCCATTTATAGGGCCAAATCGAAAGCTCCCGGATGGGTTTATACCCAATCCTCACGCTAACGTCAATGGGATTTTGCTTGAGCAACCCTGAATAAGGGTCTCCAGAGTGGGCTCCTGAGAATGTAGACTGAAGGTCTTTGCTTTTCCAGTGCCTTGCAGGATGCAAATGGCAGCTCTGAGGACAGTGAACCTGCAAAAGCGAATGCTACCCCCATGTGCTACTTTCTACAGCTGCTCAATGGGGGAAAAAATACCCTGACTGCACCAGTAGGATCTGTTGTGAATATGATTCACCTGCCATGGAAAAAGCCGAGTTCCGAAGCAGCCTCCCTTAGGAAGGGACCCCCGGGGTGGTGAGGGTACATTTACGTTCCAGATCCAGATTCCTCAGGCCCCAGAACAACACTGGTAAAAGCCAAAGCCGGGCCTGAATTTTACGACCCAGGTTCATCTCTAATTCTGACTCGCTTGTAACAATCTCATTGAAAACTCTCTGTATGAGGACCCTGGACTGCAATTCCAAGGTACAACAGAGCCCAAGCCCCATTGTGGAGTGGCTGCCAATAACCCCCTGAAAATATCAAGTGTATGTGTTATCTATGGTTCTTATATGGTCCCGTAGCATTGGCGTCCATCACAGTCTTCAATGTATTTATCAGCACAATGCCCCTGTGCAGCAGGGCAGTCCTAATATCCCCATTGTACAGAGGGGAAACCGAGGCACGGAGCAGCAAAGCGACTTCCCCACAGTCTTGCAGGAAGCCTTTACTGGAAAAGGGAACTGAATGTAGATCTCCCAAGTTCTTCATCCCATACCTATGTCGGGTCAAATTCTGCATGGATAGCATGCTCACTGAACTCAGTAAGAATCAGGTATGTGTATTTGGGGCAGAATCTATCCCACAACCTATCATGCCTAGATCCAATAACAAGCACTGATACACACATAGAAGTCAGGGTTGCAAAAAGCCCAGAATTTTCTCCTACGTGGCAGATCCTGGAGCAGACACTGCAGACTTTCCACGTGCACACACGATTCCCATCAGCGGAACAGGAGTCTTGCCCAGGCATCAATGGGAGAACGCAGGCTTCATGTAGAGCACCGCTCGTGTGCGCTGCCCACCTCAGTGCTTCGAATGGAGTCTCGGGAGGCCTGCAGCCATTGCTTAGGTGTGGAACACTTTGCCCTACACGACACCATCAACCTCGACGACCGCATGGAAGCCAGCTCGTAAGGGACACCACAGCTCAGCCTCCTTCGCTGCCAGTTACTTTAGCGATGAAGTTTCAAAGCTGGCTTTAAGCTACATGGTTTGGGGTCATGGTGTGGCTACCATCTCTCTGTACCTGATCCCAGCAGCTAAGATCAGCGACTGTCAATGATCCCTCGTTAGAGGCTGCTCTACAGCCTCATCATTACACTGTGCGCGTTGTCCTGGCATCACGCAGGGGCTCCGCATTCCAGTCTTTGTCCATCCAAGGACTGCAGAAAGCCAAGTGTGTACGGAGAGGAATGGCTCAATGACACTTCATTGTGCATAACATCGTTCATGCATCGGTTGGGCTTGTTCCTGTTCCCTTTGAAACCATTAGAACATAAGAATGGACATACTGGGTCAGACCATAGGTCCCTCTAGCCCAGTGTCCTGTCTGCCGACAGTGGCCAATGCCAGGTGCCCCAGAGGGACTGAACAGAACGGAATCGTAAAGTGATTTCTCTCCTGTTACCCATTTCCAGCCTCTGACAAACAGCGACTAGAGACACCATCCCTGCCCATCCTGGCTAATAAGCATTGATGGACCTAACCGCCATGAATTCACAAGTTACAATCCCTGGATTTGAAATCCATTGCGCTCTCTTTGGTCTGCCTGGGCTCGCATTTTTTTGACTTACTGGGCACGCTGTATACACAAGCTTTCTGGCCTGACGGGGCAGGTTGAGCAAAGTTGGGAGGAAGGAGGATTACAGTGGCTGATATTGTGATACGTTTAGATTGTAATCATTTCTGCTGGGGGCACAGCCCATGCAGCAGCCATAAGATCAGACTTTTGCTTCACCTTTGTCCATTTACATGCGAAGTGGATCATTGCTTTGGAAGTGCAGTGATAGATGGAAGAGAGAGGAGTTTAGATTGCACGTGCTGTTTGGGTGATGAAATCTCTTTTGTGCAAACAGGCCAGCCAATAACGAAAACTTTACACATTACGCCCTCATTCTGGACTGAGCGTGGTGTGGTTGGATCTCTTTGCAAGCAGGATCCCATTACAGAATCCAAGGGCCTGGCTGTATATAAAACCTTGCACTGGCATAACCCAATTCATTTCAGGTCATTGTTGGTCTTGTCTACACATATTTGAATGGATTTGATTAGGCAGGTTTCAAACCCCCTTTGTGGCCCCTCCTATTTTGGTTTAAACTACTCTGTTGAAATTAAGTCAATTTAAACTACTTGAGAATAAATCTAATTTACATTGAAATAAGAGCATCTATCTAGTTTTTTGCAATGATTGAACTAAACCAGGGTAAAATCATATCCTAAGTTAAACAGTTGCACCATTGATATCAGTGCAAACTCTTAACATAGACTAATTTTAAATCAGCTTAAACTACGCATATACCAGTTACTCAGAATTAGTTTAATGTAGTAAATTATAAGTGTAAACGAGATCAGTAGTTTAAGTCAGTGCAATTTGGTACAAAAACACTCCAGTGTAGTCCAGCCATTAGTCTGTATTATCTTGTTACAGCAGGAGCTGAAAATGATCAATGCCCTTGACAAGACTCTGAGATGACTGACAGCACCTTTTTATAGGTTAATTGACTTTAATTCACCTGTGTTTGGAACAACCTGTTAGGTACTTTTTGCAATAACAGTGGTGTTTCTCTTGCATTCGCATGTAACCCACCTAAGTGCTCCCTCCACCTGTAAAGCCAACAGACCCGGCTTGTCGGCAGGTGGGATTGAATGTGTGACCTTAGGGGCTAAAGTCATCAGCCCCTACTGCATGAACTAAAAGCCAGTGTGCTCTCTGTGAAGGCTGCAGAGCAGACTTCACTCTCCTTTCTCAGTGGCCTGAGTGCCTCTTGATTCCCTTTTTCTAAGGAGACCAGTAATAACGCCCAAACCCCTGCATGCCATCAAAGGAAACACCTTAACTTGTGCCCCTGCCTGATGACGGTGCTGCTCCGGGGGAGTGCGCTTTTGGGAACCACATCTGCAAAGCCTGCGGAGGGCTTGCACAACTTCGGGGAGATGGGGAATGGCACGCCTCTGATCTATGCACGGTATCCTGTGCTGAAAGAGCTCTGCTGCCTCCTGGGAATTTTTTTTCCTTTCTCCTCTGTGCTGGTCTCTGGATTGGGTGGGCTTGAGTGGGGCAAAAGGAGGCTGCCTATTCCCTGTGGGCGAGATACCTGCTAAAACAGGGATCTGGGGTAACTGTAGCCACAGGGATCACCTGTCAACAGGACCCAGTGTGTCCCGTGTGAGCATTGCATCCAGAGCTGCTTTGGAGGTACAACACCTCCAGTAGAACCTCACAATACCACAGCCTCTTCTACCCCATGGCTAGAAACTACAGGGAACCTCCCTCAGTGGTTCTTTCCTTCCCTGGCCCCTCTTGGGTTTGGGGCCTCCCAAAACTCAGGCCATACTTTGCTGCCTTTATTCACAAGGAGTAGCCTCTGGCTCAGGAAGCAGCCCCATTGACCTCCATGGGATTGTCCCCCAAGGAAGGTACTACTCAGCATGAGTATGAGTGGCAGAACCTGTCCCTTGGTACCGATTGCAATGGCTCCAGCAGGGGTCTTCCCTCAGCAAGGACTGACTAAGGACCAGGTGTGAGCCTCCCAATTTGGCACTAGATCCTAAAAGAGTGGCCAGACCTGCCCCTGACATGTGAACCCGCTGAGTCACAGCAAGGACAGAACTGATCTCAGGTGGTTACATCACAAACCCGCACAGATGAGGGTGTTAATCGGGTCTTAATTCATTTAATCTCAACATAGGCCCTGGTACCTCTTGAGCAGGGGGTGGGGAACCTAAGGTCTGGGGGCTGGATCCGGCCCCCAAGGCTTAGGGCTCCCCCCTCAGCATTGGGGAGCCCACACTGGTACTCCAGCCCCCCTGCCATCCCAGCGTGGAGCTGGAGGACACAAAATCTACTAGCCTGGGCGCCCCCCCCCCCCTCCCCCAAGCTCTGGTGTGGAAAGGGAATGTGGGGAGACTCTTTCTCCTCCTCATTTGGGGGCCACATCAGTGAGGGTTTGGTTTTACTTTTTTGCCTTTCATTTGTGTGCAGCCCCCAACTGATTTTTCTCTGGGTCAGTGGCCCCTGGCCCAAAAAAGGTTCCCCACCCCTGCTCTTGAAGTTCCATTATTGACAATAACAAGTCCGAAATCTCTTCCTGTATTTCACAGGCTACCCTGTGAGTTAAGCAACAAAAGGCTCCACATGCCAGACAGATGAACGCTTTAGTATCTATTGGGGATTGCATGCAAATGCCCTAAAAACTGGTCTTTCAAGGTAATTATGTTTGTTTACTGGAACAGAGACTGTGCATGTCTTGACAAAGTGCATAACAGGAGCAAGGTTTACCCACCAATCTATAGATCTGAACATATTTAAGGGGGAAAAAATGGGGAGGGAGGTTTCTCCTCCCAGCAGATGGCCCCTATCAAGCAGGAGGTACTGGGCCTAATGTTGCATTGAGCTGGTGGTGTGGAGAATTGTAAAGTATAATTGGATTTGATTGCCAAAGGAGGCTAGAAGCATTGCATTGTTAGCAGCCTTGTTATAGGATGCCTCATGATGTGAGTATGCGCCGCATACGTAAATCCTCTAAGCAGCTGTGTTTCTTCCCTTCATGTGTGACAGTGAAACAGATTTGCAATGATTTAGGGATTATTGCTCAGGGGAATAAACCAAATAGAGTGCAATAATCAACAGAACTGGGGGGCAGAACAATGCCTATAAGGGTAACACTTAGATGTTATGGCAAAGGTTTCCAGTAAGGACAGAAGGATGGTTGTTTGATTCAGACACTGGGCTGGGAGATAGGAAATCTGGGTTAAATTCCTGTCTCTGCCACAGACCTCATGTGTAACCTTGGGCAAGTCACTTATGGCACATTTCCACAGCAGGGCTAAAGCCAAAATAAGCTACGCAACTTGAGCTACGTCAATTGCATAGCTGAAGTCAAAATAGCTTATTTTGGTTTTTGGCTCTGTCTACACACAGGAAGTCCGAGATAGGGAAGTCGGAGGAAGAGTGCTCTTATTCCTCGTACAATGAGAGTTACAGGAGTTGGAGTAACAAGTCTTCCAGCCCATCATTATTTTGACATTGTGTCAAAATAACTGCTCATAGTGTTGACACGGACTGTATTATTTTGGAATAACAGCAGTTATTCCGAAATAACACTGCCGGGTAGACGTACCCTCAATCTCTCAGTTTCCCTCTCTGTAGAATGGGGACTGGAAGCTCTTTGGCACGGGAGCTGTCTCATAGTGGTGCAGCACCTAGCACAATAAGACCAGATCCTGCCCGGGCACCACTTGTAATACAAATACAAGTAACAGAAGGACCCGGTTAGAGGAGGAAAAGTGTCAAGGGAGGACTACAGTAAACCCTAATTGAGTTTGGGGAGGGTTTGTTTCTTTTTACCCAACACTGGAGTATGTCACTGTTCTTTTGAGTTATTTAGGACACATCAGTCAGTTCCCCTGATATTCTCCACTGGCACTGCAACCGCTCACTTCCCTACCAGAACATTTCTCACACACTCGCTGCGACAGGCAGGCTGTGTCCAGCCACGTGGGAAAAGGCTTCGCAATTCCATCCTTAAACAACTGGCTCTTGGTAAAGGTCCAGCAGAGCATTCTGAGAGCCATTTTGTTTTTACAGACAGAGGAGACCAGGCAGCAAGGATGCTGCCGGCCTGCTGAGAAACCTGGCCGACTGCCCACCCAGCCGAACGGCTAAATAAATAAATAAACACATCAATCAGGCCTGACGTCACGCTGCAAAGGGTCACCGCCATGTGGAACAAGACATCTGGCCCATGAAGTCACCGCCCTGGAAAGATGCCACGGCCCCGTTCACAGGCTCTGCCACACAATGGCACCCGTCCGCGGGGGTGCGTTCAGGTGTGAGGCACGAGTCTCAAACACATCGCAAAGCCCTGCTGCACTTCTAGCTGCTCTGGCTGAGGGAAAACTCCTGAGAGTCGAATGCAAAGCAGGGGAGGGAACAGCACTGCCCTGCCATCTCACATTGGCTCAAACTACCCACACGGCATTACTTGACATTGCACATTAGCAATAGGGTTTGGAACAACTGAGAAGAGGGCCTAAACTCTCAGCTACATTTAAAGTGTCAGGGGAAAAGAAACCTCTTTGTAATCCCCTTAAACACACGCATGCCACAAACACAGGGAAATTCACTCTCTTTCTCTGTCTCTCTCTAATACACACACACTATTACATTTATACACACAGGCAGAGAAATTCACTCTCTGTCTCTCACTCATACACACACACACTATATTACATTTACACACACAAACACAGGGACATTCTCTCTCACACACTGTCTCTGACACACACACATACACACACACACACAATTACATTTAACACTCAAATACAGGCATTCTGAGCATCCCCAGCAATAGCCTATGGCAGCCTTTCTAATGAATGGCACAGTCCACTGGGGTTTTTCTTCATGCATTTAAAGGGAAACCCTCGTTTTGCCACACAAAAAGCCCTTGCAGCATGGGATGACAGACTCATCTACAAGTGACCATCCGTCCTCACCCTATGAGACTCTTGCTATTTGCAGGCCTATTTCTGCACCAGTGTTCCTCTTGCCCGCCACGTTTTTGCCGTGTATTGTCTTTCCTGGCTTCCGTCAGCACCCAAGTATATTAGGAGAAACAGTAGCAGGGTCATTAACCTTGGAGAGTCTGATCTTTTCTGTTACAGCATCCTCCCCAGCAAGCGTCTGGTGTAATGGGGCAGCACTGTCAGGGTCCATAAGCTGGAACCCTCTCCTCAGCCTCCTACATTTGTGCAATAGCCTGGCTTCACTGCAGTAGGACTAGGATGGAGTCTTTTGTTGTGAGAGCCTGCGATTCCTTGTGATGACGGCTGCCAACAACCCTCAAAGAGAATGAATTTGATGCCACAGAAAACTGTTCTGTGTCACCGGGACTGATCCTCAGCCCAGGGAAATCAGCATTGCTCCAGCGACACCAATTTACGCCAGCTGCAGCTGGGAGCCTTTCTTTGACCACTACACACAGGCCAGAGCTAACGATTTTAACAGCACGGGGAAGCAAAACGAACCGGGCAGCATGTACAGAACAAAAGTCAGCACCATGTAAATCAGAGCCTAACCCTGCTACAGCAACAGCATTGGGACATTTATCACCTAGACCTGGGGGCAAAGCTTCTAACTAATTGAAAAATCTCATCCATCAGCCCAGCTGTTGCCAGATTAAATGGAGTACCCTCTTCCCCATCATGCCGTTGGATTCTGTTCGTACCGATGCGGCCGCTTACAGTCACCTTCTTCCGGAGTATTGGGCAGAGAGGCGGATTTTTTTTCCCTTTTGATTGACAGAATCATTTATAAATTGTGAACTGTCTGGATCAAAGCCCGGAATAAGGGGATAGTAATTGAATTGAATCCTTTATGTGCTTTAAGCTCTCCCCCTACCCCACCACAACAGATGACCTTGACAGCAAAAAAAGATCATTAAGTACAAAAATGAATTACAAGGTTTTGGGGGTTGGTTCTGAACTCTGGGTAATTGCCTCCCGTTAGAGTGACAAGGCTACCCGTGCAAGCTGTTCTTTGTCTAAGGCAACTGGATTTTTGCCCAAGACGTCTCTCCAGGCTCAGCTGGGGTCTCTCTTTCTGGATTTAGCCTTGGGAAAATCCTAGAACTTGTTTGTATCTGGTGGCTGGCGGAACACAAGGCAACACCCAGCCCCAAGGAATCAGAGTCCTGCCTTGCCTGTGATCCCAACACAGCTGGAAAGCTGAAACTGAGACATCTCCATCTGCAGGGCATGTGGAGGGAACTGTGCACACGGGCAGCCCTGCCCTGCACATCCCTGAGGCTTAGGGCTTTCTCATCCACAGCCCCCAGCCATCAGAGTTGGAACTAGAGGTTCAGAGGGGGGGCTGCACCCTCCGGATTGAAATGGTTTCCACCAGATTCAGGGTTCGCTGGTGGGTTGAGTGGTTCTTGGCACTATACAGACTGGCTCAGCACCTCTGCCCACGAGCTAACCCAGGAGACAGGCCCTGGCCATGCAGTCTGCCTCGCTCCAGCTTGCCCCTTTCTCCCCTTCCCAGTGCGGATCCTCAGACAGACACGCTGCCCCTTCCCGGATTACACAGGCCACTTTCTCCCCCTCTCCCTCTAATGCGATTAGAAAGCGTGGAGCTTCGCAGCGTCCCTCCAGCAGCCTTTCCACCTCTCCTCCCCGGGCTCCTCCAGCCGCTGCTCATTTGCAGGTGCTGCGCCAAGGCTGGGCGCATGCGAGGGCAAACACCCGGTGCTTATTGGGGTGCGCCCGGAGGAAATGGGGGCTACGAATGGGAGGACCCTAAAAAACAAA
>JANRFK010003894.1:8722969-8739739 GCA_030068395.1 Apalone spinifera | reverse complement strand
ACTCGATGACCTCTCGAGGTCCCTTCCAGTCCTAGTATTCTATGATTCTAAGGCAGCTTCCTGCCTGTCCTGGCACCACAGACCATGCTGCACCCCAGAAGCAGCCAGTTCCCAGCCAGTGGGAGTGCAGAGCTAGTGCTCAGGGCAGGGGCAGTGCTTGGAGCCCTGTGCGCTTTTATGCCCCCCCTTCCCCTCCAGGAGCCGGGCCTGTTGCCAGGTGCTTCTGGGGCACAGCACAGTCTGTGGTGCCAGGACAAGCAGGTAGCTGCCTATGGTGCTTTATAAAGCAACGCAGTAGATATTTATGTTGCTCATTGCTTTATAAAGCCCCCATCCCCAGCAAGTGTATCTGGAATGCTGCATCAGTGTTGTATGGAGCTAGAAAGCCCGAAAGGCTGTATATCCCGTTTACCTGGCCCACACTGCTTTCCCTCCCTGGCCTGTGCTGGGCCTTTGGGTGAGCTCAGCAGTTGTTTTGCAACATTTGAATGAGCAGCTTTTTGTTTTAACAAGCAAAGGGGTAGAATGGGCAATGAAACAGAAAACGGTAGATCAACTTATTTGGGATTGTCATTTCATGGCATCGGCATTTTGATCTCCGCAGCTGCGCGCTGGCCAATTTGTGGATAGGCTCGTTCCTTTCATGTGGTTGGATTGATGTTGGGTACTGCTGGCTTGGGTTGCATTGATGAGAACCACATGGGATGTCTTAAAGGAACATTCATACCAAACTTCTGGCGCCTGTAGGAATTTGTCCCCTTTGACTCCACCTTCTAGCAACCTGAAACTCTGAAAGCCGCGTTCTTCTTCGAGCAACGGCACATGCCCATTGCACTGCAGGTGTTGGGGCGCTCCAGTGCCCGAAGAGCAGAGAGCTTTTACCCTTAGCAATACCGGTCAGGGTGGCTGAGCGCCCTTTTCTGTCTCGTGCACATTGGACATGCAGAAAGGGCAGACCAGCCCCGGTCTCCTTTTAGTTCCTTCTGCCCAGGATGGTGGTTGGGGCTCCCTGTCATTGCTTCTGCAGGTCTTTCCCCAATGCCTGTATCTCGTATCCCAATATTGTTAGCGTCATTTAGTAGCTAGTTAGTTTGTAGGGGGGGGGGAATGGCTTTGTGGTGCTGGCATGCCGCTTGTGGTCCAGTACAGGAGATGTGCCATGCCCACCGGGTTTTGAAGCAAGACTAAACCTAATAGTGACACGTACCCCCAGCTTGAGGGGGGGGCTCACATGAGTGACATTCACCCCCATCTTGGGGGGGCTCACATTTGTTAGGACTTTAGGCTCCATTCAGAAAAAATTGGGAGAAACCAGATTACAATTATAATTCCACAATGCTGGTAGAATTAGCACTTCAGCCCCCATCTGAGGGTACCGAGTGCCTTGGCATCTGTCACTATTGCACCTCCATGCTACTGGGTTCCAAAAGGCCCTGGACCCACTATGCCTAACACAAAAGTTGGGAGCTTTCTGCTGGCACTGGGCTTGTCTCGACTTAATGGACGTCTGTGACGTAGTGCGGATTGTCTTCACTCTCTTCACTTTGTTATGGGGTAGGTGATTCCTATTGACCCGTGCTGTTCTGTTGTAACTTCGTGTGTGTATATGTGTGCCTCAGTTTCCCTGGGCACTGCACTGGTGCCCAGCTGGGGACAGGAATGTTGGGTGTGACACTAACTGAAGGAGGCTGCCCCATCTTAGGACATACACAGCAATAGCTCAGGCTGTCCTGTAACCTGAGCCTGGTTGGAGGGAGCAATCAGGTGACATCTTGCCCCGGAATCTGAACAAAGGAGGGAGCAGAGCTGCCTCCAGGCTGGGGGACGAATTGCTGGGTGGGTGAGTTCTCTCCACTGGTGGAGGGATGCAGGGACGGGGCCCAGGGCACTGGCTCTGGGCCCTCCTCTCCATAAGTTGGATTGTACTGACGGCTTCTGGCTCCTGCCCTAACAACAAGTCTGTGCTACGCTGTGTCCCTGTCAACGAATAAACCTTCTGTTCTACTTGCTGGCTGAGAGTCATGTCTAGCTGCAGATGGGGGTGCAGGGCCCAGTGACTCTCCCCCTTTCCCTCCACTCCGTGACCACATCTCTTTGCATGTGGCGGGTGAGCCCCAGAAAGTTTCCCTATCTGGCTACCACGATCAGCTCGCAGTGTTCCCCATTGGTCTCTCCGCTGCCTCGTGTGCTTTTGCAAAGCATATGGAAGTGGCGGGGGGGGGGGGGGGGGGGGGGGGGGGGGGGGGGAGCAGTCTTCCTCCGGAGATTAGGAGTCCATGCAGTCCTTTACTAGGGATGTAAAAAACATAAAAATATTAACCATGTAAACAATAAAAATTCTATCGGTTAAATGATTCATCGCAGGGCTCAGCTGCTGGCCTCTGGGGATGCCGCCCCATGGTGTAGCCGCCCTACTGGGGACGTGCTGCGTTGAGCCACACTGAATTCGTGTGCACGGTGGGGATGTGCACCTTTGGCTTTACAAAATCGGTTGCTAAAAAAACCTGATCTTCGTACATTTGACCGTATCTCGTAGTGTGGACGTGGCCTGAGTCTTTCTCTCTCTCTCCCTCTTCCGCCCCCCTCCCCTCCAGCCACCGAAATGAATGGCTGTTACTCATCCAAAGAGGCGTCTGAAGCACGGTTAGGATTTGCTGAATCCAGCTCATTGAGTTCTGCAGCTAGTAAACTGCAGCTGTTCTGATCTCCTCTAAAATGCAGTAAACCCAACCCCGATTTATACACCCCCGAGAAAACGGCCTCAGGCCCTGGGCTGTGGGATGCTGCTGCTTCATTGTGTTGTTCTGCCTGTACGTACGTGCGCCGGGGCGCTTGCTGTTTGGGTTGCATTGTCTCCCGAGTGTGCTGTTCCTCATCGTGCTGGTGAACGCTGCCCAGAACAAATCTTCTTGCTCCGAGCTCTGCTTTGGCCAGCAGCTTTGTGCTCTGTTCAGATATTATTTCCCATGCAAGGGGCGGGGGAGTGGGGAGAGGCAGGGGGCGGACAGCGCAGCCCAGGCCGGCATGAGACTGCTTTAGAACAAGCTCCAAAGAAAAGAAGGTAGACACAGGAATGAACCCTCCGTTGTCCCTGCTGGAGTTGGATTGCTTTAGAGCAGGGGCGCGACCCAGGACTGGGCAGTGGAATGTCAGCCACTGGGTCTTGTGGTGCAGGGGGATCAGGTGACCAGAGGGGGTGCCAAGGCAGCAACCTGCCTGTCCTGATACCGCAGACTGTGCTGCACCCCAGAAGCAGTCGGCAGCAGACCCGGCTCCTAGGGGGAGAGGGCTCCATGCACTGCCTCTGCCCCGAGCACCACCTCCGCACTTCCATGGGAACCTGCTGGCTGCTCTGGGGGCAGCATGGTGCCTTAGCACCTCTGACTCGAGGTGAACCCCTCTTGTCCTAGCCCTTGAATCCCACCCCAAAGCTCTCAGCCCTAGCCCCACCCCCAACCCACACTCTGGTCAAATGGGGTTGGGTCGGGGCACCAACAATTTTCTTCAACTGGGTCATGAGGAAAAAAAAGTTTGAAAACCTCTGGCTTAGACCCTTCCTTCAGGCACAGTGACCGTCTCCCCTGGCTTCTCCTTGAGAACTTGTCTACATCACGCTAAGCACCGGGCCAGATCCTCCGCTGGTGTGGATTGGTGTAGCACGGTCTACGCTCCAGGAGGCCATGCTGATATGCCCCAGAAGAGGGTCGAGCCCTCTGATTTTTGAATCTCCCCTGTGGGCCAGCCTGCGTGTATTGGCTCTTGGCTTATCTGCACCCTGCTGGGTGGAATTCCCTTCCATTTGCAATTTGTCCTGGGGCTTCTCTTTTGACCTTTAAAACCCAGTTCAAAGCATCTGTTTCCCTTATTGCTCCTTTCCCTTCGTGCAGGGAGGAAGCCTTGTCCGGCAATTAGATTCAGGAAGCGCCGATTCTGCTTAGGGTACTGCTGCTCATTCTGTGTCTGGCTTTGGGCCAGTCACTTCGCTGTTTGTGGTTCCTCGGGCTTGCGGGGGTGAATGCTAGTCTCCTATCTCACCTGGCTGTCATTCGTTTGCCCAACGTTGCGGGGCCTCCATGGGAGGGGCAAAGTGTTTTTGCAACTCTTCCTTTTTGGTAGCCTCACTGGAGTTAGGGATGTGAAGGACTATTCGACATGCTAGTTGATTTGTCTCTTCCCCCCCTCCCCCCCCCGCTGCCTCTAAGGAAGGGGAGGGAAGCGGAAGGGGTACTTCAAAGCAGCAGCGCCATGTCGCTTTGAAACGCCGCATGCAGCCCAGAGCCAGTTGGGGTGTCCCCAGGCTGCATGGGGTGTTTCAAAGTGGCAGCGCCGCATGGAGCCCGGAATTGGCTGGGGACTCCCCCACTGACCCCAGGCTCCGTGTGGCACTGCCGCTTTGAAACACTGCAGGGAGCCCGCTGTCAGGCTGCACGTGGCGTTTCAAAGCGGCAGCGCCATGGGGAGTCCCCAGCTGGGCTCCATCTGGCGCTTTTGCTGTTGCTACACTTCAAAGATGGCATTGTCCTATCAACTATTTGATTAGTCAGTCGCTATTTAACCTCCTTAACTGGAATCAAGACAGTTGCACAGTTGTAACCAGTAGAATTGGACCCTGCAGCCAGAGGCTGACTTCTGAGGGCCGGAGCAGAGCTGCAAGACCTCATGCAGCAAGCGTCCCATGGAGCCATTCTTCTTGGTGCCCTTCGGTCGGCAGCTCTCAAATGTATTTGACAACCCCCCGTTCTCTGTGTCTATAGTCACTTCCCCCCACCCCCCGAGTATACACACCACCACCCTGCCATGCTGGCTTCTGCACTCCAGCCCAAGCTGTGACTTCAAAGCATTATCCTGCTAGCCTGTCTCTTAACCCAGGCTGGGAGCCCTCAGGGTCTGTTTTTAACGAGGGATGTAAACAAAAATTATTAAAATGGTAGCTGTTAACTGTTGAAGTTTCGGTTGCACGGTTAAGGGTGTTAGAGGGCTCCCCAGCCTTGCAAGCAGGCTCCCGGCCTCTGGCCCTGTGGGGCTGCCAGCCTCATTGACTCCCAACCCCATGGGGCTGCCAGATCCATGCTCCCCAGCCTCGCGAGTGGGCTCCCAGCTGCTGTCCCCGGGGGTCTGCTTGTCTCATGGGCATCCAGCCCTGTGGGGTTGCCACTCTGGAGGCTCCCGGCTGCTGGCCCCGTGAGGCTGCCAGCCTCTTGGGTTCCCAGCCCGGTGGGTCTGCCACTCTGCGGACTCCCGGCTGCTGGCCCCATGGGGCTGCCAGCCTCTTGGGTTCCCAGCCCGGTGGGTCTGCTACTCTGTGGACTCCTGGCTGCTGGCCCCGTGAGGCTGCCAGCCTCTTGGGTTCCCAGCCCAGTGGGTCTGCTACTCTGCGTACTCCCAGCTGCTGGCCCTATGGCGCTCCCCCAGCCTCATGGGCTCCTAGCCCGGTGGGGCTGCCACTCCATGGCTCCCGGCTGCTGGCTCTGTGGGGCTGCCAGCCTAATGGTCTCGCAGCCTGGTGGGGCTGCTGGCTCCATGCTCCCTAGCCAAGTTGCAGAGTTTAACTGTTAACAGGAATGGATAAGCAACAGCTTATCAGTGAACCAGTTAAACTCTTACATCCCTTCTTTTCACCTTTCCTAGGCAATTGGACCTGGGTGAGACAGCTAAAAACCAGTTCTCTCTCTGTGATGCAGCACTGCCAGTGATGTGTCTGTTTCCCCTTGCGCAGGCTGTGCTCTACTGGAAGTGGAGATTTCCTTGCTTTGCAGGGGCCCTGGCTTTGTCTGGATCCTGCTGAGCCTTGCTGGGGTTCCTGGGGTTCTCTGTTCCTTCATGATGCTTTCAGGCTCAAGGCCAGCTTCCACCGACGTCAGGCCCATTGATTTGAATGGGAGTTGGATTGGAAACATAAAAAAAATTCTTAACGTTCCCAAGGCACCACCAGAATGTACTAACGGTGCAAGAGGGGTTTTGTTGTGTTAAAGTATTTATGGGGAAAGGTTCCAGAGATTCAGACCCTCCCCCCTCCCCAACACACCAGGACTTTATTCCCGCCACCTCCCTCTGCAATTTTCTTAGCTCAGCCTTGACTTAATGGCCCTTGTGCTGGGGCTTCTAATTGGGGTCTGAATCCTGTTTCCATGGAAGTTGATGGGATCCTTGTGGTTCGCAGGTGTATCACCCAGGTGCGGGGGAGGACAGACCTCTGCAGAATTATAGCAACATGGATCCATGTGGTTCTGGCACGTCGGGGTGGAAAGTTTCATGTGTGCTCTCAATGGGGAAGCACTGAGCGGCTAACTGAGCTGCTCTTTCAAGTGGTGTCTTTCATGGTCACAGCGTAGGCAGGAATTCAGGGTAAAGTGAAACCGTTGGAGGTGTATCCCTGGTGCCTGGGGAGAATGCACACCAGAAAGTAACATCAGATAGAAAACTGAGCGGCTCGAGGTCAATGGAGCCCCTGCAACACAGGCCGAGCCAGCGAATGACAGAGCACGTGTCACACCAACAGGCAGAACCGAACCTGGGAGCGCTGGAGCTCAGTGCATGAGCCTACAGCTTGAGTTATAAAACCGGCTGGCACTCAGCTGAGGCTGTAGAGGAGACTTGTTCTTTTGTCTCTGTAAGTGGTCTCAGTGCGATTACATGGGCCACTACACTGCACCCAGTAGGAGTGTGGGTGCCACATGCATACACAAACATCTGCTAAGATGAGCACACTTGGATGCAACATGGGCTGAGATCTAAGCACCAAGCCAGTGCCTGGGGACTTCTTAAGGGCCGATCCTCCTCATCGCTGGTGCGATCGGGCGTCAGTCCACTCGCCTTAGAAAGGTGATACTGGTACAAAAACCGCACGAGGGAAGAGAAGTCTCCCCCCATTCCAAGACTACAATCTCCGCTGTCCCAGCCACTTGTGGGTGACCTGGGGCAAGTTGCTTAATCCTCCTGCCTCAGTTTCCACATTTGGATCACCGAAACAATGCCCAGCAGAGGTATTTGGGAGGCTGAATTAATCTCATTAATGCTGGGGGAGCCCATCTGACAAAAAACACTGCGCAAGTCCAAAGTGTTTTTATTTTATTATTGGGCTTTTCCCTGAACTCAGTGAAGAGTAACTAACAACTCCTTTTTATAATTCAGTGTGAGCGATATTAGCAGATTAGCATTGTGGGAATCGGGGGCAAACAAACCACCAGCTGCATGTACACTCAGAGGACAGCTGGATGGTCCAATTATGGGACGTAAGAGAAGGGGTCATTTGTGAGTTGCTTGCAACCGGGGTCAGCAGTTCAGCAGTACTCCGCATTGGGGAGATTAATTAGGATGTGCTTTCCCTGAGCGGTTCTAAAGAAATCTGGTGCAGGAGTCACTTGTAATATCTATTAAAGACCACGTGGCTGCTGGGCTGGAGGGGAAAAGTGCTTTTAATAGCTCCAGTTTTGTTGTTGCTTATTCCTTGAATGTTCAGCGCACAGACCCTTCAGTTTCCTGGGAAGGACGCCGGCTGCACGGAGGCAGCTGTGAAAATAACTTTTCTGTGTCCCCATCATCCAGTTCAGTGTCTCTGTGGGTTCATTGTTCCCCACGTGCCAGTCAGTCAATCAGCCTTGCTTGGACCCTACAGTCCGCTTTTCTTTTCCAGGCTTCTCTCCAAGGCTAGTGACCTCCTCCCAGCCAGAGGGGGGAGATTCAGACTTTAGCCCCTGCAGTGCTCCCTCGAATTTTTTTCCATCCATGTGCAGGATAAATTCTGTTATGTGCACAAAGGCAAGTACAGATGTGCACCCTCTACTAATTAGGGGCGTTAGATTCTGCGTAATTGGATAATTGTGTAACTGCATCAAATTTTAGTGGTTACACGACTATTTGACGGTCCCCGGGGTGGAGCCGGCAGCCAGTGTGTTCCCAGCTCCACTCCTGGGGAGCCCCCCCTTGCGTCCCATGCTGCTGCCTCTGTTTCAGGGGCAGCAGCAGACCCTGTTCGCGGGCGGACAGAGGCAGCACCAGCATCCCAGAGAGCAGCCCCTGTCTGTGGCGGGCCCAGGCTCATCACAGATAGAGGCTGCTCTGTGGCAGCCTCCCCTGCTCCCGCTCTCCCCCCCCCCCCCCCCCCCCCCCCCCCCCCCGAGGCAGCAGCATGGGGGAGGCAGGCAGAGCCAGTGCTCGTGGGGAGCCTCTGACAGAGAGGCAGCAAGGGGGGAGTGCATGTAGGCGACAGGAGGACCCGATAACCCAGGCACGTCAGTTAATCGTGTAGTCGACTACACAGTGACATTCTTACTACCGATCAGCTGGGCTGTACCTAAAGCTCTTTTGGGCTGCTGCCCAAGCGCTCAGCTTGCAGGGAGCCCTGAGCTCATGGCGGTTGCGGTTGTACTTTCCAGTGCTGTTCAGACACAGTGGCTATAGAAGCAGGGGGTATGGACGTCGGGGGGGGGGGCGAAAGGGGAGGCTGCTGAGTCCAGAGCCTGAGCCCTGCCACACACCCGTGCCAAGCGGGGCGTTTCCCGCGCTCTGTCCCGCTTGCCCACGTGCAGATTCGCTGCACTTCTGTGGCTGAGGACTGCTGCTCAGCCACGACGCACCCTCCTGCCAGTTCGCTCTCTGACTGCAGCCGCAGCTTTGCCGTAAACCGCTGAGCTGCGTGTCAAGGCCTGCTAAAGCAAACGGAGTCACTTCGGTCTGCTCCTCTCTGCGCAAGGGTAATACATGCAGATTTCTCACTGTTAATGGGAACCACATGTGAGTGCCAAAGAAAAGGCCTCGCAAGAGGAAAAAGGCGCTGGTGGTGGGGAGGGAGTTGTTGGTTCCTGGGGCCTTTCCCCGGCAGGCAGCTCAGTTACATTTTTGTGCTTCTCCCCATGCTTTAGAATGGTGTGTTTCGAAGGGTCCAGAATCCGCTCTGCTAAAACAGTGGGAGCCTGAAAGGCATTTCCGAGGCAGCGATTAAAACTTTGACTCTCAGTACCAAATGGAAACCTAGTAAAGGTCACTGGTTGGTCTCCTCGGGGGCAGGGGAGGGAGAGCCAATTTCTAGCCATTAATCTGCTTTTCTCCTTTTACAGCCCATCTTTCGGACTCTCTCCTATCTCTGCTCACTGCCTTAGTTTCTCTCTAAGGGCTGGCGAAAGAGGTCCTTGCACCATGAGATAGCGAACGTGTTTTGAAAGCTCGAGTGTAGATGGGACAAGCTGTGTTTGAAAATGTGTCAAGTCGGTCCTGGTGAACTATGACGACCTTTCGAGGTCCTTTCCAGTTCTAAGATTCTGTGATTCAATATCTCTCATATCTACTCAAGCAACACCATCATAGGACCTATGCACATCAGCCACGCTATCGGGCTCATTCACCTGCACACCCGTTAATGTGATCTATCCATCACGTGCCGGCAGTGCCCCTCTGCCATGTACTTTGGCCAAACTGGACAGTCTCTTTGCAAAAGAATAAATGGACACAGATCAGACATCAAGAAGGGTCATATGCAAAACCCAGTAGGAGAGCACTTCCATCTCCCTGGACACTTAGTAAGAGATTTGAAAGTGGCCACCCTTCAACACAACCACTTCCAAACAAACTTCAAAGGGGAACTGCAGAACTGCAATCCCCTTGCAAACCTGACACTATTAATCTGGGGCTGAACAGGGCCTGGGAATGGCTGGCTCATTACAAAAACAACTTTCCTTCTCTTGAGATTCACAGTTCCCCATCAACTGTTGGGAGTGGGGCACATCTCCCCTGTCTAAATTGGCCTAGGTAATGCTAATCCTCCACTTGATAAGGTAACTCCATTTCATGTACTTGGATATTTATGCCTTAGACTTGGGATGTTAATGGTTAACTGGTAAGCCTCACCCTTAACAGGTGATGCTTACCGGATATGGTTAATCAGTAAGGTCTGGAGCAGCCTTCACCCCATATTTAATTGGTTAACTGGTTAAACTTAACATTTAACAGGTTAGCCAACTGAACAGGATTTTACATTCTCATTTTAGACCTTAGTCCATCCTGTGCTTTTCAGCAGATTTCATGGTAATGTGAATAGTTTCTGTAGCTCAAAGAGTTTTTTGCGGTGAAGGGAAGCTACCCCATTGACCAGCACTTCTCTTTCCTGATCCGAGCTTGGGATCAGCACTGGTTGAGTTAATTTATGCCTGCCACTGTGATTTCCACTGCATGCATCTGACAAAGTGGGTCTTTCCCTCGCAATCTTATGCTCAACTCAACCTGTTAGTCTTTAAGGTGCCACACACCGCCTCCGTTGTTTTTAAGACACCATAATTCATCCTATTGCATGTCCATACACAGGCCCCTATTAGGGATGGAAAAGTTTAACTGAGAAGCCCACGGGGACTGGAAGCATGCAAAGCCGGCAGCCGGCAGGGGCCGGAGGCTGATGGGGCATGGTCCTGTGGAGCTCGTTTAACCGTATAACCAATTTAAAATGTAATCGATTACACCCCCGTTTGTTTTCCCAGCCCTTTGGTATAGAAAGGAGGAAACGTAAGGAGGGGGGGACATGGTGGGGAATGGGAACTGTAATCCCTTTCAAAAGGTGTTTACTGTGGAAACTATTTCCGTTCCCCTTGGTTTAAAAATGGTGATTTTTAGTATTGTGGGGATGTCGTGTTCAACTTTGTTTCCCCGTCCCCCAAAACCTCACCGCACAGCTGCCCTGCGAGTCAAGGGCAGGAAGGTGGCTCTAGTGAAATGCAGCCCTCAGTCTGTATCAATAATGTATTGCCTGTGGCCATTTTTATTTTAGTCTTGCTGTGACTGAGGTCTGAGGTGTGTTAGCGGGATGTGGCCTCAATGCCAAGACGACTCTTCGTAGGAAAGCAAGGCCGTTTTTTTAAACATGAGCAGCCCAGTCCCGTGTGACAGTGACAAACGTGACTGGTGAACGGAAGGGTGTGACTTGTATCAGTATGGTTGATCGTGTCATTAGTTGCCGTGTGTGTATGTCCTTGCGTCAGCTCCCACGCTACGTGTACGCATTAACGGGGCAGGGACTTGATTTTGGGGTGTTGGCATTTATTAATGGTGTGACAGTTTGGATCCCAGAGACCCCTTTGGGTCTGTCGTTTGATGTGCTGAAATACCACTGAGCCCACCCACCTGCCTCCCTGGGCGTCCCTCAGCCCTTCGTCCTCCGGCCCCTTGCCCGCATAGACACAGAGATGAGGTCACAGCCCCTGGGAGTAGAATACAGATGTTGTTACCAGCTCAGCTCTGGGAAGGTTCAGCCAAGGGGGCTTGCCCCAACTCCCAGGCGCACAGCCTGACCCCCAGATAAATCCCTCTTGCACGATGTAAAATCTTATCCAAGAGAAGCTCATATTCGCCCCCGTTCTTGGGAAGAGAGCGATGCCCAGACTTCTCGCGCCGCCAGGTAACTCTTATTTACATTGGGTTTATTAATATTCAAAAGTGATTTTATTAAGTATAAAAGTAGGAGCTGGGGCGTGGCCGGGAGCAAGGACGGCCGGGACTGCCAAGGCCAGGAGTTGGGGCAATGGCAGCACAGCCAGGTCCTGCCTGCTGCCCCTGACTGGAGGTTCCTGGCAGTGCAGTTAACCGGTTACCACGTAGGCATTCCAGTAAGCCTAATGCTAACTAGGAAACTGACTTACCTTTAACATCCGGAGTATTCTGTGATTCTGGATCCCACATATCTACTCAAACTACACCCTCATGGGACCTAACCACATAAGCCACACTGTCAAGGGTTCATTCACCTGCACATCTGCTCATGTGATCTATGCCCTCATGTGCCGGCACTGGCCCTCTGCCATGTACATTGGCCAGACTGGACGGTCTCTGCACCAGGGGTGGGCAAAAGGGCCTCTGCGGGCCGGATCCAGCCCACCAATTGGGTGGATTTGGCCCACGGAGGCCCTGCTGCTCCTCCGCCCCAAGGCCAATTAGGGCTTGGGGGTGCGGGAGCGCGCGAAGCCTTCTCCGCTCTGCCCCTGCCCTGTGAGCAGCCCGTGGTGTTTGAAAGCACCGGGTGTTCCTGGTGGGGCGGGAGGAAGCTTTGCATGCTCCCCTGCCCCCAGGCCTTAATTTGCCTCAGGGCAGGGGAGCAGCAGGGCCTCCACGGGCCGGATCCACTTTGAAGCACCGTGCAATGCTGGGGGGGAAAAGCGGAGGAGGCTTCCCATGCATCCTCGCCCCCAGAGCCTAATTGGCTTAGGGGCAATGGAGCGAGAGAAGTCTCCTCCCACACCAGGGGCATGAGCACCTTGGGGTGGGGACAAAGGCACTCCCTCGCCCCCAGACCAATCATTGTCTGCGGGTGGGGAACCTGGAAATATCGGCCCCGCCCTTTCCTGTGTGGCCCCAGCAAAAAGTTATTGCCTACCCCTGCTCTACACAAAAGAATAAATGGACAATCGATTGCGGCCCTGGCGATCTTCCGCGAAGTGAGGACATGCCCTTGGTGGAAAACTAGATTTAAACGCTGCATCGCCTTAAAGGGGAAATCACCATTAAAAAACAGGCAGCTAGTCCCCTGTCTAGGGTCTTATACCCTCCTCATCACAGTGTCTGAGCACCAATCAGCACTGTCTGACATCATGGAAAAGGAATCACATATAAACAGATGATAATTGCATGAAAAACAAGTGCCTGCCTCTTCAGCAGCGACTAGGGATTTTGAGGAAGGGTGTAAAATCCCGTTTAATTGGTTAGTCAGTTCAATGTTAGATGTAACACGTTAACCGATTAAAGGGGAGCCAGCATGAGGCCCCCGGTCCATGTGGGACTGCCAGCTCCCACGGCACAATGGGTCTGGTAGGACTGGAGCAGCCCTCCGCCCACGATGGTCCAGTTAACCATTGCCCAGTAAGCATCACCTGGTAAGTTAACTGGTTACCCGTTCACATCCCTAATTTTGGGGGCCTCCATTTTGGGGTGCCCAAAAGGGGCCTGATTCTCAAGAGGGCGACTACTCTTCTCAGTCTGAAAATCAAGCCCCTTTCTGGTGACTCAAACTGGGCCTCCAAAGATACCCTGTCATCTGCAAATTGGGTATTTTGGCTGTTGGCTTCCAAGAATTGAAAGCGCGTCTTGGCTTGCTTTCTGCAAGGGGCCAAGGGCTCTCAGCTGGACTCCTGCTGATATCCTTGACATTTCAAAGAAAGAAGTGGACATAGGAAGTTCTGTTTGCTGCTTGTGTGACAAGGTGAGGATTTTATCCACCTCGTGATGTCGCATGTGAGTTCTACTATCCTACAGTAACCCCGTGTGTGTGTGTGTGTGTCGGTTTCCCTGGGCTCTGCGCTAATACCTAAATGGCAATGGGACTTTCTGTGCGATAACCTCCCCCGTGGACACAATGGCTGATGCCCTCCCTAACCTGAGCCCAGGAGGGGTCCTGACCAGGTGACACCTTCTCCCAGGAAACAGGACAAAGGCCGGAGGAGGAGGCTGGCTGGGGGCAGGGACCAGAAGTAGGGTGTGAGTCAGTCTTGGCTGGTTTGGGGAGTCAGTCTTGACCGCCAGGGCTCTGGGCACTTCCCCTGGATGGGTTGTACTGATTGCTACTGGTTCCTGTGATGCCAAGTCTGTTCTACGCTGTGTCCCTGTTGGTTGACAAACCTTCTGTTCTACCTGCCGGCTGAGAATCCCCTCTGGCGGCGTCCCTGTGACTCCCCGCCGCTCGGGAACAACTTGTGTTAAATGTGTACAGTTGATGCTCTCTTGCAGCAAAGGTCAGATCGCTTCAGCGGCACCAGGCCCGTAAGATGCCGCACTCCTGTTCCTGTTGACTGCGGCGGTGCAGGAGCAAGCACGGGGGAGAGCCAAAGAATACGGCAGCCTCCTGAATGCCTCGCTCACTGTCCCTTCTGTTGGATTGCAGCAGGCGGCGCAGCGTCTCAGACCTGTTGCTCCCGTCAAGTTCTTCATCTCCAGCCGTACGGACACCGGCGTCCACGCCCTCTGCAACGCCGCTCACTTCGACATCCAGCGAGCAGCCGGGAAGCCACCTTTCCCTGAGAGTGTTCTTGTCTCCGCCCTCAATTACCACTTGAAGGCCGAGCCAATCTGGTGAGTGGGGTGGAGGGGACAAAATCTTTCTCCAGGGTTGCTGGGGAAGGTACCATGAACTCTCCTCCCTACTGTTTATGCACAGAACGGGTCTGGCTGCCTCCCAACAGCCCTGCCGGCTCCCCGCCCACATCCATATACCCAGTCCACCCAGTCCACCAGTGCAGTTTGGCAGCCAGGCTGTTTTATCGTATCCCACTACTGGTACTTTGGGAAGAACCCTTTAAGGGTTGGAATGAAGGAGGTCCTGGGGGGACCCTACTCTTGTAGTTGCGACATGGAGGGCATGGTCAGCCAGCGTTGATGTTATGACTGTAACTTCTTACCCTGGCTTAGAACATCTAGGGCTTTACAGGACGCTCATGTAGTCAAAGTTAGTTCTTTGCAAAAGCATTTTATCCATCTAATGAACTTTAAATCTGATTGCTACTAGGGACGTAAATAGTTAACCAGTTCCATTTAGGGATGTCAATGTATAGTCGACTACATGATTTACCAATAAGTGTGGGTTTATTTTTAATCCTATCAACTACACGCACTCCCCTTTCCGCCTTTCTATCAGAGGCAGCAGAGGGGGAGAGGAGGGAGCCAACTCGCGCAGGAAGTCGGCTTTTAAGCCAGCTCCCTGCGCATGCCAGCTCTGCGAAGCGACCTGTCCCTTCCTTGCAGCCTCCCACACAGCGGCAGCAACGGGAGAGGGGCAGGCAGGAGCAGAGCAGCCCTTGTGCATGGCAGACCCAGCTTGGCTTCCCCCCTCCACAGATTACACACTGGCTCCCTAGCAGCAGGGCAGGCAGGGGCTACAAGCCCTGCTCCTGGGGAGCCAACTGCAGAACCCGCAGCAAAGCCTCCCGGGAATGAGGCCAGCAGTACTTGCTGGCCCAGCTTCCGAGGGGACTTCACTTAGGGCTCTGCAGTATACATAGGGCAGTGGGGTGGGCCCCCATGGCCTAATGGAAAGGATACAAGCTTTATACCGCAGAGCCTGCAGCGCACGTAACCGCTAGGATCTTTAGTGCTTGTACAGCTACCTTTTATAAATGACTTTTTACATCCCTCATGGCTACCAACAATGCAAAGACATCCGCACAAATAAACAGGCTTTGCAGGTGCTCAGAGAGAGCCAACCCCAGCCAGTCTCTCTCCACCTCAGTGAGGTCAGCTGCATCCCTTCCGAACGTGATCTAGTCTGCCACTTGACCTGGTTCAGAGAAGTTGAGTCAAAATCCCCCGTTTATTATTTTTATCATAAGCTAGGATGCTCTGCTCAGTGGTGCAGATGCACAGTCTTTGAGCCAACTAGAAGATTTACCCGGCATTGCTCAATTAATATGTGGTTTTGGAAAATAAAATAAATGCCTCTGCTTCATTTCAGTCGTTGCTCTAGGGCCGTGGTGTCTCACATGCTAGCCACTAGCCACATGTGGGTACTTGGCCAGTGGAAAGTGGCTGGTTAGCTATCGTAGTAGCTACTATATTTACATTTTCGATATCATGTGGCTGCTGCTACAGAACTGGTTAGACACCACAGCTCTAAGGTGGGACTGGGAGAAGGGGTTCAGTATGCAGCCCCAGCCCCCTGTCACCTGGCAGTTTAGGGCCAGCTCCAAAGGGCACAGCCAGGGGACAGGTGCATGTCCCCTGGCATGTTCACCTGCCCCCTGCGCTCCCTAGCCAGAGCGAGGAATGCAGCAAACTGTGCACGTTCCCCTTGCTCCCTGACAAAGGGGAACAGCCAGCAATGACCCTCAGGGAGAGGGATGGAGCTGCAGCCCTCCCTAAGGGATGCTGGGGGGTGAGCGGCTCAGGGCTAGGGCAGTCCCTGATGCGGGGAGGAACCCCCAGCCAGCTCCTTTCACCTGCCCGGTGCTTCTATCTCTTTTCTGTAGTATTTTCTGAGAAGCAATCCCATTCCAGGCACATCCCATTGTCCTGCCACAGCCAAGCCTGCTTTAAGTGTTGATAAAAGGAAGCTGTGTACCAAATTTGGTGGTCCTCGCTCTTCCCGTTTAGGAAGAGTTCTTGAACAGACAGACAAACTCTCTCAAATAAATAGTTGGTACCAAATTGGTAGTAATTTGACAAAGGAGCAGGCAGCTGCAATGATGAGCATGGTGTGAAGGTCTATGTAGACTAGCCTGGAACTCCTGACTTTTTCCTCTCACTTTTTCCCTCTCTGTAATTTTTACTAGTTTTCACCGAATCACAAAATCAATGTACTTTGGACAAAACCCAGGTCTAAACACCTATTCCCGCAGACCTTACTGCTGGGGAAAATCTGATAAAAGCTTTTATTGGAAAGTTGCATTTGTTATATAAGCATTTTGTAAGCTGCATGGTCAGTTTGTTTTCTGTGTTGCCAAAGATTTGGGTGAATTTAATGTTCATCCGTGTCCTTGCTAAACTGTTATGTGCTGTTACTGTGAGCTCTTAAATAGATGCTCTGTTCCTTCTCAGAGGCAGGTGCGTTTCAGTGGTTATTGAGTGAACTCTTAAGAGTGACGTTTACTTCTCTCTTTTTTATTGTTTGGAAAGTTTTGTGAAAAACAGCCCAAAAGCTCCTCCCAAATTGTAGAGCCAACATGCTGTTTGCAAACAGTCACTCTGTTTCCACGTGCTAGTTCTATGCCAAGGGTCTTAAACTCCTGTCCCGAGCGATTGTGCAACCCAGCAAGGCAGGCCTGCACAACATATGGCCCGAGGGCCGCATGCGGCCTGCAGGGGCTCACT
>JANRFK010003894.1:8690541-8709640 GCA_030068395.1 Apalone spinifera | reverse complement strand
CCGTTAAAAGCATTTGCGGAAAATCATGCCAGTCTAGACATAGCCAGGGTGTGTTGCAAGTTTGCTCAGTGCCCCATAAACAGCACCTACAAGGCAGGTTTCTGAGGAGGGCTGGCAGCTCGAAACATTCAGAATTTTTTTAATGAATCTGAATCTTTTTAGAAAAAAAACCAAATTCAGCTCTTTTTGTTTTCTTTCTTCAAACTAATCCCCATCTGAAAGACAGACTGCTGCCATAGCAGCAGTGTCTGGAGTCTTGGGCCCTTTAAATCACCGCTGGAGTACCACTCTGTATGCTCTGTGCAGCTCTGAGGGCTGCGAGGGCCCAACACCTCAGTCCCAGTGACACCGAGGGCTGGCTGCCCCCAATCCTGCCCCTTCTGCCTGAAGTCCCACCTTTTCCAAGGGGCACCGACCTGCTCCCTCCTACACACCTTGCTTGGGGACCAGCAGAAGCTGCCCTCCACCCTGAGAGGAGCCACCTCACTTGCGTAAGAGGCGAGGGATGGAAAGGAGACACCTTACAGATCCGTGATTTTTGTGGTTACAAGATGCACATGCATTTTGACAGCTCCATCTTGTATATCGTTGGTGAAATCCCAGCCCATGCAACCAAGGGACCCCAATTCCTTTGGCAACCCCAGACTTTGTCAGGGCCTAGCATGCTTTTCTGCAGGCCGTGCTGCTTCAATGGGCTTCTAGGAATGACTGAAATGGAGCAAGGAGGGAGGCCTCGTGGACTAGGTTGCGGGAAGACGTTCCCCTCATTACGCTGAGTGTGCGAGGCAGGAGATAAGTGTGCACGGCAGAATCATGTGAGCATAAATGTGTTTCTTTTCTGACCGAGCTGTGCAATTGGAGTCCATACCAGGGCGATTATTTCCTAATAAGCCTATGAGCATTGGGAAGGAAGGCTCCGGGGGGGCTGCCGACTTGCCGTGTGTGTGTTGGGGGGAACAAATGGAACGCTTCGTTATGCTGCTGGGGTCAGATGAGGCTTGTTACCAGAAAATTGCTTGGAGTCCCCTAGCTTCCCCATTCCTGATCCGCTCCAGGGCTGCTGGGGGGAGCATCAGCAGGCACTTGGCCGCCAAAAATCCCCAGGGCACAAGAAAAATATTTGTAAAGATGTGTGCGGCTCAGGTATTTGATGTGGACAGGCACCGGGAACGTGATGGCTGTTGATCTGATTCCTCATCTCATGCCGGGTTCAGGGCGCCTCGTCCCTCAAAGGGCACCCGGCAGTTTGTAGAGGGGCTGCTCACCCCCATTAGTTGCACCTGCAAGAGGAGGGTAAGGGCCTCTCTCTTCCGCGTACACGCCCTGAGGAGAGGCCTGCGGGGTGACAGCCTTCAGCCTGTCCTTGCAGGGGAACAGGCCTGCGCTCTGCTGGGCCAAGAGGGAGAATTTAGCTCCAGGACAGAGGCCCCTTAGGGGAAAACACTCCTCTCCAGTCATTTAAATCAATGGAAAGAAGTGGGGGAGCTAATGGGACCATAGCCCAGAGCCAGAGAGAGGAGGGGGAGTTGTAACTCCTCTTTCCCCTGCTATAATCGGTGCCCCCCCTACTCTGTTTTAAACCAAAATGGCCCCATTTGATCGTTACCATGGCAGCATCTTACGGAGGCAGGGCGGTTGTTCCTCTAGCTCCAGGGTGGCCCAACTTACTGACCCTCTGAGCAGCCTACGATAATCTTCAGACGTACAAGAACCAGGCGCATCTGTTGGAGCCGGGGGCTTCAGCCCGGGGGCCGGGAGGGAACTTGTGCCGGGATTCGAGGCTTTGGCAAAAGCGGGGTTGAAGCTCTGAGCCCCGGCAGGCACCTCCCCACCTTTGCTGGATAGAAGCCTCCTATTCCAACGCCCCACTGCAGGACAGGAGCCCCGAGCTCCCCGTCCCCAAGTCTGGGGGATGGAGAATGGCTGGGAGAGGGGCTGCGGGGACCACACTTTAGCTGTGAAGAAGCCGCATGTGGCTCCTGAGCCATGGTTTGGCCCCCGCTCTTGCTGGATTAAAATAGAAAACAAGGCCGGTCAGGAATCTGGCAAATTCCTCCCTGGTATAAAGGTTCTGCAGTCCATGGAGATGCTCGGGGGGATAACATTGTCCAAGGGCTTTGCCTCTGAATCCACAGGAGCTTGTGATTTCCTGGAGGTCTCCTAAATGCAGCCAACATGCTCTCCTTCTTGGCTGCAGAATCTGTCTTAAGAGGCAGCAGCATACCTCTCTGCATTTCCACCCGACTGCGGCAAAGTCGTGTCTGTCTTCGGGGGGCGGGGGAGCGACCTAGTTTCCTGCTGTCTCCATCTGCTGCAATGAGCTGAGTAACCGCCTTCGGAAAGAGCTAGCGTAGGAGTGTGCTCCTTGAGTATCCGGGGGGTCCTGACAGGACCTTCCACTCAGGGCCCTGATTCAGGATGGTGCTCAAGTGTGTGCCTGACATTAGGCATGGGAGCAAACTCATTCAAACCCCACTGGGAAGTGTTATTTACCCCTGCACATAACACAAGAACCAGGAGTCACCCGATTAAATTAATAGGCAGCAGGTTTTAAACCAATAAAGGGAAGTATTTTTTTCACACAACACACAGTCAACCTGTGGAACTCTTTGCCAGGGGATGTTGTGAAGGCCAAAAGCATAACTGGGATCACAAAAGAATGAAAGGAGTTCTTGGAGGATAGGTCCATCAGTGGCTATTAGTCTAGATCAGTGGTGGATAATCTGCCGCCCATAAGCCACATGCAACCCATCGGGGTTCAATGTGTGGCCCACGAGATGTTTTGATTACTGTTACCCACGTGCAGGGTTGCCAGATTCTGCTGTGAGCCACTTGCCCATTGCTGGTCCAGGTGGTCAGGGATGCAACCTTATGCTCTGGTGGCTGTCCCTAAGCCTTTGAGTCCTTGTCTATGCTACAGAGTTAGGTCGACAGCTTACATCGACCTAACTATCCCAGCGTCTACACTACAACACTCCTCCTGCCACTTTAACTCGCCCGCGATGCTGCCCGAACAAAATCACCTCAGCGGAAGGCGTTGCGCTTAGGGCAACGCAGTGTCGGGGCACTGTATCGCTTACGCTCCTGGAGTGGCTACAGCTTTGGTTTGTTTTCCGCTTAAAGGGATGGGTGGTAACTAGTGACTCACTCACTAGTGGAGCCTCCTAGAGAAAACTGTTGTGTGTTTAATTCTGGGGGTCTTCCATCCATGCGGCAGCCAGGCTTAAACCTGTGGGTTCAACAGGCTTTCCATTCTTCTTTCCTAACAGCATTCTGAGTGCCTATCGGGTGTCCAGTAACTTCCACGCACGCTTCTCTGCACTGTCAAGAACCTACGTTTACCGGCTAGTGACTGGCTGTTCTCATCATTCAGAGATACCAGTGTTTGAAAGGGATCTGTGCTGGGCTCTCTCAGAAGAGTAAGTTAATAAAACTAACAGAACTTTTCAGGAGAATCCTCCTTGTTGGATTATGCAGATGTTTTTCTGGTTGGTTGTTTTATAAGTTTCAGAGTGAATTAAGATACGTGGAAGTAAGTCTGTTTTAATTCTGAATAAGTATGTCCACATAGGGCAGGGGTGAGGAACCTTTTTTGGGCTGCTGACCCACAGAAAAATCAGTCGGGGGCCGCACACAAATGAGAAGTAAAAAAGAAAAGCCAAACCCTCACTTATGTGGCCGACTGAGAAGGAGAAAGACTCTCCCCACATTCCCTTCATACACCAGAGCCTAGAGGGGCCTGGCTAGTAGATTTTGTGTGCTCCAGCCCCACAGTGGAATGGCAGGGGGCTGGAGTGCCAATGTAGTCTCCCCAATTCTGAAGGGGGGGAACCCAAAGACTTGGGGGCCAGATCCAGGCAAGCCAAAGGCTGCATCCATCCCCTGGGCCTTAGGTTCCCCACTCCTGACATAGCAGTTCAATATGGCGTAACAAATCCATTTTAAGTTCACCCCTTTAGTTAATTCGGATTCACTTTCCTGTGTCAACAAACCCTACATTTCCAGGTGTGAGACCAGATTCCTCAGCTGGTGCAAGTCAGGTTTGTATATTGAAATCAGTGGATCCACACTGACTTCCAGCAGATCTGGGGTAAGTGTCGAGGTTTAGCTTAGCTTGCTTATCGCTAATAGCATATCTGCAGTGACTGGGTCACAAAGGAGAGCATCTGACTGCCGTTCTCAGCCCTGCCATGGCCAGAAACTTGCAATGGAGCAAACTTTTTGCAGTGTCTGCAGAGAGTGAGAAGCATCTAAAATGGAGACTTTTTTTTTTGTATGGCTAGTTAATTCTGACAGTTGAGGGCACAGCTATCCAACAAGAAACAACTGTGCAGAAACCCATGACCTTGCAGATTTCAGGTGGGACTGTACAGAGCGGACTATTCAGATTGACAGCTCAGGTTTTTTTTGTCTTGCCTCCGTTTGCGAATTCATGTAATTCTTCTCCTGAGTCACATTTTACAATGCTGCATGTTTGAATAATGAATGAATGCAGGTGCCAATCATTCATGAACAACCCTACAAAAACACATCAATCTGCATAAGTGAGGGTTTGTAAAAAACAAGGAGTCTTGTGGCACCTTTAAACAGATTTATTAGGGTATAAGCTTTAATGGGTAAAACCCACTTCATCCAATGAATTGGAGTGGAGTTTACAGAGGCCAACAGATTGCTATGCCTAGATTATTATAAGGACAACAATCTTGGCATAGCAAACCCATTATTGCATTGGTACCTGTGAAACAATACCTTAGTAACACAGCAGTATACACGCAGAGGAGGATACAAACATTTTAGTAAAGAAACAAAATTTTGGTTTCAAGCTTGAAGATATTATAAATAGTAACTTTAAGAATAAAACAGTGTCAAGCTAGCCTCATTCTTTTTCACTAGCATATACAGTACTATAATAAATATACCATTCATGACCATTGGGTTTTTTGGAGATTTTCCATCACGTTATAGTAAAGCAGTTTTATAACTTCAAGGTCAGTTACAATAGTTTTTATCACCACTAATGGAATCACTTGACATTTTTCATTACACGTATTCTTATAGATCTAGCATTAGAATGACAAACTGTCCCAGCAGACAAATCAGAATAATATTGTCCTCATGTTAAATAGGTGGATTCTTTTTTGTGGACTGGGAAAGGGAAAAAAACAGCTTAAAACTGCAAAATTATATGTTGTGTGCACACAATAAACCCATATCTCATGTTTTAATGAAATGACATTTAATTTACTCCAGATGTTGCAGTTAATTTTCTCACAAGACAATACCGCACAATGACAAAAGACCGACTGTAACAAACTCTGAGTGGGAGGCAATTTCCTAATTGGATTGATTCTTACTCTGACAAAATCCAGTGAGAAAATTCCCACTGATTTCAGTGGAAAGCAGAATCAGCCCTAAATGTGTCAGTTACAAATCCCCTAACCGGGTCCCTTTCTGTATTCCCAGTATCCTCTTTAGCACTAGTTGGGGAGTGCTTTTTCTTGTTCCTGTGAAAAGTTTCCACAAAAATGGGGGAAAGTTTTTGATTGACTTGTTCAAAAGTTTTTGGGGTGTTGGTTGAAAAACTGAAAATGTTCTGCAAAAAGCCCCGGGGGATTGGTGGTTTTCTGACAACTCCTTCCCCTCACAAAAAAATTCATAAAAAATTCATAAAAAATGGACAGTTCCTGGGGTGATTTCCTTTTTGGGCAAGGGGAAAACAAAAACAAAGCCACCATTTCCTCCCCCTCCCCCTAAAAAGGAAACCCATCAACCAGCTTTAAACATTTTGGATTATTAAATCTGAATGGCAATTAGACATCTGCACTTCACTCTTTTCCCTTTGCACTGTCTGTTCATGGAGAGTTTGCAGTGCATTCAGCTTGGGCAGTTGACCATCAGTTTCTCTTCCATCTCTCGTCAGTTCCACCATGGCTTGTCTGTAGCAGGCAATTCCACATGGGTGAGTCAGAGAATTGTCCAAGTGTTGTGAATTTCTCTGCAGTTCCCTTTTTAATGTGTAGGCCCCTGATCCTCCAGAGAGGTTTTTCATGTTTTGCTTTCCAGGGCAGTAACTTTGACGGAGGTGTTCCACTCCTGCAGTGAGGGGAGAGATCAAAGTTCTTTGATAGACGCTGCCTTGTGCAGATTTTTGCAGTAATAGGTCCTGAGTGGAGGATGGAATTCACAGCTGGGTTGGGGTTTGGAACAGCCCCAAAGTTCAGGGGTGGATGGCACCATGGTTTTTGGTTTGGGCCATTATGCGGTAGGGGGTCATTTGCTACATGGGGGTTCCTGTGCCTCTACTTACCCCTCCCCATCTCTGTTTTTCTTTTCTAGCGTGTCTGAATCTAGGGCTTGGACTTGGATCCTTCTTTGAAACTTCTTATTTAATTCCTCTGCCCCCCAACACTTGTGCCGAACCTTTCCTTGCTTCCAGTCCCTTCCTTCTTGCTCTTATGTATCTCGCTCCCTTTTGTTTCAGCCATCTGAATGTGCCTGCCATGCAGGAAGCAGCGGGCTTGCTGCTAGGGACCCATGACTTCAGCACTTTCCGTTCAGTCAGCACAGACATGCCTTTCAAATCGCCCCTTAAAACCCTGGACCAGGCAGAAATCAGACCCTCTTCTGGCTTCATGTCACACCACTATGAATACAGGTAAGAACCCACGTCACCCTGAGCCCTGTAAGACCCTTCTTTGATCCTGCACCGTGATTGGCCACTGCTTCTGCAGCGATGACCACAAACTGCAGCTTGCAAATTCTCCACTGTCCTCTGCCCTGCTCAGTAACGCAAGACCAGAAATTAAGGGGAATGCAAGCAGCAGCCCGTGTCAGAACAAACCAAATAGCCCCTCTCACTGCCTGCCCCACCCTGGAGCGTGGATCTGGCAGAGGGAGTGACATGTAGTGTCATTCTTGCCCTCTCTAGTCAGTATCAAAGTGCCGCATGGCCGGCAACCATCCAGCCTAATCTGGCACTGGCTCGTTGCGTCCTTTGCTCTTCTAGCGAAAGGACACATGCTGGTGGCGCTGGATGGAGCATTTTCCTAGCGCCTCTTTGCCACACAGTTGAAAAGGCCAAGAGCCACTCGTCTGCAGAGGATGGGCTTCAGTTTTGCCATCTTTAAAAAACACTCGCCTTTTTCTCCTGCTCGGTGATGTACCCTGCATTAAGGTCAAGAATCTAAACTGGAGCGCTGAACCGGTTCCTTGTGGCCTACAGAAGGCTGGGCAGGATTGTTACTGCGTCCACATGAGTCTCGCTTGCATTAAGTATGCAGTGAATTAGTCATATTGCGTGCCCCACCCCCTCACCAACTCCAGCTCGCTCGCTGGTTTAGAGGGGGCACTTGAGACAAACCTGCCTGTGAGAGCTTCCAAGAGGCAGGTTTCTTCATCTTCAGCCTTGGCCAAGTGGGGCAAAATAAGGGTTTGATCCTGTGCGATGTAAGCGGCAGACGTTGCTGCAGCACGTAGGCATGTGAACGACTGGTCAACTATCCGATAAGCAAAAGCTTATTGGATAGTCGACACGCTAGTCAACTAGTCGCTTCCCCCACCCCTTGCTGCCTCTATCAGGAAGAGGCAGCGGGGGGGAAGGGGGGGTGTTGGGTGCTTCAAAGTGGCAGCACTGCGTGGAGCTCAGGATCAGCTGAGGATTCCCCTGCTGATCCCGGGCTCCATGCGGCGCTGCCGCTTTGAAACGCCGCAGGGAGCACGGGGCTAGTGGGGGACTGCTTGAGTACCCTGCTCACTCCGTGCTCCCCCACGGCGCTTTCGCCTTTGAAGTGTAGCAACATCCTTGGGGCTGTTGCTACACTTCAAAGGAGGAGGCGCCCTTATCGACCAATCGAATAGTCAATGCAAATTGCATTGACTATTCGATTAGCCCATTAATCTACATTTAACATCCCTAGCAGCATGCACGCCTTCCTCTGTTGCCAGCTGCCCAGCTTTGCAGCTTGCAAGCGAAGCAGTTAAAGTAGCAGTCCTGCGCCATCTCAGATCTTTGTGGTAACCCTAGTAGGCACAGTGGCACAGTTTGGTGATCTGTGTAGGTGCCTGGGAAGGGTCAGCCGAGATCCAAGCTTTACAGCACCCAGAGATTGTTTTTTTTGTTCCATGAACCATATTAACAAAACAACTGAAGCCTTTAAAAGCCTTGAAAAGACCCGTGGAAAAGAAAATGGAGCCGTGTTTGCGCCCATGTTCATAGGGTAGTGAAAGAGCAACGACCGCAGCTGTCCCAGCTGGGTCAGACATGTTAAGCCAAGCAGGGTTGGGTGTGACCTAGAGATGTTAGAGTTTAGCCCTCTCCCTGGGAGGGGATCCAGCAGCCCCTGCCCATCCAGCTCCCGCAGAGGTTGCTTTGCTGCAGCAGCTTATTTGAGCTTTATCACTGCACGTGGAACCGCTGAGATTTGTAGCAGTTACACAGTTACCTTCTTCAACGTCTTTTAACATCCCTTGTGAGATCTGTACAGGAGACCCAGGGAGGAGAAACAGGGTCTCTCTGGGTTGGGGTTGGTGTCTCAGTGGGAGACGCTCTCTCTGGCTGCCACAGCCCTGCATGCCAGACATGCCCTCTCTTGCATTGAGTCTAACACACAAGCCATGACATGTTCATGAAACATTCCCTGGCATGTTTTCCCCAGAGCAGGAATTCTAGCCCTAGTTGCCCTCATCTATTCCAGTTTAGACATTGAAATTCCACCTCCCCAGCCCTGGGAGTGGTTCATCACAGAAAGCCTGTCTCCTGTCTTTGCCAAGACCGTGGGGCACCGTTACCTGCTGCGTTCCACTCGAGAGGCAGCTGCATTTTGTGGTGGAGGAAGCCGGGAGGCCCCTGTATTTAATTTGCAAAGTGGGGCTGGCTTAATCAGGAGTTAATATGCCAGAGCCATGCAAAGGAAGGTTATTTTCAGCACATCATTGGCATTGTTTGTTAGGATAAGTGAAGAATCAATGGGTCTAGCATGCACGTCCGGAACAAAGCAGGCATCATGATGGCCCATGAAATGAAGAGACATAGTGGGTCTTATTAGAAAGGCACCAACAAGAACTCAGTGCTTATAGGGATGAGCCATCATGGGGGGAGAATACGCCCGTGTGTTTTCCGGGCGAGGCAGCATCTTGGGACTAACTCCGCCACTGCGTGATCATAACGGTGGCCACTCTGCTCCGCTGGGCTTCTGAATAAGCTGCCTTTCAGGTAGTGTCTGGAGATAGGCGGCAAAGGGGCAGGCTGCTGGGATGCAGCTGAGATCGCCAGCCCCTTGTGCCCTGCAGCCTCTTTGCTGTTGCTCTTGGGCTGCTGGAGGCAAAGAGCCTTCCTCCATTGGATGGAGTTGAAGTTCAAAGGCCTTTTTATTTTGGGGATTCCCTCTGCCCCCCTCAAACCAGTGTGTCCTCCCGGGCTGTGTTCTGCTTGAGGGGACAGTGGCAAGGAGGCGACGGTGGCAGAGCCGTCAGCGCTGTGAGGAGTCAGGCTGCCTTCCCATTAAAGGCTTGTCGTCCTGTCCATCCTGGAGCTCTTGTGCTTTAAACCCCAGAGCTCTGCATAACTAGGCATGCTTAGCATGGAAGGAGGGCATTGCCACAGTAGCTAACCAATCCCCTCAGCATCACAAGTGGGGAAAGGGTGGTCGTCCAACCTCTTGGTCCATAGTAAACCCTGGGCGAGTTCAGCCGAGCTGGGGCTGGAACTCGGGAGATGCTGTCTTGGAGTTTCTCCTCTAACCACTAGCCAATGCTCCCCTATATTTATACAGCTTGTGTGGCCTTGCTTCCCTGCCTGTCTCTGATGGGACCTGTGCAGGTTCACCTCAACTAACAGGCCTGCAGTCTGCTCCAAGAGTGCAGGGAGGAGCCGGGGGAAAAGATAGAAGGGAGGTAAAGCAGCCAAGAAGAGAAGGTGATGTGGCAAGACAGGGAGCTCTCCCTCCAGTCTCACAGCTCAACAATATATTGCTCCAAGTCCGGCCACCAAAGGAGGAGGCCAGAATTGTGAATCTTTACTAGCACAATCCATCCAAAGCCACAGGCCTGTCCATTGTGACGTTAGCATAGCCAGTTATTAGCATGGGGAAATGTGTTGCCGGGCATCTGGATTTGGGTAACCTAAGTGATCACGCTTCAGGGGAAGAGAAGTGTAATTTAGACCCTTCTGTATTAGTTCTGCTTATTCCAGTGAGTGGCCACAGTGGGATACATGCCACGTATCACCAGTGCAGCACGTCTGGATTAGGGGTTTGCGGTGGAGTAACCAGAGCAGTGTCGCTACCCCAGTGCCAGGATCATAAATGTGGACAGGCATATTTCAGTACTAAGGCTGCTTCTTCAAACCCATCTGTTGCTCTTTGGTTCAGAGTGAAATCTCTCTGCAGTGAGCCCAGCTCCAGGGGAAAAAAAAAGCCCAATCGACTGGTAAGGAGCGTGCTACCGAGGAAAGCTTTGGCTTGGCAGAGCTTTCTCTTCTTGCAGGTCTGTTACCCACTTGTGAATGTTTCATGTGGTCCAGCTTGGCTTTGTGTGCTTGATTTCAGTGGAACTCTGTGGATTTCAATTGTTTGAAAAGGGGAATGCACAGTTTCTAGTATATCCTGCTTGTAAATCCATGCCAAGCAGCATGAGAGAGCCTTAAAGCTGAATCAACAGCATCAAACTAGTTGCTGGTGGAATATTTCTGCTGTATTTTGGTGATGCACAAAAATAGCAATTTTATAACAAATCATTTTATGGTGCACTCCTATTTTATGTATATTTCAAGGATTTAGATTTGATGTTTTCAAAGGAGCCTAATTTCAATGGGATTTGAATGATTAATTCCCGTAGATGCCTTTAAAATCCCAGCCTTAATTATTAAAATCTTGTTAAACCAAGCCACGATTTCTTTGATTTAGGGAATAAATACAGTTCTGAGGTTATTTATCCTTTGTATTCATCTCCTGATTATAATTAATCTGTAAGATTTTCCCGGGGTGGGGAGCAGTTGTCTCTTATGAAACTCAGCATTCACCTTTCCAAACCTGTAATTGACAGCCAGTGTATCTGCAGCATTTCATTGAAGTAGCAACATGACAACAATTTGCAGCACAAGGCCTGAGATTGTGTTAACAGCATATAAATAGGTTTTAAGACTAAGCTAAGAGGTTTTTGTTTTTTGGGGCTTTTTTTTTTTTCTCTCTGGTGGGTGGGATACAGAGAATGGTAAACCATGATCTTCTAGCCAAATAATGCAGCTTTTCTTCCTGAGTCTTTCTTCCCCTCTAAACTAAAACCAAGCTTCTGAATTGACCACTTGTCTGCATAAAAGGGCAGCTGTTAAGGCTCCCTCCATCAAACTCAGTGTTGCCTGGCAACAGTGGAAGTTAGGTTTGTGTCCCATAGTACAAAGCACTCTTGAATGGCGAAAGTCTTCGCCCGATCGCAGCTTCCTTGGGAGTTATTTTCTATCACCTGTTTCTCATGGAATATGCATTAAGCCATGCAACATGCTCGGTTCTGCCAAGTGAAAAGCCAGCCCAAAGTTTTGCTTGTAAGCAGAATTGTGTGTGATATTAACAAGAAGAAGAAAGTTCCCCTTATGGAAAAGTCTGGTATAGGATCTGGTTCTCTCTAGGTTTATGGAATCATCTTATATAACTGAATAGAGAATTCTGTCCCTGCTCTAAAATTCTACTGGAAGGCTCAGAAAACATTCAGAAAGAAACTCATTCTCTGTTCAGCTTCATAGGTTTTTAGGGCAGCTTCTATAGATGGCTCTTGGTTGCATCCTTGTTAAATCCTATTCAACTTTGCCACCAGAGATGTCACCGGCTGTGTTAATTTAGGAAGTCAGATTTCACAGGCAATTCCAGCCTTTTGACCCCAGCAGTGTGTGTGGCAAGATTTCAGCATAGTCCTGATCACAAATAAAACCTAAAATTCAGAGATCAGCTAGGTCAGGGACCTAAACACCTCTATTAGCCCTGTTTTACAGATTGGAAAACTGAGGCAGAGAGGGATAATTGATTTACCCAGGATCATGCAGCAAAACAGTGACAAAGCCAAGAACTGAATGCATGTATACAAATTCCTAGTACCACAGAGTCTTAATGGGTGGTCAGCCCTGAGTTTTCCCATTAAATTTGCAATCCCATTAAATTGCAGTCCGTGTTTATTGATCAGGGAATTTAGAGAGTCGGGAGACACAGAAATCATGCTTGTGGTGCTGCATAAAATTAAGAGAGGCAGCAATAAATTAGCCTCGACTCAGAAGAACTCTTGACCCTGTGCATAAGTGCTTTGCTGAATCTGGGTCTTCATCTGCTTGGCATGGTGTGTGCTGTGAGAGAATGTATAGTGTGTGCAAAATATGCCCAGCGAGAAAGTACTATCGGGGGAAGTCGTAGGATGTGAACCTTTTGTGATGTGAGCAGAGTCTGGGGGTGTGGGACCTGACCAAGCTGAAATAGAAAGATGTTGCGGCAGAATGTTATCAGTGATTTGTCTTTAAAAGCGTCCTCCCAACCTTCTAACACGGTATTCTGCATCCTTCGCTGACCTCACGTGGAAGCTGGCTAGTGCCCTCCCTTTCCGAGATAGCCGAGTGCTTCCCCACAGGCCTGCAGGTTCAGAAAGCACAGATGGTCCACATCTTTCTAGCTGCCCAGCTTATAACTGCCTGTAATTTGGCAGGGATATGGGAACTGACCACAGAGCAATCATGGTCACTGATACACGGAGGTCAGCAGTTAGGGTTCGCAAAGGGAAATTGTATCCCATGGGGCAGTTGGAAGGACTGGAGGGAGAGGTGATGAATGAGGGAGCAGAGGTGTTTGGGAACTCCCGGTGCATTGGACACTTTCCATTAGTGATCAGATATATTCCAGCAGCACTTGGGAGCATGGATAAATACTGGTGGGTACTCAAAGAGGAGGGATAAAAATTATTCTCCTCTATCTGAGGATGGGACAAGAAGCAATGGGCTTAAATTGCAGCAAGGGAGGTTGAGATTGGACATTAGGAAAAACTTCCTAACTGTCAGGGTGGTTAAGCACTGGAATAAATTGCCTATGGAGGTTGTAGAATCTCCATCATTGGAGATATTTAAGAGCAGGTCAGACAAACACCTGTCAGAGATGTTCATGGTGCTTGATATGCAATTTGAGCTACGCGAATTGTGTATCCTATTTCGATCTTATTTCATAATAGCTTATTTTGTAATGTGTCTACGCAGTGCCAAATTTCAAAATAACTCACTCTTCCCTTACTCCTCATCGAATGAGGTTCATAGGGATGTCGGAATAGCGAGCCTGTTATATTTCTAAATAACAGGCTTGCTGTGAAGACGCGGGATATCTATTTTGGAATACTCCGGTATCCTGAAGTAGCATTGCAGTGTAGACATAGGGTCCCATATAGCAGCACATTTAGGCTACCTGTACTCCTAATGGACTGGAGAGTGTTTTGTCTCTGGGCATGTCTCTTTGGAGAATCTGCCACCGAACCATGAATTTTCAAAACTGTTTTTTCCAGAAAGGAACCAGATTTGAACCGCCATAAAACAGAAATCTCACCACCTCAGTGGGCTGGTGTCAAGATGTCCTTCGGAGGTTTTCAAATCTTGTTTTCCACAAGGCTTAGAAGTCCAAAGCTTTTGGAAGTCCACGAGTGGTATCCATTTTTAAACTAATATTTTTGCCGTCATCACGTGGGCACTGGCTTTTTTTTGGTAGGGTTGTGCTTGAGAGCAGGAGCGCACATTTTGGCTGTTATAGGGTCACTCTGGAGTGCTGTGCCATGCAGGCTGGTTTTTGTTTTCATGGCTGTCGGAGAGGAACGCTGGTGCGGATTTGTTATTGTAGGGTTGCTCTGGAGCATTCGACGGCATGCATTGTTTTGTTGTTATAGAGTTGGGTGTGACCATTGGGTCTTCTGCCTTTTGGGAGGAAGGGTTGGTGCAAAGGCACAAAGTATTCAAGGGCAAAACATAAAGAATTAAGTGGGGTTTGCAAGCCTAAGTGAACGGTTGGGAGAACTTGCCTTGGTAGGATCCCCTTTAAAGAACGTAAGTGATCATCCCAGCTGGTTTTAGAATCCAAATGATCTCCAGGTTGCTAAGAGCAGCGGCTGTTTCTGTACAAGCAGCATGATCTCACAAGGGGAGAGGAATGCCTGCTTAAATAACATCTGAACCAGAATCTCCATCTGGCCATTTCCCCTGCCTTTCACCCCTGCACAGGAACGCCTCTCTGTCTGCTCCAGCCTGCCTTCCTGACCGGTACAGATGGATTCCCATGCAAGTCAGTTTCCTGATTTGTTTGCTCTGGCCTTTCCAGCAGCATGTGGACGTTGTGGTGCGGATTGCTGAGTGATGAAAAGCATTCTGCAAAGTCGGTGGTGACCACATGACTTTCCCCAGTCAGCGCTGATGCAGTTGCATTGGGGGCTCGCTCTGGGTAGGAGGGGAGAGTTGTTTTTTTCTGCTCCGAGCAGGGAGCATTCCCCGAGTCAGCACTTTCTCTGTAGGCAGTGGAATTGCACCTTGTTTTATACCAGGTAGCTCATGTTGTAGTCATTGCTCTGTAGCACATTCTACTTACACCTTGTGTATCTAAAGCAGTGTTTCCCAATTTTATTTGGCCACAGAACCCTTTTAAACATGAAAGAATTTTGTGGCACCCCTAATAACAGTCTTACATATGGAGCTGAAAAAGCAGACCACAAATAAGTAAGAATAATAGTAAACAGATGCTAAACAAGGTCATGAGATCAACACAAATGAAAATTGTTTTCAATAAAATTCATAAATGCTTAAATATTAATTATCTTTTTAATCGTAAAATGTTATTGTAATGGAATTTTCTTGCGGAACCCTTATTTTCACTTCGCAGAACCCCAGGGATACACTGGTCTAAAGGATCCCAAAGCTCTTTACAAGCCTGGAAATCGCATACAAACTAGGCAGGGTTTGTTCAGAGGCAGCCTCCTCTGAGGTGGAACATGACAGCTGTTTAACAGCTCAGAACAATTTTCCATGTTTGTTTATGAGAGGAATTGGTGCTGAAGGCTGTCTCTAGGTGAAGTGATAGAAGAGTTTTTAGATTGGAATAATGTAGTGACTGTTATGTTTGGACCAGGATGCTGAAATTAAAAGTTCTTACCAAAAACAAACCAAAAAACTGAGCTTGAGTTTCACATTTTCTCTGGGTAATTGCTCCTCCTGCTACCCAGGAGCCTCCTAATACCAGTCTGGGACACTGGTTCATTGTTGACCCTGTAGGGCAGGGGTGTGGAGGCTTCTTTTGGGTCAGGGGCCATTGACCCACAGAAAAATCAGTCGCAGGCCGCACACAAGTGAGAAGTGGCCCCTGACTGAGAAGGAGAAAGACACTCCCCACATTCCCCTCTCACACCAGAGTCTAGGGAGGCCCAGGCTAGTAGATTCTGTGTGCTCCAGCCCTACGGTGGGGCAGTGGGAGGCTGGATGCCAGCATGGGCTTCCCAATGCTGGGGTGCAGGGGGAGCCCTGAGCCTCAGGGGCCAGATCCAGGCAAGCTGGGGGCTGCATCCAACCCCCGGGCCTGAGGTTCCCCTCCCCGGCTGTCGGGGAAAAATGCTACCTATCCCCTGGCTTTTTGGTAGAGGTCTCCCTTCCCATTATGTGCCAGGCCTCACCATGCTTAGCGTGTGAGATTTGACGGGATAGCAGCGCAAGGCGAGATGGATGCGGAGCGAGGGTGTGGGTGTGGGTGGAGGATGGGTCTGCAGTTCATATCCCTTAAGCTCCTTTTGGGGAAGGTGCTCCCTTATCACTGAAGTCTGTCACCTGGAAGTTTCTCGTTTGAGGCCCAGCCCTTCCCCAAGGCATGATGTGCCGCCACCGCGAGCTGGACTGGTTCCGTTTGCAGGCAGCTCTCCAGCCACGCATTTGGGTAGACGTCCGCTAATAGCTCCTCGAGGGCAAAGCAGCATCGTTTGGCACTGCAGGCTCCCTGGGTTTGCAGAGAAGAGCTGAGAGAGCTGTACACGAAGTTCTGAATTCAGGTCCCCCCCCCGCCCCCCCGGACTAGCGCTCATCTCTTCTGGGAATGCCAAGTGATGAATCAGGGTGCTGTGAACAGCCCTTTTCTTCCGGTTGGATCCGGGATTGGGGGTCCATTGATGATCCTGGGCCCCCCGTATTTGTCCTTGTTGCTAATACAGATGATCAGCCTTGTGTAGGTAGAATACAATAGCAATTCTGCTAACTACAGTAGCAGTTTTGCTGCAAGTGTGTAGTGCATTGCTCTGCTTACCCTAACATGGGTGGGAAGCAGTATTCCCTGCAAACTGAGTTCGTGGGTGGCCACCCAGGAGAGATTCAAATGCCACCCAGCTGATATCAGAGCACCCACAGCTGGCTGCATGCATTTCTACTGGTGGTGCACATCCACACATGCCTCAGTGCACAAAACAAAATTCATTCTGCACATGGATGGGAAAAATTAGAGGGAAAGTGGGAGGGAAGACGAGTGTTTCCTTTAATATTGCAGTCAGCTGCCTGCAAAACCCCAGCGTAAGCGCTGACCAGAACTGGGCACTACAGCGGTTTACAGTCCAGATTCTTTGCAGGACAGTTCCTTTCATCTGCATATGTGATCAACATCGGTCTGAATTTGGGCTTTGGGGTTATCAGCACTGAACCCAGGCCACCAAGTTCCCATCCAAGCTTTCCCAGATTGTGAGGGGTTAGGGTGGCGGGTTTGGTCTTTGCATCGATGCAAGGGACCCAGATGTTCCTGATGTTGCATTAATGGGTGCGGAGTGGGGCAGCGGTACTAGAAAGCAGCGAGGGCACAGAGCGCTTGGGACACAGCTGGAATGGCTGTTGCTTGGGGCCAGATGCAGCCAGCTCTGGGTAGGATTCCAGCGGGGACTGGACACAGGCTGCCAGGGTTGCCGGGAAGGGGAGGAGGCAGAAGGCCAGCGAGGAGAGGCAGGAGAAAAGATTCTATTGTCACTGGAAGTGTAACCTTCCCTTCCTGCAGCCGGGGTGGTGCCTTGCCCCAGAACGGCTGTGAAGAGGCTGCTCTGCTGGAGTGGGCAGCGCAGGGTGTAGGGGGCTCTGGTGGCTGCCCTTCATGGTCAGGCGTTATGCCCAGGCAACGCCAAGCCCAATTACAGCGACACCAGCGGCCTTCCGTCTATGTGCCAGAGATTGCCAGGCCAGTGTCCCCTGGGTGTAATGCTTTGGGGCCAAACCCGCTGTGCTGAGCAAACCCTCGTGGCTGGAGTGCAGCTCCTTCGCCTCATTACAAGGCACAAACAGGCCCGGACAAGCAGCAAGACCAAGTCCTATTAGAACCTCTGGGGCCAGCTCCCGAAGCTCCCGGCCCAGCTGCAGGCTGGCTTGGGAAGACAGCGCAAATGGTGCCCAACCCACTGCCACAACCATCCTCCCCTCTCGCTCAAAGACTGGTTGCCTTTGTTCCTGAGAATCGCGCTCATTTCCACCCCCTTGGATCTAGAGGGATGCTGCAAACCACAGAGTGCGGCCGCTTAGCCAGAGGCTCCGAGGGAGGGAGATGCCGGTCCTGAGAGCTTGGCAAAGCCCTGCTTTCTCTGGGGTGAGACAGAGTGTGCAGCAAGTCAGCGCCATGAGGTTCCAGTTAGTAATTCATCCCAAAGCCTCGTCGGGTAACGTCTGGCAAATTCAATTAGAAATCACACCCATAAAAAATCCTTAAACGCGGGGTGGGGATAGACAGAGGGAAGGCGATGTGGAGGAAGGGGCGGGTTTAGAGCGAGCTGCAGCTTAGAGGAAAGCACAGATGCCCTGTCGGCAGATGCCCCAGGGACGCCTGCAGGCGAACATTGCGGAGGCTTGGGTAAGGGGGAAGAGATTTGTTTTGTCTGCTAGCAGTGCTCTCCCCCCCGCCCCAGCCACTCTAGCGGGTTTTGAATTCCCTCCTCCGAGCCAAGCACACAGCCCCCTTCACTCCTTGCCACAGGCCCCCGTAACGTGATATCCCCACCGAAGCCCTGCTCCTCTGCCTTTTCCCAGGACGTGAAATGAAAACCAGAGGCGGGGAACTTGCCCCTGCTTCCAGCACTCCTGTGTCTGGGCTGATTCGTGAGCAGTGCCCCAGGGCCAGCGTCTTCCCAGGGCGCTGCCTGTGTCCGGTACCTGGAGGAGTCTCTCCCCCTTGGAAGATGCTCACAGTGGAAGGAGAGGGATCTGCAGTGTGAATCCCCATTGGAGACACTTGATCTGCTTAATAACCACAAGTCCCCATCCGGGATGTTAAATAGCAGTTAATTGAATAGTTGATTAGCCCCATGAATTCTTATTGGTTACTCGACTATTCTGTAGTCCGTGGGGGTGGGGCCTGCAGCCGGTGCACTCCACCCCTGCTCCCGAGGAGCCCCCTGCCACTGGGGTGCCAGGCCAGAGCCGGTCCACGAGGGGAGCCAGTTTAAAAACTAGCTCCCCTTGCAAACCAGCTGCCCGTCACCCTGTGCTGCTGCCTCTGATACAGAGGCAGCAGCATGGGCTGGGAGCAGTCCCTGTCTGGGGTGGGGGGCTGAGCTCCTGGACTGGGCAGGAGCTGGAACTGAGCCGGCTGCCTGCCCGCCTGGCTCCTAATACATTTTAAATGCAGAGCTGCAGCAGGGGTAGGTCCCGGATGTGGCGCAAGCTGGGACTGAACTGGGCTGCCGGCCAGCTCGCTAAAAAATGTACTGGCGGGGTGGGGAGCAATGCATGTAGTCTAGCATTAACCGATAATGCTTATTGGTTAATCAGCTACACTATCATATCCCTACCCCCACGCTGGCAGAAAAGAATGATAGTGTTCAGATTCTATCACCCAGCATGCCTTGAGGAGCGGTGAATTGGTGAGTGGTCCATCAGCAAGTTCAGGCATCGGGTGCAGTGATATTCAAAGTACAGGTCGCGACCCAGTACCGGTTGTGGAAGGTCAGAGACTAGATCATCTTGCTGTAGAGTGACCAGGTGAACAGAGGGGTTGCTAAGGCAGCTTTGGCTACGTCTACACCTCACCTCTCTTGCGCAAAAGCATATGCAAATGAAGCGTGGATTAGCATATTGCCATGCTTCATTTGCATAATTAAT
>JANRFK010003894.1:8678083-8690441 GCA_030068395.1 Apalone spinifera | reverse complement strand
CTCTGGTCCCACTCAAGTCCACTTCCCCAGGCAAAGCCTTCACCCCCTGCCCCCTCGTCCCTGCGGCCCCACTCTGAGGCCCGCACTCTCATCAAAAGAGAGAATTATACTGGGTCACGGGCATCAATCATTTTCTTCAACTAGGTCGCAAGAAAAAAAAGTTGGAAAGCCCCTGGTCTAGTGTTTTATTAGCTCTTCCAAGTTCCCTTTCTTTTAATAGCAAAGAGCCCAGATGGCAGGGGTGCCAACCCGCGCCTGCCACAGCGGTGCAGAGATGGCATGATGAGTGAGATCTCAGGGTACAAGAGGGCAGCCTCTCCTGGCCTTTCAGTCTCGCCAATGCCAGCTGCACACTGGGAGGAGAGGAGAAAAGCGGCAAACCAGAGTGTGTTTGGCCCTTTGGGTTTGTGGAGTTGCCCTTGTACGACGGTCGCACCTGGATCCCTGTTGTGCTAGGCGCTGCACAAACCTAGCGAGACGCTCCCTGCTCTGAATGGTTCACAGTGGCCGGCCCTGATTCACAAAGCCCTGAAGCACGTGTCTCAATCTCACTGATGTCAATGGTAAGTGAAGCACGTGCTTAAGTTCTCTCCTGAATCAGGGCCGGAATAGACCAAGCAGACAAGGGCGGTGCTGTCACTCCATTGGAGAGCAGGGGCACAGAGCGATGAAATGACTCGCCCAAGCCCATGGCAGACCCAGATCCCCTGGTAGCTCTCAAAATGGCCATGTAGATGGGGACTCATTGTTTCCACTAGATCCCACCGGGATCAGGCCTCGGTTCTTCGCTATTTAACGTTTTTATCAATGACCTGGAAGAAAGCGGCGAACGTTTGCCGATGATGCATAGGCTGGGGGAGAGGTAAGTAACGAAGAGGCCGGATCACAGATATAGACCAAGCTTGTGGCCTGCGAGACATCTTGTTTGCTGTTGCCCATGTGCAGAGTTGCTCTGTTTGGCTGGTTTCCTCCATGTCGTTTTTCCCCACCGGTGTTACTAACGTAACACACGGGTAAAGCCAGGGCACAGGAAGTGAGGTGGGTACTGATTGCTCACAACACTGGCTGTGAGAGCCGGGCGCTCCCTCTGCAGCCAATCACAGCGCTGCAATGGTGCAATCGGCAAATTGCAGTGAGCAAAACTACCCTAGCCCGCGAGACCATCTTGGTTCCGACAATCTTGTGGGCCCCTGGGATGAAGGAGGCCACTCATGCGACCCACTCCCTGGCCTAGGCTGCCCACCTGGATGGTTTATTAAGCTGAGCACAAGCAAACAAGATGCATTTTAATATGGCTAAATGTAAATGTGGGCACCTGTGACAGAGAACATGGGCCAAGCTTACAGGGTGGAGGACTCTACCCTGGCAAACAGGGATTTTGAAAAAGATTTGGAGGTCGTGGCGGATAATCCGTCGAACGCGTGCTCCCCATGCAATGCTGGAGCCAAACGGGTCATGCAATCCTGGGATGCATCCGCAGAGCCCTCTCGAGAAGGAGCAGAGCGGTCATTTGACGTCTGTGCGGGGCACGGCTGCACTGCTGCTGGAATCGCGCGTCCCGTTCTGGTGCTCACCATTTGTGAAGGGTGCTGATAAATGGGCGAGGGGGTAGAGAAGAACTGCAAGGACGACAGGCGAAGAAAACCTGCCCTGTCGTGATAGACTCGGGCTTACTTTAGATCAAGAGGGGCTTGGTCACAGTCTGTAAGTCCCTGCATAGGGAGGCAACCCCATAATCATGGGTTCTTCACTCTAGCAGAGAAAGTAGAGCCCAGTCCAAAGGCTGGAAGTTGAAGCCAGACAAATTCCGACCGGGAATAAAGCATACATGTTTCCCAGGGAGGGTGATTTACCATTGGAACGATTTACCCAGCAGCGTGGTGGATTTTCCATCACTGGCCTTTGCAAAATCCAGACAGGATGTTTTTCTCAAAGCTCTGCCCTCGGGTTTGCTTGGGGCTGGGCCCTGGCCCCATGCCCTGCAGCAGCCCAGCCTGGAGGGTCCCAGTGGGCCCCCTGGCTTTAGAATCTATGAATGGGTGAAAAACCTGAGGCCAGGTCTAGGGTTGTAAAATCCCAGGTTTAACATTAGATTTAACCTATTAAGCAGGATTCCAGTGGGGATTGATCCAGCTTGGTTGGAGCAGCCCCCTGTCCGCGGGGCTGCCAGCTTCTGCTGCTGGCTCCCCGTGCATGCAGGGCTGCAGGCTTCTGTCCCACTCCACCCCCATACAGGACGGAGCAGCTCTCTGCTGGGGTGGGCTTGGGTGCTGCTCCCGGGAACTGGTTAACCATTACCCAGTAAGCAGCACTGATGAAGGGTGATGCTTTCTTTCCCATCCCCAGCCAGCTCTACATTTACCCCCAGATAGATGCTCCAGAGATCGATCTTCCAGGTTCGGTTTATCAACTGCCAATTGCACCCCCATCAACCCTGGGACCCGCCAGGGTCACAAGGAGTAAGGGAAGACGAGAGTTTCTCCCGTCGACCTCCCACAGTGGGGATGCCGCAGAAATGCGACTTGAGACGTTGACTCCAGCTACGCTCTTCTCGTAGCTGGAATGCATCTTAGGACGACTTTCTTGCATAGCGTAGACCTGGCCTGTGTTCCTCTCCAGGGCATTAACCACTGGCTCTTCCTTCAGCGGAACTTGTTCCAAGCCCCCCGCCACCGGGCCGGCTATGTGTTCACTCCACGCTAGCTGCCCGGCCAGCTTTGTGGTGGCTCTCACCGAACGCATCTTGTCAGTTCCCCGGCGCTTTTGCCTGTGCTCCCTGTTCCGCCTTCTATGTTCTTTCTATTTTTAGCCTCTGTCGTTGAGATCTGATCTGCAGCAGCATCAGAACATGCTCGTTCAGTCCGTTCTCGTTAGCCTGGCTGAGCATGCATTGCCTACAGCGCTGATGGAAGAGTCACGCTGGCCTGGGGGGGGCGGAGTGGGGGCCCTGTGCTTGGCATGTTCACTCTCTGCCTTGCTAGCCCCAGCGCCGACTGAGCTTGTGCATAGGGCCTAGTTTCTCCCACTGGGAGGATAGGTCAGAGCCCCTCACTGACATAGGCTACAGGGGGAGTTTGGCTTTGAGAGTATGAATGAGCGATCGCCCTCTGGTGGCTGACTCTCCTGCCCGGGAGACAGTGGCTATGTCTATGCTACAACAATAAATCGGAAAAAGAAACGCAATTTGCGGTATGCAAATTGCATATCTTTTTCCAATTTACGCCCAAAAGAGGCTTTTCCAAAATTTGGCCCATCTACACGGGGCCAAATTTCGGGGGAAAAAAAACCTTCTTTCTGAACATCCCTTCTTCCTCGTAAAACAAGGTTTACAGGGATGCCAACAAAATGCATCTGCTTTTCCGATATTTTCTTTCAGAAAACTGGACGCATTCTTTGGGCATGGCAGAGATTTCTAGGATACCTCCAGTATCCTGGAAAAGCTCTGCAATCTAGACGTACCCAGTATTACAGACCCATTAGGACAGGCTGAGGGAGTTCTCCTTTAACTCAAGTGGAAGAAACACATGGGGCTGGAACATAAGGGCCAGGGATCAATTCTCCAACTGCCTTTCTGGGAAGAAGGGGAAGACGTAGGGTTAGATCTGACCTGCTTGGGGGTTCCTTAACTTCATTATCTTGGTTGTATGATGCCCAGCTAATTGTGTTTGAAGGAAATGAACAGAGCTGCCTGGCTCTGCTTCCCGGTTGACACTGGTAAATGTTATTTGCTAAATGGCTCCAATTCATTAGGAAACAGGATTCTCAATTTGCAATTTCCTGCAGCACTTGTTTTGAAACAGCCCTTTGAACGGGGTGCTGAAAAGCAAACGTGAAGTAGAAATGTAACCTGCAGTAAACTAGCAGTAGCTGCTCTCTGTACAGTAGACTTCCGATAATCCGGAACCTATGGGATTTAGGTGGTGCCGGATTATCAAATATGCCGGACTATCAGGAGGTACTATAAGCAGGTTATATATATACTGTATACATTATATACTGTATATAAAGTGTTCTTAACCCTTTTTATTGTACATACTGTATACAGTATACTGTAATGTTTTAGTTTTTTTAAGCCTTTTTTACCCTTTTTGCTCAGTTCAGCTGCTGCCGCTGTTACCTTGTCACTCATTTTTTGACGGAGCTCACTCACTAGGCTCTTGCCATTTTGATGCCGGACTATCAGGAGTGCTGGACTATTGGATGCCAGACTATTGGAGTTTTACTGTAGTTGTTAAAGCCAGTTCTTGTTTGGGAAGGAGCCTTACTTAGGGATTAGAGCAGAGGGACTGGGACCCAGGACATCTAGTGTCTGCTGCTGACTTACTGAGTGATCTTGGGAACATTCTTTGCCGTGCCTCAGTTTCCCCATCTGTAAAATAAAGTTTTCCTTTACCATAATACCTGTTATAAAGTGCTGTGCCCAAGATTCCCTGCCCTCGCCCTGCTCCAGGATCTCGCTCCCATACAAGTCACATTGTTAATTCCTTGCGTGCTGGATGGGATGTGCAGAGTCTGTGTAAGGGAGATCTCTGAAATGAGGGCCTTTAAGAGGCTGGCAGAGTCCAGGTGTACGTCTACACAGCAACATTGTTTTGAAATAACTTAGTCTGCACCTACGCAGCAGGCAGTTGTTTCGAACTAATGTCAAAATGCTATTGAGCGGGAGGATGTCTTACTCCCACTCCTGTACGAGGAGTACGGGAAGTTGGAGGAAGAGTGCTCTGTTTCGAAATAAGTGCTGTGTAGACGCTCCTGATTTCAAAATAAGCTACACAACCGACGTAGCTCAATTTGCGTAGCTTATGTTGAGTTAAGCCCTGCTGTGCGGACGCGCCCTGCCTGTAACTTCCACCTCCCTGGCTCCCCCAGGCGGGGGGAGCAAACGTGACGATCCATCTGGAAATACACACCCTGCAGGATGTCTGGTGTCCCGCTATGGGGAGAGACCCTAGTGTGTGCTGCCTCCAAAGCTCCGGTGTGACTTGATGCTTGTCTCTCCTGGACTTTGCTAACTTACTCTGTCCTCAGCCCCATTCCCTGATCGCATTCACCGGGATGGCGTTCAACTGGCAGTTGATAAGACAGAATCGCCAGCCTGCCATGGCAGGGCGCTTGCCTCATCGGCTTTCTGACCTTGGCAGGGGTGGCTGCTTTCCTGGCCCTTTTTCTGCCACTAAAGAAGTTGGGTGAGCAGCCAGGCCAGACCCAGGGCTGGGTGCCCCCAAGCAGAAGGGAGAACGTGCCGGAGGCAGTGTTTCCCAAGGGGACAAGGGGGCAGATGGGATTTCACAGAGCAAAGGCTGAAATTAGCGTGACTCAAATCCCACAGTGCATCATTTCCTGTTACCTACAGTCCAGGCCCGTCCCTCGCCCCAGCCTGTACTATCATAGAACACTAGAAATGGAAGGGACCTCGAGAGGTCATCAAGTCCAGGCCCCTGCCCTCATGACAGGACCAAGCACCATCTAGATCAGAGCTACTCAACTTTGGAAGCCCTGGGGACCACAATGATACTCTCAGCACATGCCGAGGTTTGCAGCTTAAATGTGGTTGCATATACATGCAAATATATGTGCAAATATATGCAAATAGCTTTTCACACTGACGGGCATGAATACAAAGATTAAGGCAGGATTACACAACACACAGGCCCCATTTAAGTGAGTTCTCTTGATATTAATAAAATGCAATATTTACCCGATTTCCACCCGTATGACAGCACTTTTAATGAGCAATGACAGTCCAGGAATTTAACTACTAAAATACATGTCAACAGAAGACCATTACGTGGATTACTTTTTTGTTTTGGCTCCCACCCATGGGCCTCAAACAAATGGGCCGCTGGCTGCATGCGGCCTACGGACCACGAGTAGCCCTGATCTAGATCATCCCTGACAGGTGTTTTTCTAACCTGCTCTTAAATATCTCCAATGATGGAGATTCCACAAACTCCCTGGGCAATTTATTCCAGTGTCTAACCACCCTGACAGGTAGGAAGTTTTTCCTAATGTCCAACGTAAACCTCCCTTGCTGCAGTTTAAGCCCATTGCTTCTTGTCCTGTCCCCAAAGACCAAGGAGAACAATTTTTCTCCCTCCTCCTTGTGACACCCTTTTAGATATTTGAAAATTTCTCTCATGTTCCCTCTGACACATTTGGTCACAGAGATCCCCTTGAGACTGTCACTTGACATGCTGAAACACCACTGAGCCTGTTTCGCTGCCTTTGGAGCACCGCACCACCCTGTCCTGCTGAGCCAGACCCTCCTGTCTCCTTCAGCGTTGGCACAGAGTTGGGGTCACAGTCCACAGCCGAGTAGCAGACACTGAGAGCTGCTGAACTCTGGGATGGCTCAGTCACAGAGACTGTTTCCGCTCCTCCCCTGGTAACAATTATTTACACTGGGTTTATTAATAACAAATCCTTCCTTTTATACTTAGTAAAATCTCTTTTAAGTGGTCATAAGAGATAGCAGACAGAACAGTGTAGGTTACTAAACAAGGTAAAACAAAACACACTAAAGGTATGTCTTCACATGAAAGTTATTTCGGGATACCACGCTATTTCGCCATCCCCGTAAACCTCGTTGTACAAGGAGTAAGGGATGGCTCGAAATAGCACTTTATTTTGAAATTTAGTGCAGTGTAGATTCGAAATAGACTCAAAATAAACTATGCAATAAGTTTATTTCGAGTTTGTGGTGGTGTGTAGATGCACCCTAAAAGAACTTGGTGCAAATAATAATTTCTCACCCCAGTTCTTATTTCAGTCAAGTCTTTTCTGACCTGGGTCTGGCAGATCTCCTGTACCCCCTGTGGTTTCCATCCTTTTGTTTCCGGGTGCCTTCATGAATCTTCTTGGGGCAGCAGGGGGTGTCTGTAAAGCCAGCTGAAGACAATCAGGCTACGTCTACACAGTAGGCTTCTTGCGCAAGCAGTTTTTTATGGAAGAGATCTTCTGCAAAAACTTCTTGCGCAAGAGCGCGTCCACACTACAAAAGCGCAAGAGAGTGTCCAGACTTCATGGATGCTCTCTTGAAAGAAAGCTCTGATTGCTGTTCACAGAATGGCCACCGGGGCACCTGTGCTTTTTTCAATTGGCTCTTTTTGCGCAAAACCCCCCTGTTGCCCATCCACACACACCTTTTTGTGCAAGAACTCTTGTGCAAAAAGGAGTTATTCCTCGCAGAAAGAGGAATACCTACACCACAAAACCCCCTCTGTTCTTGTGATTTACTGTAAACTTACTTATGCAAAAACACGCTTGAGGTGTGGACGCTCCGCGGATTTTTGCACAAAAACTACTGTAGTGTAGACATAGCCTCAGTGTTTACTTACCTTGAGTTATATAGAATTTTCTTAGTGCGGGAAGCTTTTGTTTGACTCCCCTACGCCACTGTGGAAAAGTACAAAATTCAAGGTGGATTCCAGCACTAGGGAACATGGCCCCAAGGTGACCTGCAAAGAATGGGAGAAATGGGCTTGCGCCTGCTTTATTTTTGTGCTTCATGATGAATGAGAAAAGATCTGAAAGGTTTTTGGAAGGGGAAGCCCCTCCAGCCCCCAACAATTCGGTGTGTTTGTTACATTGTGAATTCCATTCTTTTCAGGATTGTTTCCCTGGAAGACACTTTGGACAACTGGGGAACTAGTCACAGACACCAAACAATTGAAAACTGATTAAATGGAATGGGAGGGGGATTTTGATGTTCAAAACTCTGCTGTTTCAGCTCACAACTAATTAACTCGGACAGGTGTAAAACAGAGTAGGGGTGGGGGGAGGGGAAAGCTCGCTCGTTAAAGGTGCAAACCTCAAGCTAATCATATTGAGCCAATGGCTGAACTAATCCATGGTTAAGTCTGTAGCACTTGTTAAGCAGCCAGCGATGTGGAAAGTGGATGATGTTGGTACTCTAGAATTTTTCTTTTTTCCTTGGGATTTACATAGTTGTGAAATAAACATGTTTTTTAATAAGCTTGTCTGGCCTGGGAGAGCTGTTTGTTTCAAACAACGGGCTGACAGATGCCAGATGACTCTGGTTGGCTGTCTAACGGGAGGCTGCAGCCCCTGCTGGTTGGATAGGTAGAAATCCCTTTTGGGCATTTGGCTGCCAATGCATTCCGTGCCTGATCCCAGTTTGGAAGCTGCAAGAGAGAGTTAATTTTTGCACCTAGGCTTGTGCAAGGGAGCACTTCTGGAGGGGGCTGCAGGAAAGCGGGAACGGCTGGCTCCATTCATCGCAACACTTGCAGCAGCCACCCCTCAAGTATTCGCTGCTGGTCAGTTTATTATGGAGGATGTGACGGGTTTGCTCCCTGCCCTAGCACCAACTGCTGGCTGGTCTTGGGAATTAGTTCTTCCAGCTCTGGAGCGCCCTCTTCTGGCCGGTGTCTTGCCTGCTCTTACCGGGCACACCAGGCCCCATGTGCCTCCCAGACTGTGGCGCTCCTGCCCCTGTTACTCCTAAGCCACCACTTGCGTCAGTGACCCATTGCTGTTCATCATCTAGCCCAAGGGTGGGCAATAACACAGAGTCAGTTTGCCAGGGTTAGCCCCTGTTGGCCGCTGCCACTATATTTACTTGCACCTCCGCTGGTACTTGTCTTGCAGCTCCCGTTGGCCATAGAACACTGTTCCCACCCAATAGGAGCTGTAGGAAGTGGTACGGAACAGGACACTGCTTCCTGCAGTTCCCATTGGCCAGGGATCACTGTTCCTGCCCAATGGGAGCTGCGGGAAGTGGTACAGAACGGGAAACCACTTCCCGCTGTTTCTGTGGGCCGGGGATGGTGATTTGCGGCCAGCAGGAGCTGCAAGCACCCGGCCCTGCAGAGGGGCAGGTAAATTTAGTGGCGGCCCTTCAGGGGCTAACCCTGGAGAACCGGATCCAGCCACAGGCTGGTATTTGCCCACCACTGATCTAGCCCCTTCCCTCACTTCACCATTGGCAAGGGGGTTGGACTTGCCGCCTATTCCTGCCCTGGCTGCTCCTCTGTAGCCCTCCCACATCCCTGGGTCCCTGTCATGGAGCCTCAGCCTGGAATCTATTCAGGCCTGATCTCCCCTGGCTCTTCTTGCCTTTCCCCAGCACTGCTCTGTCCAAGGTACCCCCTGCGAGCGGGACCCTTTACTCTGCAGCCTGGCCTATCGGCGAGCTAGGCTCTGATTGGCTGTCTCTTGCTCTCTTCTGATTGGGTGCCAGCCCTCTCCCAGAGCTGTTTTAACCCCTTACATACCAGTATGGGGCAACGGCCGTGTCACAGCTTCCTCAAAGACAACTTCTAAGAGCATCCAGTGTGGGCTGGTGCGGCATCTCGTCCAGTGTCTTGTCTCCAGCCGTGGTTGGTGCCAGTTAAGACACCAAAGACACAGGCCTTGCAATTGGCAGTTTTGAGCTCGCCTGTTCCCAAATCACACTGGCAAGAGCCTGGCTTCTGCCACGCAGCAGCAGGATTTATCCAGGCCCTCACCACCTTGCGCCTCTGTTACAGCAACACGCTTCTCCCTGGCCGTGGCAAATGCCGGCCTGTCCCGCTCCGATCCATTCAGGACACTGCTGCAAAGATTTCGAAGCCTGTTGCTTTGGCCGTGTTGCCCTTCTCTTTGCAACTCCCCCTTCGCCAGTGGATGTATAAGCTGCTTGTCTTGGCAAGGCCCTTTGCCGTCTCTCATTCACCGCCATGAGGCAGACTCCCACCACCAGCTGGCCCAGGATCCCCGCCTCCCTTCCCCGAGGGCTTGGTTGAAAAATGGAACATCTTTTGTGCTCTCTCCTGTGGAGGGATGGAAAATCCTGTTTAATTCGCTAACCAGTTAAACATTAAGTCTAACTGGTTAACTGATTAAACGGAAGCAGGCGGGCTGTGGCTTGTGCCATGGGCAGGGGCTGCTTCAGCCTGTCTGCTTCTGGGCTGCAGGCTCTCAGCTCGCACGGGGCAGGAAGCAGCAGCTGGTGAGGGGTGGGGCTACCCCCCCAACTAGTGGTTAACCATTACCTGGTAAGCATCACCCACTAAGAGTGATGCTTACCAGGGCTACGTCTATACTGCAGCCTTCTTCTACAAAAGCTTGTGCAAATGAAGCACAGAGTAGAATATTGCTGTGCTTCATTTGCATAATTAATTAGCAGCCATTTTTGCTCAAGGGGCTGTTGCGCACAAAGGAGCTGCGTAGATGGCTCGTTTTTGCACAAAAACCCTCTCTTGTGCAAGAGCCGTTCTTCATTTTTTCAGGAAGAACGGCTCTTGTGCAAGAGGGGGGTTTGGCGCAAAAAGGAGCCGTCTACACGGTTTGTTTTTGCACAAAAGCCTCTTGCGCAAAAACAGCTGCTAATATACACGTGACGATATACTACTTCATGCTTCATTTGCATAAGCTTTTGCGGAAGAAGACTGCAGTATAGACGTAGCCCGAATAACGGGTTAACCATTTACCCTTTCACATCCCTATTCCTGTGCTGCCCTGTTGTCTGGTGCATCTCCCCGTAAACATCCACAAAATTAATGAATTATCCTCCTTAAGACTCTCCTCTCCTGTAGTGCCTACAAAAACTTGACAATGTGCTGACCAGCACTGTCTCGTGGTTTTCTTGTGCTTCCCCATCAATCTGTATCTGCCTGTTTCTTCTGGTCTTATGCATAGATTATTAGCTCGGTGGGGACAAGGTTGCCTGCTCTGTGATTGTACAGCACCTAGCAAAATGGGGCCCGGTCCATGACAGGGCTCCTAGGTGTTGCAATACTGCTACTGCTACTGATTATCCTCCCAAAACCCTGGCTCAGTGTGGGGTTTTTTTAGTATGCACTCTTCTAACTCTGGCTAGTCTTGTTACTCCTATCAATGCCTAATGTCCTTTTAATTCTGCTAACCTTCTGGTATCAATGAAATCTTGTGGCAGTGAGTTCCACCGGCTACTTATGCATCCTGTCGGAGAAGAAAAAAATCTTTCTTTTCATCAGGTTTGAATTTGCCACTTTTCAAATTTGCTGACCATCCCCTTGTCTTTGTGTCATGACACAGGGGTCATATTGGTTTCTAATCAGCTCTTCTCCTAGCACATTCGTTATTTTGCCTGCCTCTGCCATGCCCCTCTTAACTGACTGTCTCTTCCTAACTCCTTGCCGCACTGCTTCACTGCTAGCTGCAGAACAAGCCACTGTCAGTACAGCTGCCACCTTCATTTCCCATCTCTGACTCCATTCAGGTGAAAACTTTTGGCCAAGGTCAAGTGACCGATCCGGAAAAAGAAGCCGCTCCGGGCTGCAGTAGAAAAATCTGCCTCTGGCCGCAGAGTTGACTTTGGTGTCATTATTAACCATTGATTCTAACCCTCCAAACCCTGCGACTTCCAGATGCCAAGAGTAAAATTGTGCATACGGGCCGTCATGCCTGCTGTTAAATAATAGTGCTTCAATTAAGGCCCATTTTGCATCTGCTGCAGAAGAGTGCGTTTTGTGCATCCTCTTGGGAGATGTCTGCTTGGGTTACATCAGATGAACAAGCCTCACGAATCCCCTGTCCCCTCCCCCCGCCTCCTGAACAGAAGCTGTATAATTGCGGCAAATGCCAAAAGCAATCGTGGGGTCGGAGACGGGGGAGGAGAGGCTGGTTTTGTGCGAATTTAGTGCTTCTGAAAGTAGCAGGCCCATCGGCTCGGTATGTGTGGGGAGAGTGGGGATCAGTAGCCATGGGTAAATGCTGGGCAAGTCTCCTCCACCTCGATGTACCTGGGTCCAAAGCCCTGATCTAAATATCCTTCCCTTGCCATTCCAGCTGCGAGGTCTCTGCCATGGCCGCTGATCCAGTTCTGAACACTCACACAGCTCCGTGCCTGCAGCCCCCCTGCTGTTCCAGGCATCCCGTCCGCACATTGGGGCCCTGCCCGCCTTGATACCTGTGTCCTGCGTGGCCCCGATGGTGCAGCGGAGCCGTGTGTGAGCCTGGGGAGGTTCGAGGAGGCACGCTGGCTCTGCAGCTGTTGAGCATTGAATTGGAGCTAGCTTGAGGAGGTTGCTGGCCTTTAAAATGGATCGGCAGGGATCAGCCGCCCGGTGCAAATAAAATGTCAGTTTCCCAGCCCATATGGAGCCTCCTGGCCCACAGGCAGCACCTGTGTGGAGCATCCTTGAGCCAAGCTAAGGCACGTCATCCCTCAGCCCAGCTGGCTGAGGCACGACATCCAGGCACATGCCAGTGCTTGTGAAACTGACCAGGTTTTCACCACAGCTGTCCTATGCCATAAAAGCTTTCTCCTGCTAAGTGTGCCTGGCCATCACCTCCCCCCTGGCCCAGACCTGCTTTGTTTTGGGGCCTTTGAGGGTTGTGTGACTCGGTGAGGGGCGGGCGAATTTCAAGCTGT
>JANRFK010003894.1:8663694-8677885 GCA_030068395.1 Apalone spinifera | reverse complement strand
CTGGGGCTGAAACCAGTAGTGATCCTGCTCTTCAGTAAGACGACTCGGTCGTAGGGCCCCCTGTAGCTGCCCCCTTTGAGGAGTGTCGGCCACAGGTGACTCACTGGGGTGCTTTTCCTGGGATTGCAACCATGGTACCACCTGTGCTTGCTACCTGGGAGGGCCGGGGCAGCTCAGAGCAGAAGGGGAGGCGGTAAGCTGCAGGTCAGGGTTGAGGTGCGTCGGCTCGTTCTGTTCGGGACGAGTGCTGCAGTGCCAGGAAAAAACCAAAACGTCTCTATGGGAGAGGGTATTGATTACACTAACGCTGAGATCCAAACCCTTCTTTCCCCCCACGGGCCCCAGCCAAGCACAGGCTATGGGCACTTTTTCCTCTGTAACCAGAAACCTGGTGGGCAAGTCGGGTGGGTGCCAGCCAGGAGGCCTGGAAACAGGACCGGTGGGTGTGTCTCTCTCTCCTCCTTCCCAAGGTTTAAGAAGATTCCGAGCGGAATTGCTCCTCCTTAATCTCGCCTCCCCCGGAGCCCGTTGAGTCTTTTGTTCCCTCCACGTGAGGTTAAACTGATTCTTTTTTAGGGCACAGAGATTGAGGGAGAGGCCGGGGCTCAGCCCTGCTCGCTGGCGGGGGCAGAGAGACCACTTGTCCTCAATTGCCATTGAGGAGTGAAGGGAAAGAGTCGTGGTGCCGCGTGAGCCATGGACCCGCAGTGCTTTCCCAGACGATGGTGCTGCTCGGCCCGCACCCGCTGCCCCTTCCCACCTCTGCAGCTGCCCCTCTTTCCAGTTTGTCACCAGGCAGAGAGCGCCTGCCAGGCGGGCTGCAGTTTGCATGTGGTGGTTCTGCAATTAGGGCAGAGGCCGAGGGCAGGAGGGGTGGGACCTCTTCCCATCCCCACCCACATGAGGCCAGCCAGAGCCTGGCTGACGAGCTTTGTGCACATTAGTTGTACACCAGGCTGTCGCGTCTGCTGCATGCAGCCTGGAGTTTCTGCTGCAGGTCGTTCTTCCTCTAAGCTGCATGCGGGAGAAGATTACTTTGGGTATGGTGCAATGCGTGACCCATGCAGCCCTGATCTGCCCTGTTTGTTCTGGCACCATCCATCTTCAAAGCAGCATTTCAATTCCCTCCCCCCGTGCCCAACAAAGTTTTTAGAGTCTCCTTTATTTCAGTCAATGCTGTTTCTCTTACTCCAGGACTGGGAAATTTGCCCACATGGCCTGTGAAATTGCTCGTCTTTTGCAGACATTTCCAGCCAGTGGAGCTCTCTGTGCGGCTTCGCTCCAGGTATCACTGACTGTTTGCAGGTTCAGCATCATCCCCCCTGGCATCTGGGCCCGGTAGGAAGCTATTGTATTGCTGCAGCTTTGGAGATTAGGGAGGCCCCTTTACATCAGTTTAAACTTACATCTTTGCATTGATTCACCTGCCTGCATGGAATTGACTGGTGATTTCTGGGGCTGTGGGGTCCCGGTTTGAGAGAATTTTTAAAATTGATCTTTGTTTCTTTTTCTAGGGGACTGCAGTTCTGGGAGCTAGAATTCAAGAGCAGATCTTTCCTCTACAGGCAGGTACGGTGCAGTGGTATTCAGCTCTATCTGCCTTCAGCCCCTTCCACCCAAGGATCTCAAAGCACTTGACAAGCACTAAGCAGACTTTGCTACACCCTTGGGGGGGAGAGGGGTCTTCCCTATTTTACAGATGGGGAAACTGAGGCAAGGAGGTGCAGTGAATCCATAGCTGTCGGGACTGGAACCCAGATGTTCTTATTTCAGCATTAGGCCAGTAGAACTGGAATCTCTAAACTTGCTTCTGAAATGACTGAAGGCAGGAGTTCTGATTTTCTCCAAACTGCCTTGTCTTAGCCCTGCAGTGTGAGTGGTTACCGCCAATTGCCAGGCCAGTGGCGGGCAACCAGTGCTTCTGGGGCTGCCCACAGCCCATTGGGGTTCTGTGTGTGGCCCACGAGCCATTTTGGTTACTGTTGCCCACGGGCAGAGTTGCCAGATTCTGCTGGTTTCCATCCATGTAGGTTTTTTTCCTGCCTGTATTACTAACGTGACACGCGTGTAAATCCAGGGTACGGGAAGTGAGATGCGTGCTGGTTGCACACAGCATTGACTGAGAGCCGGGCGCTCCCTCTGCAGCCAATCAAAGTGCTGCGACGGTTCAGTTGGCCCAATTTGCAAATTCTAGGTACGCCAGCGCAGTGAGCAAAACTCCCCTCTCCCAGGAGACCGTCCTGCTTCTGACAATCTTGCGGGCCACTAAAATGAAGGAGGGCCACTCCTGCGGGCCACTCACTAGCCTGGGTTGCCCCTCGCTGAGCCAGGCAATCGCACACCGTGTTATGGTGCTTAAAGAGGTCAGTCTGGATTTTCACTTGTGTTTTGGATCATGAACTGTGGCACAGGACTATACAAAGGAAAAGCTCCGGTGTACCATGTAGGTTCTCTCCCAGAGAGATTATTCCCCACTGCAGGGTTGTTCCCTCCTCCGGCCTGTCCTATAGCTTTGTCCTGGCTTCTTTGAAATGACTCAGGAGTGGGGTTTTCACCACCCTACCCTCTCATCCCCCCTAGGACTCTGCACTTTAATGGGGCTCATTGTTAGGAAAAGGTTGGTTTGGTGGGGCTCAGCGCTGGTTGCATTCTGGCCATAGCCAGGGGGCCAGTGGGTCTATTTTGTGGGAGCAATAAGCGGCTGTTTTGGATGCTGTTCCGGCAGACCGGCTTCATTTGTTTGCACCCTGGGTGGAGCAGCTTCAGCTCCCTGACTGCCAGTGTCCAGTGACTGAGCCGCAGCGGGTCGAAAGGGTGTGGGAGGGATTTCTTCCTGCCCATTCCATGTTCCTGGGAAGGGCTATTCAGCTCCCTCTGCTCCCTCACAACCCAGCTCTACCTAATGCAGCCTGCCCCAGCCCTACAAAAACCCTGCTCAGCTCAGAAGCCTGTGCAGCGGCCCACGCCAGCTGCATTTGGCAAGGGAAGCGGGGTGGGACACCCCAAGAGAAATGCCACGGGGAGAGTAGTGTGTGTGCCCCGTACGGCTGCAGCGGGTGGGGTGGCGGTCTCAGATCCCAGAGGGCAGCCTGTCTTTGAGGCAGGCAGACCCGAAACACAGAGGCATCCAAGTGAGAGTCACAGCAGGCAGTGACCTCTAGTGAGGAAAATGTAAAATTGTGTGTGTCTAGAAGGGGCCTTTCTTCACTCAGGGTATGTCTACACCACAGAGTTTTGTCGGAAAAACGGCCATTTTTCCGACCAAACCTGAGTTACGTTCACACTGCAATCGTGTTCTTCCAAAAGTAAATCGAAAGAACAGCGGGGATTTTCCGGCGTTGGTAACCCTCTTTCTACAAGGAAGAAGCCTATTTTTGAAAGAGCTCTTTTGGAAAAAGGCGTGTGTGGACGGGGAAGGGGGAGTTCTTTTGGAAGAAGAGGAAAGAGGAAAAAGCACAGGTGCCCTGGTGGCCACTCCGTCCATAGTAATCACAGATTACATGTGAGAGAGCGTCCGTTCAATGTAGACTCTATCTTTCAAAAAAGCAGAACACTTTTTCAGTGCACGTTTTTGTGTGTGGACGCTCTCTTTTGGAAGAAGTTTTTTCAGAAGCTCTCTTCCGAAAAAAGGTTCTTCCAAAAGAAGCCTGCAGTCTAAACGTAGCCTCGCATCCGGCTTGTTTTGTCCCTGCTGAAATATCAGAGCTTAGCAAATAGACAGGGAGGCAACCTAGCTGGGTTGCCGAGGGCAGATCCATAAAACTTATCAGTGGCCTGTTAGCCCATCAATCTTGAAGATTCAGAGAGCAAAGCCACACCCCCAAATTGCTAACTGCCTTCCAAGGGGCAGGCTTGATTGGATTAGTGGGAAAGTGGTGGTGCTTTGTCTTCATATAAATAACTCCTTGCTTGCTTGACCTGAGTGTGGGTTTAAGGAGGACAAACCTGATTAGTTGCTCAAGGGATTTCAGTTCACCCCACTGGAAAGGCAACCTCCTGGATAATAGTTTCCTGCTCTACATTTATAGGGTTGCACTTAGCTCTCTGCGGGGGTTCGCTTTGCATTTGTTCCTTCATTCATTTTCCAGCACAAACTACCTAATAGAACAAATAGAAACATAACTCAGATGTTAGCCCTAGCTTCCGGTCTGTGTGGGCATAACCAATTGCACATCGTGGACTTGTGTTTGCACGACAGCTGTTTGCACAAGTAAGCGTGTCAGCTGGGTTTGACCTGATTCCCTCATACAGACTCCATCTGCGTTCAGGAGTTGCTGGTAAAATCAGCTAGGTGGTCAAAATCAGAGGTGGGACAGTAGCCGGATATGAGAGAGACCCCACCAGGAGGTGATGAGAGTTACAAATTCAACCCACAAGCAAGTGCTGCATCGGTAGCATGTTACCGGGTCCAACTCCAAACATCAATGTGACTCCCCATCCCTACAATGTGTGACATGCAGGCAGAAAACTAGATCTGGTGTCTCCCCAGAACCTGCATGGTCACTTTCCTCTCAGGGGCAGGGAGACTGACAATCACAAAGCTCCAGCAGCGCTCAGGAGGGATGGCTGATCACTGCCAGGATGGTTGGGCTGTTGCACCAGGGGCTGCTGTGCATTAGGTTAGTCCCAGTGCTTGCCCATTGGCTGGCACGCCTGGCCCTCCCGCTCTGCTCCCCGCCATCCCAGAGGTAGCTGCATTTTGTGATGCAAACTGTAAAGACATAGGAGTTGTATCACTGGTATCAGGAGATCCCTCCTTTTTAGGTGACTTGCAAACATGGAAATAAAACTGTTGCCTCCCCCCCAACCCTTTTTATTTCTTTAGCCTCTTTAAAGGTGCCACCCAATCATGAAACCAGAAATCTCAGGCATATGGAGTCTGGTTTTGCTGGAGAAGTCGAAACCCTGGGTTGGGACTGCCTCAGCCGTTTCCTGTGGGCAGGGAAGACAAGGGATGCAGCCCCACTGAACCTTCTCTCCTGCTGGTTGCCCCTGTTAGGAGCTGGCCACCCAGGTTTGGAACCCGCTCCGTTGCTTCCCTCTGTATTTTCCTGAGGCTCACCAAGCCCTTTGCACACTAAACTTCTCACAGGCAAGTTGACTTGTCTACACCATGCAGTCAGCAGGACCCAGAGCTCCTGCCTGCTTTTCCCCTGCTCTGGCTCTCCTGGCTGCTCTAACCACTAGGCATTCTAACTGCTAGACGACCTCTTTGCCAGGCAGCACTGTCCCTAGCAGTGTATGGCCAGCAGAGCTTGTGGTGGGACTTTAAAGTGTTTCATCCTATGACACTTCTTGACTGCAGCCTCATGGGAAAGGCACAGCGCGCACATGAAGTATGCCAGTGGCAAGGAGATTAGAGCTAGGAGTCTAGTGTCAGAATAAGCTCATCAGTATACCGGGGGGAGAAGGGCTTGGGAGATGATCGTGCAGCCTAGCTAGCAAACTCAGCCTTGTATCCCTCTGACGAGGTCGGTCGGTGCTCCGAGAGCCGTTGGGCTGCAGAAGTCCCAGCTCAGAGGCTGCCGGACTCTAGTTCTGGAAGCACTGTCCGGAGAAAGGAGCTTCACTCAGAAGGGAGGTGCCGAGTTTTTTCTTGGCTCTGTTGGCAAGAGGGAAAGGCTCAGGCTGTGGGCAGTCCCTGAAGGTGGCTTTCAGAAAGTGCTTGTGTCTTTTTTTGCTGCAGCAAGGTGTACTGCAGAAAGGGCAGTGCTTTGTGGCTTTGTTTCACCTTTTTTTTAACAATGGCAGTTCAGCTGTGTCTGCACTGCTTTTTCTGGAAGACACTATGGCTGATTGATGAGCTAGTGGGATTATGGGATCTTAACTCTCAAGAAAGCGTAACCAGAGTAATTGAGAAGAGGGATCTTTGTAGATAAGATGTAATAGGCGCTCCGAGGCATTGCCGCAGTTCAAATACTCAATAATCATAACCCCCTTTTAACTCAAGTGCCTGCCAAACAGCTGGGAGAAAAGACCTTTTTGTTAAAGTTTAATCATCCTCCTGCCCCTCCAGTTAAGGGCTGAGGAAGTCCCAACTCAGGGTTTTTGGCTTCTTCAGCAAAAACAGATTTGAGATGCCTAATACTTCTGTTTTTCATTATTGGGACAAAAAGACAGCGAGTGGGCAGGCACAGAGCTAACCCCGCTCTCAAGAAGGACATCTTAGGGTCTTTAATAGCCAGCCAGGATCTTGGTTTTCAAGGGTTTGTACAAAAATCCAGCACACGCTTAGCAACCTGCAATTGAGTTGCTGCATGAAACCTTAGTTCATCCTGCTCTGATTCTGGACGGTGAAGAGAGACAAGATATTTAAACTCTTCTGCTGAGGCAGCTCGGCCTTTGCCTTGGGCTGTAACAGGGAGAGAGCAGAGACTGTAGCCAGCGCAGAAGGCAGTGAGAAGCAGCTTTTCGTAGCATGGATCCTGGAATCAGCCTCCCGTTGAGTCATGCGGGGGAAGGCTGTGGGGGAGCTGGGGAGGCAGCAGCTACATGACAGATGACAGGCTGTCAAGAATAGAAAAGGGAGCAAGTAACTTTTTAGTGTCCTTTTTGCATAACACGGAAATGTCCGCTCCTAGCGTCCCAATAGTGTAGCCCAGTGGTCCCTCTGATGGTTCGCTCCCTTGAGCGGAATGAATTTTTCTTATGCGCAATTGCATGGATGCTCACCATGGAGATGACACACGACGCAGCACCTTCATATGGTCGCAGATATGGCCTAGGACCCCGGCGTGTACAAAGGGAAGAAAAAAATGGCCCTGCCCCAAAAAGCTCTGTTATCTCACGACTGCGGATCCTGTAGGCAGCTGTCGTTCCTACGAGGGGTGGGAATGGTTAGCCAGTTGACCAGCGAACTTCACCTTTGCCGGGTGATGCTTAACCGGTTATAGTTTACCAGGAGCACTCCCCGGCCTACTGTGGGCGGGGGGCTGCTCCAGCCCTCTGAGAGAAGGGGGCACGCAGCCCTCATCTATGGTGGGCCCGGCATGCCCCTGACAGGGGCACTCCAGTGCAGCTGAGCAGTCCCTGTCCATGGCGGGGATGAGGAGGCACTCCAGCCCACCCTCCCGTTTGCACAGTTAACCAGGATTTTACAACCCTAGTCGCTATGCACACCCTGGCTGCTCTCCTTTTCCATGTCAGCTCCCTTTCCGTGGAGGAACTGTCAGGGTGTGGCCGCTCGCGGTAAAACAGCTGCTGCAAGCGGGCACTGGCTTCTGCCACCCTGCCTGAGTGCCTGGCCTGTCTGCAGAGAAGGAGGCTGCCAGCTTTGCAACAGGAGATGGGCATCGTGGGAGCCGGAGGCCCCGGCAGATGCAAGTTCCAGTGGTGGTGTTGCAGCAGCTCCACTGGCAGAGCCAGAGCAGGACGGGAGAGCAGAACAGGGTCGTCAGCAGGCAGACTGGTCCAAACCCCAACCGCCAGCTGCTTTTCAATGAACCCAGGAATCTCAGATGGCACTAAATGAGCAAATACATAGTTATTGTGACGTTAGATTGTTGTTTTCTCTGGGGTCTGGACCTTGACTCTGCCTAGACCAAGAAATTTGGACCTTGCCAAAAAAATAATTTCCTACCCCAGCCTAGAAGATGTTCAGGTGAGGGGCATGTCAAGAGGACGGATGTGAGGGTCACATTTTCCACGTAGCATTGTCATCCTCCCAGCCTGGGCAAACTCACTGAGTGGCAGGAGGGGGGGGAGTGTTTGCTGCAGATCAGAGGAGATGTTTGAAATATCAAATTGCTGGCTGCGGGGGCCATTTCCTCCTCCTCTGACTCACTTGGTTTTTGGCTTTTGAAGAGAGAAACAGGCCCCCGAGTCACCCCCGCCTGGAAACAACAGGGGTTGCGTAACTGGAGTGTGAAAGCCCAGCTCTGTCGCGTGCTCGTTAGTTTCCTGCTGCAGAGAGATGTGTGGGCGCGGCTGCACCTCGCCTCGGCTCAGCTCTCTGCCCACGCACGCTCGCCAGACAGAGGCACGCTGCAAAGGGAGGGAACGCAGAGGGCCTTGGAATTTCACCAGCAGTTCACCCCCTTCCTCCGCTGGCCACTAGAGGTCACTGTGCTGATTTGTGCAATGGGCGGCCGCCGCGGCTGCACAAGCGGGACGGACACATGGAGCAGCAAATCAGAGCGGAGCTGCTCCCTGCCCGCCCCCTCCCCCATCACTGCAGTGCAGTGTCCTGCCCCCTGCAGGCTGGAGATGGAGGGCAGCTGCTGGAGCTCAGCAGGGGATAGTGGGAGCAGGGGCCAGGTGTGAGGGAGGGAGTCACACAGGTGGGCTCCCAGGGGCTGTTTACACTGCAGCGTAAGCTCAGGGTTTGCCTTCAGCCCCTCGTCTGTCCACACACACTGCTCTGGCCCAGGACCCCATGGGAACTGGGGCTCCACGCCTGGATTGCAGCCCTATTGCTTTGCAGTATAGACCTGGACTCATGGACGGTCCCATGGGACAGTCGAGTTTGCTGGCCAGTCGTTTTGCCGCCGGACCCCCTGGACAAAGAGCTGGAGCAGCTACGCGCTGGGAGGGTGCTAGGAAGTCTGGACTGGGTATAGTTGGACTTGGGCCTGATGGTGGAGCCCTGGTTTCAATGATTCCTAACCCAGGGTTACAGATGGGTGTTGACACTCAAGCCCTCAGAGAACAAACCCAGGGCCTGTGGACTCCAGTTCTCCTAACGCCGGGCTTGCCCAGCAGCGCAGGCAGACCCTGTGAGCAAAAAGAGCACAGCCCAAGGGGCTGTGGGTCTCCAGGCTGCCACATCCAGTCCAGCCCAGGTGTGTATGGACAGAGTCAGGGCTCTTTGGGGTGAGGGGTCTCACAGCCTGGGGTTGTCTACACGGCCCTAGCGCACTCACGGCTGAGCCTAGCCGCTGACTCGGGCTTGGCTGTGGGGCTGCAAAGTTGCAGTGTGGATGTTCGGACTCAGGAGGGGGGCCTGGGCTCTGAGACTCCGTGATGGGGGGTGGGGGAGGGCCCCAGACCTGGGCTCTTGCTCGAGCCTGAACGTCTCCACTCCAGTTTCAGTCTCCTGAGCCCAAGTCAGCTGACACTGGCCAGTGCAGACAAACCCAGTGAGTCCCTGGAATTGGCATCTCGGTAAAGAAACCAAGCATAGACGGGAGCTTGGAATCCCTTCCAAGGGCCTGAGCCCTCTTAGTTCCCATGAGCCCCTCTCGCCAGTGCCCTTTGGGTCCGGACAGAGGCATAGCGTTAGCTGAGAGGAGGGAAGCGCAAGCTCATTCCTGTGCTGTATGCCGGGTATCCAGCTCCAGGCACTAAGAGCTGCCGATCCCTTTATGATGTGACCTTCCCCAGCTGCCTTGGCAGGGAGATGCCACAGACACCGTTGGCGCCAAAAATACCTGCAGAAGCTGCAGAGACACAACGTGCCCTGATCTTCCTCTGAGGTAGGGGTTAGCTCGGCATGTCTTCGCAACCTGACTTACCAGTATGACCTGCAGGGCTGGGCCCATCCCTCCATACGTTGATTCCCTGGCCCTGGTCGTTACAGGATGTTACATGCTCCTGGGCCATGCTAGTTTACCTCAGGTGCAGGGCAGGGGTTTTCACAGTATTTCTAAACCGGATTCTCTGTTGTTTCAGGTACGCAGGATGGTAGGGGCTCTGGTAGCAGTTGGCCGAGGCAGGCTCGCCCCTCACCACATAAAGGAACTATTAGAGATTAGAGACCCATTGGCTTATCCACTAAGCACCATGGCTCCTGCAGCTGGACTCTTCCTAAAATCTGTGGAGTACGCCAAAGTTGGTGAGCGAACCTACGGAGTGCCGGTAAAAGGGAACACCAAGCATCGTAAGACTCCTTCACAGGCATCAGATCCGCCTCTGAAGGCAGCAGGGACCTTCCCCAGTCTTGCCATTAAACACCTCACAGGCCATTTACAGCCACTTTCCAGCAAGCGCCCGCGTCATAATGGCCATTCACTGCAAAGCGACGTCGTTGATGGCGCTCTTTCCTGCTCCATTTCCTCCTTTGGTAAAACGTTCCTAATAATGTTGGCAAAGGGCTTTGAGTCCCTGGACGAAAGATGCCATATCAGTACAAATGAGCTAATGAAGCTTTCTTGTACCCACATAGTATGGTCATTTTGATGGGGAGATTGAGGCACAAGGAAGTGTAGTAAGTTGCTTATAGTTACAGACCAAATCTGTGGCCAAGCAAAGACTAGAACCTAATAATTCTGATACCTGGTCCCCTGCCTAACTATCTGGCTTCTTCCCTCCTAGAGAAAGGAACAGAACCCAGTGTTCTAGACCTAGGCCTTGTCTATAATTTCCAGACGATCGATGCTCTGGTTTCGTTCCAAGTTTGATTTAGCGGGTCTAGTAAAGGCCTGCTAAATCAAATGCTGAAGGCATTCCTTGCCTTCACGAGGAGTAAGGGAAGTCGACGGGAGCGTTTCTCCCGTCAACCTTCTGCTGTGGGGCTGCCCCAGAAAATCGATGTAAGGTACGTCGACTCCAACTATACAGTTGTCATAGCTGGATTGCATATCTTACCTCCAGTGTAGACCAAGCCCCAGTCTCTTGCGGTGATGAGTGGATCTGCTTTACTCTTCAGATACTTAATAGTGGATGGAGAAGGTTGGGGGGGTACCACCCAACTCTCCCTAATTTGCTTGCATCGTCATTTCCACTTCTCACTGCGCTGATATGGCAGAGAACCTATCATCATAAGGCCCGTTGCCTTGCTTTCCCAGAACACAGGTGGTCCGTGTGATCATAGCTTGTTATTTCAGGTGCTGCTTGATCAAGTTAAAAATAAAATCAATCTCTCGCTTGTAAGAGCATAAATAAATACAGGACAAAATTCATATCCCCTGTCAGAAGGGAGAGCATTGCTGTTTTGAACAATAAAAGCCATTTTATTGCCAGCAGAATGCCCCCTCAAGATGTCACGGTGTCACAAAGAATATTGTGTTTCTAAATCAAATACAGCCTCTGTGTTAGTGGCTCATTAAAGGGAATAAATGAAATCTTTGCAGTAACCACACTTACAGGGTGAACCTTGCTAGTTCCGCACCCTCGGGACCTGACTGGTGCTGAACCAGAGAACTTACTGAACCATGGGAGGTCGATATTGTCTAGCAACATTATCCACATTTCCGCTGCTTCCTGGGCTCTTAGCAGACATTTTTGGGGTAAATTAGAGCTAAATAACAGCACAGAACACCGAGAGCCAGGACTGGCAGCTATAAGCAAACTTTATGAGCCCGTAGGAAATGTGGCGACACGCATGATACGTGAACATCTGGCTAACTAAAATCATGCTGGATTACAGATGTTGCTGGACCAGAGTGTACCAGACTAGAGAGGTTCAACCTGTACTTGCTTCTGACAAGTGCAGTGCTAAGCTCTAAGAGAGAAGGATTTTGAGCCTTCTCAGATACAGTAACAAGGTACCTAGCGGAGCTACTGCCTCGATAGCTCTCACAGCCCTTTACAAAGGTGTGTGTTATTGTCCAGGCTTTGTCCCTGGGGAAACTGAGGCACGGCACGGCACACCCCAATTTGCCCATGGTTCCATGGGAGCCAAGGCAGATGCCTGGATTAGAACTCAAGTGTCCTGACAGCTGCACAGCACTGGGCCCAACCTGGCCAGGTCACCGTTGAGGGCACAAATGATGATGGGGTGGGGAAGCGTGTGTAACTGGTGAGCTTCCTATGTAGCAAGAGGCCTTCGGTCTCCAGAGCTGTCCCTAGGCACAGGGCAGCGGCAGTAAATAGAGGGGTGGGGACCCTTGTTTGGGGGCAGAGGCCGCTGATCCACAGAAAAAAATCAGGTGGGGCGTGGGGGAAGGGGGGCACACACAAGTGAGGCAAACCCCCCTCCCAATTGAGGAGGAGAAAGACTCTCCCCACGTTCCCTCACGCACCAGAGCCTAGGGGAGTAGGGCAGGCTAGTAGATTTTTTGTGCTCCAGCCCTCAGGCTCCCCAATGCTCAGGGTGGAGAGCCCTGAGCCTTGGGGGCCAGATCCAGGCGAACCGGGGGCCGAATGCACCCCCCCCCCCCCCCCCCCCCCCCCCCCCCCCCCGGCCTTAAATTCTCCACCCCTGGAATAAACTCCCTTCTTCAGGTGGCCTGGGGACAAATGGGCATGCAGTGGTGGGTGCTTGGTAGGGATCCCGTGTCCCTGGAATGGCTGCCCCATGAGCCACTGCCCCTTGCTGCAGCTCGCCGTAGACGCTTCCTCTCTGCTTTAGCCAGGGAGCCACTCAGCTCGAACTTAGGGTCCTTAACAAACACCGACCCGCCCTCTCAGCTAGCGCCACTGGGCCTTCCTGGGCTCGCTCCATTGCAGCCAGGCCTTGCTAAAACTGTCCAGGCTCCCTGGCCTCTGGTAAACTGACGTTACGTTTCCTCCCCCACCACATGAGCCGAGGGCCTCCTTTGATTTTTCTTGGCGGTACCAGAGCAAGATTTGGGAAACAAAAGTGCAATGCAGCCAGCGTGGAGACACAGCCGAGCTCTTGGGCACGTCTTGAAAGTGCTGCAGCTTGTCGTTTTTGGCCCGGTCGACTGGCACATCTCCCAAGAAGTGCTGGCTGCAGTGCCTTCCCCCCGAAGCCATCTGCCCGTGTTTATGGGGACAGAGCCCAGGCAGGAAATGAGGAAACACAGAAACTTAAGTGCTTTCAGGTGGGTCTGGGGTTTTCTTTCTTTCCACATCAATGTTTTTCCTCTTTTTTCCTCACAGACACGGAGACGGAAGATAACGCACCAAAATAGCGGCTCTGTGAGCTGTGCAGCCGTGCCTGGAAGAACTTGGGCGGGGAGGGGGGGAGGGCTGCAGTGGCACTTTCCAGAACGCTCTGTATGGCTGGGGCTCAATCACCCTCATTCATTGTGGCTGGAGGCATCTCCACAGCATTTGTCCACGGGCTGCCCAGGTGGAAGGAGTGGTAACTAGGCGACAGCCAACTGGCTGTTTTGTAGAGTCTGTGCTACTTGGGTCAATGCACAGGCTCCACACCTGCATACTGGCTTCCCTTCGCCTCCACCAACATTCAGGGAAGGGAACTGTGGGTGTGGCAGGGGCATCTCTTCCCCAAGCCCCAGAATGAGCTCAGACCACAGTAGGCAACCCTCTGGCTCCCATCTTCTTTGTAAGCCCTGTTATTTTGCAGCTTAGCAAGAGAGAGGGTCATTTCTGTACGTAACATTAAGGCTGCGCTTGAATTACGGGACAGTTGTCAAAGACGTGCCGCTGAGGTGTGGAGAAGAGGTGGCAAAAAAAAAGCACGGCAAAGCAATAATGGACTTTTGTGATTGTTTGGACAAGCCAGTGAAGCCGTATTTGTTGACGAAAAAAACCCCAGCCAGAATAAAGCGACACACTCAGGTAGTCCCTTATGCTTGCTAATATATTTGCTAGCCAGACAGTTTGCTGTAACTATGTAACGGTTATTCATGCGTTTGGGGGGGGGGGGCGCTCACAATGAGATTCCCCAGTCGCCCAGGGCTAACAGTGGACCTGCCCAGCTGCCAACCGCTGTGGGCTCCCCCTGTCCCGCTGCCAACTGCCCGGCTGACAAAATGGTCATGGAAGCCTCGTTTGTTGATGACGCAGGAGGCACATCAGTTTGCTCTTGGATCACTTGTGCCGGTGCTGCGGATTGGGTGACGCGCTTCTCAGCACATAACCCACCCGTTCATCAAGGTGCCTTTTTTTTAAAAAAATGCACTCAGCTCATTTTTGTGACACTTAAGCCTTAGGTTTTTGCCCATTTTAGGAGTAGGTCGGCATCATATTACATGTTAATTGGCCTGCCTCGTGGCTGGCACCAAAACACCAGTGTGCAATGCTGTTAACAAAGGTCCATCCATGCTGCAGGTCTTAGAGTAGCTGGCACCTGATTCCCCCCTCCAGTAATGTTGTTCATTGACGTCACTTGGGTGCTAAAAAAATCTGTGCTTGAGGCTACCCTGGTTTGCTGGGCTTGTTACGGAACAGCTCCTCTTTGTGGCAAAAGCCATCTGCAGAGCAACTGAAACAGAAGTTGCTCGTATCTAACAGCCTCTTGCGCCTGCCTTTTGCTTTACCTCTTTTAACATTGAGTGGTAGCTCACTGCTCGGTCTGACCTGTGATAAACCTCAGTGCCTTGTGGCTTGCTGAAAGGCAAGCGACCGTATTGCCTAGTTAAACACTGGTACTTGTCTGGGC
>JANRFK010003894.1:8644629-8663624 GCA_030068395.1 Apalone spinifera | reverse complement strand
CCCGGGTGCACCCGTGTTATTGAGGCAGAGCCATGCAACTGGCCAGAAAGAGGGTCAGATTGGCGGTGGCCATGTTTTACCCCCACCTGCATTTGAGCGTGGGTGACTTGGCAAGGTTATCTGGGTCTATCTCAATTATTTCCCAGCTATTGTGGCAACTTTGGGCAAAGACGCCTCTTCGCCCCACCTAGTCTAGGCCCATGGCACAAATAGCCGAGGTTCCTGAAGGCTGTAATATTTGGTGGTCTTTTGGGTGCTTTGTAGTGGCAATGGCGGCGGCGGCTTGTAATGGCAGGAAGGGAAATTAAAGTCTAAGGCTCTGAGACAAGCTGCCTCCTTGACAGTAGAGCTGGTGGTCAGTCAGCTCCTTAAGGTAAGAAGGTGCTTTTTGTGATGGGTTGGGGGGCAGGGGTGTTGGACTGGCTACACAGTGGCCTAAATTAAAAATCCTATTTAATACTCACCTGTGAGATGTGTGCAATGTGCACAGCTGGTGATGAGAGTTTGGGATGGTGAAATAAAATATTTCATCCCCTTGCTGGTGGCAAGGTTCTCAGTGGACTCATTCCTCCCACCCACTGTAGGAGCGGTAAGAAGTTGCTGCTGCAGATGCTCCCTTCATGCACAGCAGGTTGGATCCTACGCCCTTTCTTCCATTTCTAATCCAGTTGCACAAGGGGGAGTTGGGCACTGCATGCTTAGCACAAACAGTGCTACTAGCACCCTGGAAAATGCCACCCACTCCCTTCCACACAGCTGGGCCGGTTCACAGTGGTATCTCAGTGGGGATGGTGCCCACTGATGTCATACGACTGTTTCATGCATCTACTCCAGCATTAGGGCTCCCCGTGTTGTTACTGTGGAGACTGAACATATTGCAGAACAGTTAAGCGCCCAGCTGTTATGTTATTGTGCACAAGTGACAGGACTCACCTGGGTATCTGAACAAGCACACAGGCACGCTGACACTGTGGATCGAATTTAGGCACCTGTTTCCCTAGAAAGGAGTTTGCCAGTGGCCTAAATCTTGCCACATCTTTGCCATTTCACCTTAGTGGGAAAAGCTTTAATTGAAATACAGATAAAAACCGCAAGTGAAATGAGTCTGATTTAGGCTCAGGCTGAAGTCAAGCATTGGTCCATGGTTCAGTAGCTATTGGCCTTCACTGCTAAGGGGAGACCTGGGGGGTTGCCTACTAGCTCAGATGCCTATTGCAGTTGTGAATGAACATGGGACTGTGCCTTTCGCTCGCAAGTGTACAGAACGACTACCTTTTACTTGCTAGTGCAAAGACTTGCCTGTCACTCGCTAGTGCACAGAACTACCTTTCACTCAGTGCACAGAAAGATAGCCTTTCACTTGCTAGTAAAATTGAAACATATGTTATTGTAGTTTTACATGACATATGCTGGGCATGAGGTGAACCGTTCTGTTCACCCGCGGTCCAGTTTCAAGTATAAACTGGAACTTTCAACCTATCGCTTCGCTTCCTGTGGTTTCTCTCTGCAGAGCAAAGTGGGAGGGTTTTGCTGTTTACTTTGCAAGGCAACTTGGTTTGGTGCTACCCTTCACAGAGGAGAATTCAGCATCAAGCTGCTGCTTTGTGTAGAGTCTTCAGAGGATCCAGTGTGGTGGTTGCATTTTTGAGGGCGATACAATGGCTTGAGCTGGTGGGTGAGTTTTTCTTTTATTTCCCTTGATTTGTTAGGAGATGCCACCTGGCACAGAGTGAGGGCGACTGGCTGCTAGTGTTGTTTGGCTCTCCATCAATTCAGCCACAAGTGCAGGCTCTAAAATGACAGCCTTTTTGGGGGTAAAATAGCTGTACCCCTGCCTCCCTTCCAACCCACTTCTGCCATCTTATTTCTCAACGTATGGCAAAACTAAAATGTTACGTCCAACATTCGAACCACCCAACTTAACTAGCTATAGGATCTGGTAGTAGTTGGTCAGTGCCACATTCTGAAGCTAGTGCCTTGTACTACCACTTTAAAAGTAAAAACATTTAACCAGTGCAACCCTGGGATTAGTGTCTAGATTTTTTTTTTAAAGGAAAGTAATGCTTTAATAAAAGCTGGAAAGTCCCTCTCCAAAGTATTAGGCTGAATTAGTTTAGTAACTCCCATGGTAAATGTTTGAAAATGACCTACCAGCTTTTTTTTTTTCTTTAAAGCTCTTGTTTTGATGCTAATTCCTTCTAAGTGAATATATTCTACATAGGATGCTGCTGCACTCTGACATTGGGAATACTTGCACTGCCAGAGATGCTATTAAATCACATTTGACCCGAAATTCAAATGTTGTGAAAACAAACAATCCTGCAAGTAATGGCAATGTTTCCATTAATAACAATGGAAACTTCTTTTTTACTCCAGCAGACCCGTTTTTGCTTTACCCCTGGGTTTGCAAACCAGAAGCTTTGCCCTGTGGAGAGCTTGACAAGTAAAACGCACAGTGGTGATTTTCATTAGCTGAGTGGAAAGGCAAGAAGTAAAATGGGCACTGATACATGGGGCAGAAAGCATTGGGTTTGTAAGGAAATGTAGATGCTGATCCTGCAATCTGATTTACTAACGGACTGGAGGTCTTGAGTTAATAGGTGAGCCGTGAGTAAACAACTCAATTTGGTTACAATGGCAAGAAGTTGTGTGTACCTGGCTAACTGGGCGGGAAGGTGCTCCTAGCTGGGTGACATAGGGTCAGTCATTTTGCTGCTATCTTTACACTCTCGTGCATAGTGAAGATACCTGGATTTATTTCCTTCCCATGTGTATAAGAATGCTGAATTGCTTGTGCAGAGCCCGTGGTGGAACGTCCTCAGTTATTTCTTCCCGCTCTGATCCTTTTGCCAAAATTAATCCAAAGCAGGTTCACTTTAAGGGAATCCTATGTGAGCACCAAGGGCTGAATTTCATGATTTTTCGAGGCCCCTTCCAGCATACACTTTACTGCTTGCTCCCCTTTCAGGCTATGTCTACACTGCCGGCATCTTGCACAAGAACTTTTTGCTGAAGAGCTCTTCCGCAAAAAGTTCTTGCACAAGAGCGTGTCCACACTGCCATGTGCTTTTGCACAAGAGAGCATCCACACTGCCATGGACACTCTTGCGCAAGAAAGCTCTGATGGCCATTCTATGAACGGCCATCAGAGCACCTGTGCTTTTTCCAATCCGTCCACACATGCCTTTTTGGGCAAGAGTTCTTGCCCAAAAAGGCTTATTCCTCATAGAAAGAGGAATAACTCTTGGCCAAAAGCCCTGTCTTCTAACAATCTACTGTACTTTTTCTTACACAAAAACGCGCTTGTAGTGTGCACTCCACAGGTTTCTGCACAAAAATCTGCAGTGTAGACTTAGCCTCAGTACAGCAGACCTAGTCTCCGGTACCCATGTAGATGGTGGCTTTAGCACAACTGTGCAAAACTACTCTCAGCAAATAAGAATATCAGTCTCTGGTTTTATCATGGTAACATTGGACAGATAGACTTTGTGCCTTGGCTAAATTCTTACTCCAAGCCTGCGTAAGAGTTTGAGTTTTTCCTTTAACTCGAGTGGCTTGAGGTTATCACTTAAGTAAAAATACCACTTATGGAAAACCACTCTGCACTTTCCAGCGGGGTGAACCTCCACTTCTTACTTATTGACCCAACTTACTCTGCCCCTCTCCTTTCTGTTAGTAATTTTCCTGCCCACTATTTCCTTTCCTCCTATTTCCTTTCGGCATATTCAGCAGCCTCTTCAAAACCCCACTGCTCACTTCATTTGCTTGTATCCGCTCTACTCACACATCACACTCATGTAATGAAACCACCTTGTTTGTGTGCATTAGCCAGAAACCTCATTTTAGACCCACTGCTATTTGTTCTTGGTCACTTTCTTGTGTGTTTGGGACAGCATCACAAAGCTGTCGATGCATGTTTAGCGCCTGCTCTGGTGAAATTCTTTTGCACGGGATCCCAGCCACTTAATAGTTGAGAGTTTTGCTATCATCTGGACTTGCTGTTCCTGTAGTGTCCTCTGCTTGCCCGCCCTGGTGAAGTGGGTTCTCTCCCCCCCACCCCCACCCCCGACAGAAGCAAAAAAGAGAAAACAGCAAGTCTGACAAAAAGTGAAACTATTTTTCCACTCTCTAATCTATTGTAACAATCTTCTGTGCTTCTTGCAACAAGAAGTGATGGGATGTGTGACAGACTGCAAATGCCCCTTTAATGTATAATGAATAGTGACATTCTATACTCTCCTAGGGCCTGCCAGCACAGGATCTCAAAGCACTTTGCAAACAATGCATTAAACCTCACTCCATTTGGGAAGGCGTACCCCCATTGTTTCGGGAGGTTATTTATACTACTGTAGCTACCACTGACATCCAGGCCTGCTTGTGTTTGGCTCTGTGCAGCTGACGAATGAGAGTAAGCCCCTCCTGTGAAGAATTTGCAGGCAAAAGCAAAGGGTAGGAAGGTAATAGACCCACAGAGGTGAAATGATCTGCCCGGAATGGAACCCAGATCTGCTAGGCCCAATCCTGCGCTCAAAATCTTACTGACTTTCCTAATTTGGATGCCTCAGTGCAGAGAACAGGGACTTGACTTTCACTGCTGCTGAGCACCTGCAGTCTCATTCAGTTCTGTGGGGGAAGAGGTGTCAGCACCACTTAAAACTGTCCTAAGCTGGGCACCTACAATTAAGGGGCACTTCTGACCCTGCTGAGCTGAAATCATGCAGCGAGTTAATGGGAAATAGCCTAGCACTAGCCCTCAGTTTTTAGATTTGGTTCACAGCACGTGTTTTAACTAGAAGACATGCCCCTGCCTGCCTTTTAAAACCACCGTAAAGGAGGTTACACAGAGTCAGTAGTCTGGTGAAACAATCCAAGAGTGGTAGCAAACGGTACCCAAATGGTCAGAAGTCTGGAATAATTGAAGTTCTAATCAGGTGCGGCCACTGCTCACTATAAGGAATCTGCCTGTGCTAAATAAACATACAGCACAGCTCTGTCAAGAAAGTCCCCTATTTAGGTCTTCAGCACATTATAAGTTACATTGGTGTATCCCCTTTACATAGAATTACAGGACTGGAAGGGACCTAGAGAGGTCATCAAATCCAGTCCCCTGCCCTCACGGCAGGACCAAGAACTGTTTAGATCATCCCTGGCAGGTGTTTGGCTAACCTGCTCTTACAACTCTCCAATGATGGAGATTGCCACAACCTCCCTAGGCAATTTATTCCAGTGTTTAATCACCCTGACAGTTAGGAAGTTTTTCCTACTGTCCAACCTAAACCTCCCTTGCTGCAATTTAAGCCCACTGCTTCTTGTCCTATCCTCAGACTTGAGAATATTTTTTTCCTCTTTTCCATGTAACAGCCTTTTAGATGCTTGAAAGTGTTATCATGTTCCCTCTCTGTTTTCCCTTTTCCAGATTAAACAAACCCAATTATTTCAATCTTCCTGCATAGGTCATTTCTTCTAGCCCTTCAGTCATTCTTCTTGTTCTTCTCTGGACCCTCTATCAATTTCTCCACATCTTTTGTGAAATATGGCACCTAAACAGGCCAATAATTCTCAGCTGGAGTAATCAGCACAGACGAGAGCAAAAGAATTACTTCTTGTATCTTGCTTACAACACTCCTGCTAATACATCCCAGAAAATTTGCCTTTTTGGGGGGAGGGGAGGGCAAGTGTCATGCTGTTGATTCATTAGCTTGTGGTCCACTGTGATTCCTAGATCCCTTTCCACAATACTCCTTCCTATTTTATATGTGTGCAACAGTGTTCCAGTGTAAGTAGTGTACTTTGCATTTATTTCATCCTATTTACTGCAGACTCTTTCACCAGTTTGTCTAGATCAGTTTGGTGGATAGGGTTATAATTCAAAGTGCTTGCAGTCCCCTCCCCACTTAGTATCATCTGCAAACTTTATAAGCATATACTCTATGCCATTGTCTAAATCATTAATGAAGATATTGAACAGAACCAGTTCCAGAACTGAATCATGTAGAACCCCACTCATGTCCTGCCAGCATAAATCTGAACCATTTGTAACTATTATCTGGGAACAGTTACCCAACCAGTTATGCACCACCTATCTCCCTTTACGTTGTATTTCCCTAGTTTGTTTATCAGAAGGTCACGTGAGAGTGTATAAAATGCTTTACTAACATCTAGATATACCTCATCTACCTCTACCCCCTTATCCATAAGGCTTGTTATCAAAGAAAGCTATCAGGTTAGTTTGGCGTGATTTGTTCTTTATAAATGCATACAGTTACCTATCACTTTATTACCTTGTAAAGGTTTGCAAATGAAGCCCTGATTTGCTCCTTAATTGTTTACGTATTCTATCCTCATTCCTGTAACATGTCCCTTCCAGTTGCTCATTAATGTAAGTTAGCCGGGGCTTAGCGCTGCTTATCTCCACTTAACTGAGAGGATATTTTTTGTTGTAATTTTGCGGAGAGCTCTTTCCCCACCACACTAATGCTTATTTTTATCTAATTAGGTTTACTGTGTGAGAGCATTAGCTGCCTTTTTAACCACATTCTGCTGTAACAACCTGGGTTCTAACCCCAGAACAGAGAGCTCCTGGAGCTTTGGACTTTAAGGTAAAACACTGCATTAGCCTCTTGTTCCCAAAGCTATCCCCTCAGAACTACTCCTTCTGCAGCCAAAAGCATGGCAACCAATTCCTGTTCCGTAGCCCAGGAACACAGCAATACAACGGTGGATGCCAATTTGGAAGCAGACTTCCAGTACCATCTCTTCACCATCATCTACAGCATCGTCTTTGTACTGGGCCTGCTCGAAAACATCTTAGCTCTCTACCTTCTGACCCGCCAAGTCCAGCACACCTCGCACTCTTACCTATACCTCATCAACCTGGCCGTGGTTGATACCTTGTTTGTTTGTATGTTGCCTTTTAAAATCCATTATCATCTGAACCAGAACAACTGGATCTTTGGCGACATGGCGTGTAGGATCACCGGGACCTTGTATTATATCAACATCTACCTCAGCATTGCCTTCTTCACATGCATTTGCATGGATCGTTACATCGCAGTGCTGCACCCCTTCACCTACATCAGGATCAGAGCCACCCACTACTTGATAGTGGTCACTGTCTTGTGGCTTGCTGCTGCCAGCATCATGGTCCCGCTGATCCTTGGCGGTCCCCTCCACAACAGGGGCCTACGGAACACGACAGCTTGCTTTGAGAACTTCTCGCTGGCCAGCTGGACCCATCGCATGATGCCCTACAATATCTGTGCCTTGGTGTTTGGCTTTGTCATCCCGTTCGCCATCATACTCATCAGCTACCCTCTCGTGGCCAAGCGGATTGCCCAGACCAAACGCAGCATTCATAAGAGGAAGTCCTTGAGGACCATCTACATGATCCTGGTCATCTGCACCCTGTGTTTCCTCCCTTATCATCTCACTCACCTATTCCACTTCCTGGTGAGAGTCCAGCTTATCCAGAGTCACCTGTTTGCCCTTTTAATTTACAAAATGCGCCGGGTAACCTTGGCCCTCGTCAGTTTCAACTGCTGCCTCAACCCCATCCTCTACTACTACACATCTTCCAGCAAGCCGTGGTGTCTTGGCCTCAAGCGGAGATCCAGAACCAAAGTTTATACCATCTGTGACAGACAACTCAATGGCCATTCTCCTCCTTACAAAGACAAGGCAGCAGTGAGACCAACACCACAGCAGTGGAATGAGCTGCCTTTTCTAAAGTAAGGTCAAAAAGTTATTTATCCAGAGGTTACTGGTTCAAGTCCATCTGAACTTTGAAGAATAGTCAGAAAACAGCCTGAGGTCAGAGTCCTACTGTGTTAGATGCTATACACACACACTCTTTAGGACAGGGACTGTGAATTGAATTTATTGGTGGTATCAGTCTTTTTCCTACATGACCAGAGTCTGTTACAACCCCTGTATTCCCCCCCCAAAAAAGTGTGTTAAATGGTAAGAAAGACAATTTCCCTTCCCCTGCCAGCTCCAAGGCACATTAGGAGAGGTGCCGGTGTTGTGAATAGATAGGACTTGAGTTTTCAGGGTTGTTGATTCTAAACCAAGCACTGAAGAGTGTCAAGAGTATACGGCAATACTCCGACATCAGTATTACTAAGCAGTACAAAAGAAATCCTGTATTTGGAAAGTGGTGCCATTGTAGGCTGATTTCCAAAGGAAACTGGGTAGCTGGCTTTCTGCTATTTAAAATTCCCTTGTAGAATGAGAACAATTCCAGTCCTTGTGTACTGTATGAAATATGTAATTGGCCTTTACCATTAATAAATCAAATATGAATTTTCAGAGCTAAGGGACCTTTGCCTTTACTGAATACTCAGCTGACTCATTTCCCCTTTAGCATCCTTTTCTCAGATTTCTGAGGTATTCTTTATTTTAACTGCTATCAAGGCAGTCTGGTCAAGAACTGGGACTCAGAGGACTGTGTGCTAATCCCAGTTGCTCTGCAAGATTTTGGTACATCACTGACTCTGTCCATCTGTAAAATAGGAATAACTGAGCACCTCAGAGAAGTGTGGGGTTCATTATTTGCTGAACAGAGAAAACACAGTAACTACTTTCACAATCTGTGGGGGACTTTCTTCCTCTTGATCAGAGCCACAGCTTGGAGTTCAGGGTTTTCAACTGGTGTTCAAAGAAGTGCACAAATAGGTGGTAGTGGATAATAACTAAGTAACTGCTTAAAAATAATGCACAATTTAATCTCTCATCTGCTTTTAAGTTCTAATCCTGTGTTCAGTGAAGAAGCAACAAAACAGTTGAATCCTTTTGTTCACCAGCTTCCAAGGCGGCTAAGTGAATTAAAATGTTGTTCAGAGCATCTTCTTGTGAAGGGCTGAGGTTTGTTAATTTAATTTAAAAAAAAAATCAAAATGCTGTCAGGCTTTTTTTTTTTTTTAAATTATTAAAATAAGTGAATGGGAGGACTTTGAAAATCTCTTACCATACTCTGCAAGGAGCAGTGGCCAAAGCCGCTCCAGGTAACTTGATGCAAACAGCTTGTGCAGTAATTGATATTTGTAATTCTAGTGGAGGCTGGCAGAATTGCTCAAGCAAAATTTTGTCTGACTAGTTTAATAGTCTCTCCTGCGGGATATTTTGCAACAGACATTTATTAAAAAGAAACTTAAGTATTTACATGCTCTAGATAATGTAAAAAACAGAGATAAACGTGGAAGAAAGGCTTCTGACATTCCATTTTCCCCATTGCTGCATCACTCAAGCTGTAGTTGGTGGCAGTCCCTTTTTCAACAGGGATGTAAGATAGCTGCCCAGTTCTTCATCCTACACACAGAAATCAGTCAGGTGGCAATGCCCATCAACAGGCCTAAACCAAAAATCCAGATCCAAACATTAAGCATGTTTCAGAGTTGCCTGGCTTGAACCCATATCTGATTGTTTGATAAATGGGCCTTCTTCCAAAAATTGCAGACTTGGCAGTAACAAAATCTGTCCCTTCTTCCCCCAGACAACAGATGTCTCTTTTCTTAAAGAGACAAGAAAGGACTACTGATTTCTGCTTTGCTCTCAGGAAAACATTTGCCCTCTAAAGAAAATTATTTTGAAACCCACAAAACCTAGGCATTAGAGGAGAACTCTATTCATTAAATTCAACACAAGTGACTCTGCTTGGGCGAGCTTTTTGCTAGCCAGCAAGTGAGACTCTGTTCATGCTAGTCACAGCTCAAATATTTCATACGACCCTCCCCCCAAGCCTTCCCTGTGTTACCAGCACTCTGCCACTTACATCATACTGCTGATAGTCAGGATACGAAAAGTAGCCAAAAAATAAACAAAATCAGGCACCACCCTAAAATCGATGGGTGTCATCAGTGCTCATCTCTCAGCTGCAGTGCAGATGTAGCCTATGTGGTGCCTGCCGGACTGTTCAAACAAAGCTCTTTGAGATGTAGTAACCCTTTTCATATCCTTACAATTCAACCCACAGCACAGGCCTGTTAGAACCTAGCTAAGTCAAGTCACTTTGTGAATGTGTGCTTTGTGACATGAAGTCTACTCCTACCTGGTAGGTCCATGACACCAGCAAAACTTTGGTTCCTTGGTCCTCTGACTGTGCTGTGGCTTGGATCAGAATGGACTCCACCATGATGGATCCATCAGGGAGATGCTGAACAGAATAATCTTTCAGGATTCTAGGAAGATATAAGGTACATTGGCATTCTTGAGCTGTCCTGTTCTGCTCCTCACAACCCATCCTCCCTCTTCACCCCAAATGATTTTGCTATACCCAGGCGAGCGTGAAGCCAATGTGCCTTCTAATTTTTTCCATCCATGTGTGGAATAAATTTCATTATGTGCACTAAGGCATGTGTTTTTGTGCACCACTAAGAGAAACATATGCTGCCAGCTGTGGGTGCTCTGCTAATCAGCTGGGAAGCATTTTAATCTCTCCTGGGTGGCTGCCTACCATATAGTTTAACGGAACACTGCTCTGAGCCAATACCCACCAGCTAAGGAGGGCAGAAAAAGTTTTATTCAAAGCCTGTTTATGCCTTTTTATACTAATCATCAGAAAGCCACATGGGTCTTACAGGCTTGAGTTCTGGTCCATCAGAACAGGACAGGCAAGATCCTGAAGGCTGTTCACAGTTGAGAGATGGCAGAACAAGGAGCAATGGTCTAAAGTTACAGTGGGGGAGGTCTAGGTTGAATATTAGGAAAAACTATTTCACTAGGAGGGTAGTGAAGTACTGGGATGGGTTACCTAGGGAGGTGGTGGAATCTCCATCCCTAGAGGTTTTAAAGTCTCGGCTTGACAAAGCATTGGCTGGGTTGATTTAGTTGGGATTGGTCCCATCTTGGGCAGGGTGCTGGACTTGACCTCCTGAGGTCTCTACCAGTTCTATGATTCTATGAAGTAAAATTCTGGTTCCTACTTTTCTGCATAAACCACTTCTGGGGGCTGGGTCAGCAGTCGAGAGAGGAATCCTCTGTACCTTTTAGTCACTAATACTATCCCCGCTACACAGCTGGCTTGGTACACCAAGGGCACCCTTGGAGGAGCAGCTGTGAACACCTGTGGCATGCTTACCCCTTAAGGTGATTATAGACCCGAAGCACCATCTCATGCTCCTTGCGAGGATCCTGAATGTGGACTCGGCAGGTAAAACGCAGCTGATGCTCCCCAAGGCCCAGTTCCTTCAGTGCCTGCTCAGGAGAGACCAAGCGGAAGCTCTGTCAAGGAAAGGGAGAAATCCATTAATCACAGTCTGCAGTTCGCATGGCTCTAGACTCCTTTTTCCATTTTTAGATAGTGCTCTACAGAGAGCTACAGGGCGCAGACAGATTTCCTCAAAGCATGGACAACCCCTTTTTGAATGTCCCTAGCACACTGTAGATACAGATCTAATTACATCAGGGTGCCCCATCCTATGGGTCGCCATGACATTTCAAAAGGGTCGCCAAGTGTCTCCCCAGGTGGCGCTGCCCTCCCTCTTCCCCCCGTTTTTGAATTGCCTTGGGTCACCAAGTCTTCCTGAATTGTCAAAATGGGTCCCCATCTGGAAAAGGTTGGGAACTGCTGAGTTACATAATATTTATGTCCAGCTATAGATACACATCTACCTGGTATACATTCCCAAAACTGCCTTAAAGCCAGCTGCTTTACGGAGAAAAGTTGGCACAATTCACCTGTATGACAAAAGAGTTATTAGACTACAACCACCAGGCTAAGGGTAAGATCTCTCGACTTAGACCATTAGGTAGATGCATCCACAATGCAGCAGCAGGAGTTGAGAGCACGAAAGCACTTCCATAGGCAAAAAGCAGAACTTTTTTGGAAGTGGCTCTTTGGATTGGTCAGTTGGATCTCCACTGTTCTCTTCCAGAGTAATGGTGCCATGCCTGTGGGTCAGTCTGGTCCCTATTGGCTGAGGGGCTAGCAATTTACACAACTCTGGATCAATGCTCTAATTTTTTTCACCCATGTACAGAATAAATTTTGTTACAGGCTCAGATGCATGTACACCTCCCTCAGAAACACAAGCTGTAGTCTGTGGGTGTTCAGCTAATCAGCTGGGCAGCACTTGAATCTCTCCTAGGTGGTCAACTAAGCACTTAGTCTACAGGGAACAGCCCTAGATTTCCTTCACAGCCCCACAACACTTTAAAGCCATTGGTGAGTTGATTCCAAGAAACCAGGTTTGGGCACGCCACTTTTAGCGTGAGCTGACACTAACAGAGTCCACAAGACAAGAACTAGAATAATTATCTTTTTCCACTTACGTTATCCTTCATGATTAACGTGCCATGCATGAGCTTTGGCTTCTTGGAGTCTGGCACGAGACCTAGAGGGAGACCAACAGAAAAGGGCAAAGTCATTAATGGGCTTGTGCTTATCCAGCACCTTTCAAAACAATACAGTCCAACGCTTTGGGTCTAACAGACTGCACCACCTTGGTGAGAAAAGGATCTGCACAGCCCTTCCACTGAAATGCAAGTCTATGGTCTTATGACCTGGGCAGTGACCCTTTAAAAAACAGTGTACTTAAACCAGTTAGGGACAAATCACACTCAGCACCACTTACTTTTTCTCAAAGTTGCAGCACACACTGCTCCCTTGCTATAGACAGACCCTGGGGGTGAGTGGGTTTAAAGCCAGGTTATTTTGTAGTTCTAAAGGGGCAGAACTGTCCACTGAAGCATGTTATTTTTATCCATTAAGTAAATTGACACGTAATCTTTCTGCAGGGTGCGTGAGTGATGAATAGCATGGCAGCCTCATTCTGTGTCTGACTTTACAATATGGGTCTTTTAAGAAACAGTGAATATGCTATGAATGGGGATAAATTGGCAGCCACTTCATCCTAGGGGAAGCCTCTCTCAAACAATGAACGGTGATGAAGCTCCATTATATTTGGGGGGGGGAGGGGAATCACATAAATGTGCCCATAACATCCCCTTCTTGCCTATCCATTCATAATTCTACCTTCAGCACTAAGAACCTAAGGTGTAATATAACTGCAGTGCTTGAAAGTGGAAAGTCACTGATAACTAGTTTATTACCTATTGCAGTCTCTCTCTTCAACAATCCAAGGGAAATATCCACTGGTATATTGGGGCTGGTGAACAATGTAGTGGTTTCTCCATTTGCAGGCATGTAACAGTTCACATCTGTATGAAAAGCAAATCATACTGGGAGAAATATCCATATAGAGCTTCTAATCCCAAAGGACTTTTTAGACAGGCACTATCATTGCACTCATGGCTTAAGTGGAACACAGCAGGTTTTTAACAATTTGGGACAGGGACTAAGAATATTATAGCTAATTGAAACGGTGAAATTCAAATAGTCGGTATAGTTATTCTAAAGAGAATCTTGCCAGGACATCAAACTTAACACCCCTAATCATGTACTAACTTCCATGGGAATATTAGACACAAGTGGCCAAGGCCTTACTGTTTTCTTTTTATTTCTCCCATGGAAGTCAGCACAGGTTCTCACAAAGGGAACAACGCTGCTTATTGAATCACCAACACCATCTCATGCAGCCACATGGGTTTCCACCTGAGTCTTGGAGAATTTGTAAGAACTGAAAAGATCACAGGCTGCACCAGAACTTACATCCACGATAAGAACAAGTTAATGAAATAGTCACCAGAAACTGTTTGGAAAAGGCAGCCAATAAATAAGCTTTCAGAGAGTGATACACAAAGGTCTCTTTGCTGATCAGTCTCTGCCTTGCCTTAGCATCAGTTGCTTTCAAAAAAGATGTTTTATTTTTCCTCTACTCTTGTTCACTGTAACTTAGTATTATAAACATGAAAGAACTTTTCTCCAACAGTCTCTGCTAGTTTTAGTACTCCAAGAGGCACAGCTCCGATAAATAAATCTCTACTTACACAAGCACACACATAATAAAAAACTCTCCACTGCTTAGATTGCATTGCATCTGATTGGTCCCCAAAGATCATTAAACCTGTAGCAGGGGCTTGCTATAAAGCATGCAATCTGGATAGTCACCCTTCCCATTTGCTTCCAATAGCACAGGGACCTTTCAGTGCCTGAGCCAATCAAAACATGTTATTCAACCAATTTGTGTGTCCTGGCCAAAGTACCTGAGCTATAACAAATAATTAACCTTCTCACTCCACACGCACACCCCCAACACCTTACATACGGAATTCCTGTTCAATTTTCTGCTTCAGGAACTCCATCTTCTTTGCTTCCCCGTGGACTAGAAGAACACTGCGTGGTTCAGCCTGGCGAATCAGCTGCATTATTCCCTTGGCATCAGCATGGGCACTGAAAGACATGTATTCTACCTGCATCTTCACTTCCAGCTGCAGGGAGCAAGGGAAGAAAAATACCACCACCTTCATCAACGCTTTGCTTGTTCACAGCTTACAAACCATACAATACCCAAACCAGACCTCTTAGGGTCCAAATGTAACTGGCGAGAGACAGACACCTGGCATCAGAAAGTGGGACAATTCATAGAATCATAGAGCTGGAAGAGACCTCAGGAGATCATCAAGTCCAGCCCCCTGCCCAAGGCAGGACCAATCCCAACTAAATCAGCCCAGCAAGGGCTTTGTCAAGCTGAGACTTAAACACCTCTAGGGATGGAGATTCCACCACCTCCCTAGGGAACCCATTCCAGTGCTTCACCACCGTCCTAGGGAAATAGTTTTTCCTAACATCCAACCTAGACCTCTCCCACTGTAATGTGAGACCATTGCTCCTTGTTCTGCCAGGCTGTTCACAGTAGTGACAGATTTCTCCAGCCTCTTTGGAACCTCCCTTCAAGAAGTTGAAGGCTGCTATCAAATCCCCTCTCACTCTTCTCTTCTGCAGACTAAAACCCAAACCCCTCAGCCTCTCCTCATAGGTCATGCGCTCTAGCCCCCTAATCATTTTGGTTGCCGTCCATTGGACCCTCTCCAAGACATCCACATCCTTTCTATAGTGGGGGGCCCAGAACTGGACACAATACTCCAGATGTGTCACCAGAGCCGAATAAAGGGGAAGGCAGCCAGATCCTTGACTTCAAGAGCAGTTGACTGCAGTCAGCCCCACTACCAGGAAAGTAGTTAGCACCTTGCAGGATCAGACTTTATAATTCTGGATACACTCCTTGCCAGCATTGCCCGAAGTAAAACGCCTTGTAAGCATTTTAAGTACCAGCTACATGTCCCTTTCAGCAGGAATCTGAGGCAGCTGCCTCAGTGGCTCCAGGCAACTGATTTGCTTTTCCCCATATACGAATTCACCCATCAAAGTCTCTGGGCACATCTACCAGGATTCCAGTGGGGGTAACAGATGGGACAATGGTGTAACTATTGCCCATGTAGCCAAACTCCCACCAACTGCAGCTGTGGGTCCACGCATGGAAGGATATCAGCACAACCAAAAGAGCCAATTCAACTGCTTTGGCTAAACTGTCACTTGGTGTAGCAACACAGGAGGGTGATTTTTGCAGACAGAGGGCAGGCCAATGTGCAAGTCCTCTTGAAAGCCAGTGGTGCCCTTTCAAAATTAACTTACTATTTGTCTTCCTTCCATTTCTAGCTTCCGCTGTCCACTCAGGATCTTATGGCCCACAGTTCCTTGCACACAGTAACCTGGCATAATGACCTAGAAGGAATCCAAACAAATATGTAGCATTTGCATGCTGACCGAGCAACGGTAAATTGTTCTCTTGGGATAGAACTAGCCACACATCCATGTGTATAATATTGATGGCAGGTTGCCCAATGTGCACACAACAACTCTTTGTTTAGAACCTACTGAATCTGTTCTGTGGTATTAGCCCTCAACATCTAGCATGATAAAGATCTGAGTATGACACACGCATTAAGATTAAATTAAAAGGTGGCTTTTCTTAACAATCAACATACTACTACATAAGGGTTATTACTTATAGGGTAGTTTCTAAATAGAAAATGTTGAGCAGATAAGCACAGCTGAAAATAAGATTTCCATAAGACAAAGTCTTGCACGACTCATCCTTTCCGAGCCTATTGTCTATAATATGACATTTTAACAGGCACAAAACCCATACCCCTATTAATTCCTCAGAGAATCCCTCTCTCCCCAACTATAAAAACCTAGTTATTCATTCAGGTTCATGGGATTCCTTCAAAATTAAAGCCTCTAACAGATCAGACCCCACTGAAATATATGGACTGATGTGTCCACGTGCATAGATCACAGGCAGCATGTAAGGAGCTAATACTAGGTTTTCCCCTTAATTGAAGCACAATGTGGTAGCTAACATAGATTGACAAAGTCTGTAGTGTAGACATGCCCTCAAAATTGAATACACCGTGTTCATCCACAATAATTAAACCTTGATTTTGACATCAAGCTGCATCTGTCCTGAATCCTTGTCCAACAGGGACAAATTCTGGCTCCAGTGAAGTCAATGGCTAAATATTCACTAATTACAGGGCTCAGAGTTGGACCAATTTAGAAAAGCAATTCTGAATCATGCTTTAATTAAGAAACTCACCTAGCTAGTGGTTATTACTAACTGGTAGCAAGCACATTAAGATAGCAACTGTTACAGTAAATAAAGTAAGTACATGCAAAAGACTTTCCTGCCATTCTTATCACATTATCGTGAAAGCTTATGTCTAAAACTTCTGGGCTATAGCTCCACACGGGGCATCATTTAAGATCAGTGAATTTATTACCATGTTCTTTTCATTCCCTGCCCATTTCCTGAAGATCTGGAGGGACTGTCCGGCATGAAGCATACCCGGGGTTGCAAATACAACCTAGGTTTCAAAACAAGAGTGTTAGGAGCTGCAACAAGATGTGTTTTTCCCTAAGGATTAGAAAAGAAGGTGTCCCAAATTATGGAGAGTGCACATATGGACAGAACCAGGAAAGCTCCATCCCTGAATCTATACAGTATCACATAAAATACAGTACAGTTTACACTCATTACAGCTGTAGGGTTTTGAATGGAAGGAGGGCAAGGCACAGGTTACTTTTTCAAACTACACCTTATTTTCATCTAATAAGATTCCCATAAAACAAAATACTTCAAAATTCACATTTCTTAATAAAACCTTCAAGAGTTTTTAATAGCCTGTAGTATTATGATGCTTTCAGAAGGATTTACTGGGAGGTAGCTAGAATAGGAATCTGTCAAAATCAATAGTTAATATACAACATGTTTAAAGGGTTTATTTCACAAGTTTAAATTTAAAGGGATTGGTTATAAAAAAAATATAGTTTGGGTCAATGCAGAGGAAATGCATTCAACAGATTTGCCAATGTTAGATTAATATACTAATACATTGACTTCAGTGCCCTGCAACCTAGATCTTTACATTTATTCCTTTTATCAGGTATGTTTAAGACAAAAGCTTCATTATGCTGCATGTGATTGGATGTATTCATGCAAAAATGTGTATTCAATAGGGATTTGGATTGAGTCCCAGTTTTGCCACAGGTTGCCTATGTGACCTTGGGAAAGTTACTATGACCTTCAAGTTACTTAATCTCTCTGGGTCTCAGTTTCCCATCTGAAGATAACAGTAACTATCTCAAAGAGGCTCTGTGAAAAAGACATTGACAATTGTGAGAAGTTCAGATACTATGGTAATGGAGATCATAAACATGCTTAAGCTGCATGGCTTCTGTTATCAATGGAAGCTGAGGACCAACAGGCTCTGTAATAGTAAATCAAGCACTTTCCTAGCCCTGCAAAAAAAACAGCACTAAAGCAACTCCTATCCATGCTCATCAATCCTATGACACTCTAAACTGCTACATACCATTGGCCCAGGGTTATCGGCAAAGGCCCTATCAAACGCCTTGATGTGTTTGAATTCGAACATGTTTCTCTGGACAAAAGTTTTCCGGATCTTCTGATTAGTCCATGTAATGAAGAGCTTGTAGTAGTGATTGGCCTTCTCAGTCAGCCCCATGGAGAAATAAATTGGGGCCTTCAAGTTCATTCTTTCCCTTTGGGCAGAGAGAAGAGTCAGCCAGCCAGTTGTGTTTGCATACGTGGAATCCTGGCCAGAGTTCTCTGTAAGGTGCCCACCTGTGCAGGTGTACACCAAGAATTTCATTCCCTGCCCATCCCTCAGCAGAGCTGTGCAGCCACGGCCCCAACTGCTCCCAGTGGCGGGGCCACATGGCGGGTGGTTGCCTTTCCCCTGGAGCAGCTGGGCAGCCACCCCGTGGCAGCTGCTGGAGCTGGAGCCTGGGACGTTGCACTAAAAACCAGCATCACGGCTCCGGCTCCGGCTCCGGCTCCAGTCCCAGCACATGGGGCAGACACCCACCATGCAGCCCAGCACCCAGAAGCAGCTGTGGCTGTGTGGCAGCTGCTGGGGCCAGGACCACAGTACTAAAAATATCACCACGGCCCTGGCTTGAGTACAAGCACACAGGGCACACTGCCCCCTCTGCCAGGATTGGAGCCAGGGCCAAGGTGCCATTTTTAGAACTGCAGTCCCAGCCCCAGCCACTACACAGCCCTGGCCCCAGTTGCTCCCAGGGCTAGGCTGCGTGGTGGGCAGCTGCCCCGCGTGCCAGGACTGAAGCCAGGCCACGGTGCAGCTGCTCCTGAGCCGGAGCCACAGTACTAAAAATAGCACTGCAGCCCTGGCTCCGGCTCCACCCCCAGCACACAGAGCAGCCGCCCGCCATGTTGCCCCACCCAGAACGTGCAGGTGTCAGGATAACAGAAGGTAAGGGGAAGGTGGGGATGAGGAGAGGAAGGGGCTTGTGCTGAGGGGAGAGGAGGGAGCCAAGGCAGGAGAAGAAAGCGGAAGGCACCAAGTGGCAGGGTGGAGGAGAGACAAATCCCAGGGGGCCAAGAGGAGATAATGAGGGGAAAGGCAGGAGGAGCAGGGCAGGAGGGGAGATAGGAAGGTGTCATTGGGGTTGGAGAGAGGAGGGTCAATGGGGGCAAGAGGAAGGAAGAAGAGAGGGGAGGAGTGGATTCCAGGAGAAGAAGGGTGGGCATGAGCAAGGCGGGGGATGAGCA
>JANRFK010003894.1:8614232-8625223 GCA_030068395.1 Apalone spinifera | reverse complement strand
AATGGTGTCCCTAGCCTCTGTTTGTCTGGAAATGAGTGACAGGGGAGGGATCACTGTTTTGATTCCTCCCTCTGGGTTATCTGGTATTGGGCACTGTCAGCAGACAGGATACTGGGATACATGGACCTTTGGTCTGACCCAGTATGGCCATTCTTATATTCTTAACATTGATTACGAGAGCCATGCGCTCCCTCTGCATCCAAGCAAAGCGCTGCGATGGTGCAGTTGGCACACACCACAAATTCTAGGTACGCTAGCGCAGCTAGCAAAACTACACTATCCTGGGAGATTGTCTTGGTTCCGACAATCTTGCAGCCCACTGAGATGAAGGAGGACTATTCCTGCGGCCCACTCACTAGCCTAGGTTGCCCATCGCTGGCCTAGGATATTCAAAGAGTCCTTTTAATTATCTAAGGAGCCCGATCCTGCAGTTTGCTGTGTGCCCTTGAACCCCATTGACTTCACAGAGATACAGTCTACCCCAAAATTAGCACTATCCCTGTGGTATTGGAAAGAAGTCATTTCAGCAGGAAAAACATTCCTATTACAAGGCCTCCCATTTCTGTTGTCTCAAGCAAATAAATAAGCCAGCGGTACCATTCATTCTGTAATGAAACATGAGATGTCAAAAGAAATGTAACTACTTGAGTAGGCATTATTACATCCCCAAACACCTTAGCACATAGCATGAGTTTATCACTCACTGGGGATTGGAATTATAGCTTTAAAGAACAGTACAACTTCAATGTAAAAATGGAGGAAAGGGGATTTATTGGCTACTCGATTTTTTTTTTATCCTGCACCCCAGTGAAACTGATGTATAATTCCTCTGTTAATTACTTGGTAAGTACCATGAAATATAACAATTGTTCAGCAAGTAGAATACAGGATTCATTTGGAGTTAAGGTCATTATACATTGGGAGTTTGTTTATTACGTTAGTCTCACAGCATCGCCTCTCGATCTGCAACCTATGATTGCTATGTGGCCCTGGTCCATAATATTCATCACAGAGCCGGACTGTCAGCATTTGCCATCTCACAGCAGACTCTTTCCATGAGTCTTATTTGTGACCTTTTAGAATTAAAAACAAGTTTCTGGTTCCATATTCCTAGCCAACGGCTTCAGTGCCAGGACTGAACAGTTTTGGTTTTATTAACTAAAAACAAATGCTGTTTCCTGCAAAGGTTAGCTTTTCCTCACAGCTTGACTTGAGGAGAAGATGGTACTTATCATAATAGCAGGGCAATTTGAAGAGATTATCCTCCAAGGGCATCAGGTAAAAATACAAACTGAGAAAAAAAAAAAAAAGCCCTTAACACAACTTTGATATATATGTGGAGCAAACCCTCACCCCAGCTGTGATTAGATTTGAAAAGTCCAAGGCACATGCAAGGAGACATAATAAGCTTAAGTAATGGTAATTAAGGGTCTGAACCAAAGCCCATTAAAGTTCATAGGAGTCTTTCCATTGATTTCAAGGGCTCTAGGCCAGACTCTCATTCCCTTCCCAGATCTCAATCTTGCTACCAAGCAGGAACAACATGGGGTCCACCTAGCAACACACTCGTTAGTGTAGAATCAGGTTCTCCTAGGGCCTATATGCAGGGGAGCCAACAGCCTCAATGGGGCCCCAGGCAAGGTGTGTGCGGGGAGGTGGGGAGGCAGCTCCATGCTCCTGGAAGGGGCGGGGCCTCTGACAGAAGGGGTGGGGCATGGGCCAGCCAGCCCTCCACACTGCCAAGTGCAACATGCTCTGGTGGCAATTTAAAGAGCCCGGGACTCCAGCCGCTGCCCCTTTGAAGGGCCGGGCCCCAGGGCAATTGTCCCATTTGCCCCCCTTGTTGGTGGGCCTGCCTATATGTACAATACCTGCCACGTGTCAGAACAACCCCCTAGTCACACTAGCACCTCACTAGGCAAGTGAACCAACACACGTACAAACAGTTTAACAATCAGATTTTCTTTCCCCCTTAATTTTAAGTTGTAAGGTTTCTGTCAGTTCATCTTTTTCTTCAATCTTTTGTCCAAGGCTTCATTATGGACATCATGCTGCTCCTGAAACGGCAGATGTGTGCGTGGGCCGTCTGCGTGGGATCTTCATAGACCACATAAGCCCGCTGCCCAAACAATGCCAAAAGGATTCTGTGCGTACACTATCGGATACGCCCACATCCCAACTGCCTCTCCTTTCTTTGCTAGCAAAACAACCACACTCTGCTTCTCTGCTTGATAGCAGAGAATAGCAGCTGATTGGTGCTATCTCGGAAAGAGTCTACGCTGCCCTGGCAGAGGCTGGGTTGGATGAGCTAATAGACTAAGAGCAGCCAGAGCTAGCAAGGGCTGTCACCCCTCCCCATCCCAGGCACAAGTGTTGCCAGATATATAAACATCAGGCACTTTGGAACAGACAGTGCCATGCAGCATGAACCCCTGAGGCACCCCCTGTCTATACTGCAATGGAGCCATTACAGCAAAAGGAAAATGAGACACTGCAGCCTGACGGCCGTGCTGGAAGGAGATAAAATGCAGCTCAGAACAATAACTCTATGTGCCTGTGATGGGTCATCTGCCTACACTGGCCCTATAAGGGTTAAAACCAGCCTTGGGAGAGCCAGAAGCTGAGACAGATACAGCCAATTAGGGCCCAGCTGGGGGCTGTATATATAAGGGATCCTGGAGGGGAGGAGAGACTCATTCATAGGAACAGCCACACTGGGTCAGACCAAAGGTCCAGCTAGACCAGTATCCGGTCTGCTGACAATGACCAATGCCAGATGCCCCAGAGGGAGGGAACACAACAAGTAATCATCACATGATCCTCCATTTCCAGACAAACAGAAGGTAGGGACATCATTCCTACCTATCCTGGCCAATAGCCATTGACGGACCTAACCTCCATGAATCCATCTAGCTCTTTTTTGAACCCTGTTAAAGTCCTAGTCTTCACTACATCCTCTGGCAAGGAGTTCCACAGGTTGACTATGCACTGAATGAAGAAAAACTTCCTTTTGTTTGTTTTAACTGCCTAATAACTTCATTTGGTGACCTCTAGTTCTTATAAGGTGGGAATAAGTAAATAACTTTTCCTTATTCACTTTTTTCCACACCAGTCATAATTGTATAGACTTCTATCATATCCCCCTTTAGTCTCCTCTTTTCTAAGCTGAAAAGTCCAAGTCTTTTTAATCTCCCTTCATATGGGACCCGTTCCAAACCCCTCGTCATTTTTGTTGCCCTTTTCTGAACCTTTTCCAATGCCAATACATCTTTTTTTGAGATGAGGCAACCACATCTGTACGCTGTATTCAAGATGTGGGCGTACCATGGTTTTATACAGCGGCAATAAGATATATTCTCTCTCTCATTCTCTATCCTGGAGCATGAGGGACCTGGCTGCCAGGGAAGCTAGCGGCTTCTTGAGACAGAGCAGTGCTAGGGAAAGGCAGGCAGAGCTGGGGAGCTCTGGCCTGACCCCACTCCCAAGCTGCAGGGCCTGAGGGTACTAGGGCTGCAGGGAGACAGCCAGGTAGAAGGCAGCAGGTCCACACCGCTTGCCAATGCTGAGCAGCCATTTCAGACTGCAGTTGGTGCCTGAGGCAGGTGCTAGATGATGACTGGCAGTGGGTCACTGAAGCAAGGTGGGTGTAGGGGAATTGGGGAGGGGGGACCCCAGTGGGCAGGGGCACTGACCTAGGACAGTACAAGGAAGAAAGGACACTGTGGGCAGGAACGGACACAGAGCTAAACCAGGAGACCTACAACAGAGGCTGGGACACTGACCAGTAGCGGGCACTCTGAGGCAGGAGAGCTGATTCCCCAAGTGACCAGCAGGCAGCGAGTGCTCGACCCGTGACAGTGCCCCAAACCCTCTGCTCCAGGACGAATGTGGAAGTGGACCCAGACCTCGCTCCCATCTGGGGGGGATGCTCATGTAGATATTTCAGAATGCATTTGAACAAGATCAGGCTGTTGGAGTGGCCAGAGTCATGCTCTGGGCTTGAAAAATTCACCCTGCCAGAAGGGCCTTTGACAGTGATACAGGGGGCAGAGCCGGCAGCAAGTTCAGGTCCCTCTGTACCTACCCTGCACACTTCACCCCCACCACACCCAACTGCGGGGCCCAGACCCAGCCGTAATCACTTGAGGGCGCCTCTGACTGGTTGCAGCCTATTCCTGCTGAAGCTTCAATCCCCTGTGGGAACTCAGTCCTCCTTTGGCCCTGTTGTTGGATCCCCACTCCTTAAAACCCTCCTTGCATGTGTGGGGTCTCTCCTCCCCTTCCCCCCCCCCCCCCCCCCCCCCCCCCCCATTTCCTGCTGGCTGTTGGGAAGGCCTTCCCACAAGATTGTGCCCTACCGAAATTGGCAGCTTAGCTCACCCACATGGTGGGGAGAGGGTTTGCCACACTTCAGAAATTAGCAGTGTTGATTTTTTTTTTATTCCCAGGCTGTACCATCTGAATGGGACTAAACAAAGTCCAGTCTATCATAGCCAAGACATCCTACATGGATAAGAGCTTTCCTGCTCAGCTCCTTTGGGAACTGCCAAGTGCTCTCCCTTGGCTAATACACCAAACCCTGCCAATTGCATGCAAGTGGGGCTTGGAAACCGCCTTTTCTGCTCATTTGGATTAGAATGGTTTTATACATATGTAAACTGAAGCACAGAGAGGGAGAAAGTGACTTTCCCCAGATCGTACAGTAAGTTGGGGCAATGCCACGGTCAGGATCCTGACTCCCCATCCCATCATGAGCTGTAGGCCCCATGCCATCCTCCAGTAAATGAGAGCTGTTTCCCCACATTGGCAGGCATTTGGAAAGCGTCCAGTTCCTGTAATCCACCCCCTCTACATTGACAGCAGCAGAAGTGACACTGTTGACTGTAAACAAACTTGGAGTGGGGAAATCTAACAAATGAGCTGTTTAGAGACCCACGTGCGGCTAATTGTGTTTGCCGAATACACACAAAGCAGGCCCATCCTTTACGTGGCACCATATGGCTCAGAGCAGTGATGAATACTGTATGTTGTCTTTCCCAGTGCCAGAGAACCACACGGCTTCAATTTGTTTAACTGTGGCATCAGATGACTGATCAAGTCCTTGCAGGAAATAATATATTGGAGCCCTCTGAAAGCAGATTGCTATGATTGATGCTTGCCACTGAGACTTATTATCGCAAGCAGATATGGCATATTTATTGTCTCCACTGCAAACGATTTCTGTGACTTTGTCTGCTAGACCAAATGAGAGATTTACTCCAGAGGAGGGGAAGAAAGGACAGAACCAGCTGCTGTTTGGACTAGAATCTTTTTGTTTATTTCCAGCATAATTTTTAGCTGAGTTATAAACCTCTAAGGTTAGATGGGCATAACAAAGAAAGAATGTGGTGCTACCAAATAACTACAGCAGAGCAGCACCAACCTGAGAGCAGTGGAAAGATAATCCCGTGGTTTCAACATTGGACTAGGACTCAAAAGAACAGGGCCCTGTTCCCGACTCTGTTGCTAGCTCCGTGGAGCTTGGGGAAATCTTGTAGAATCCAAGTTCAGAAGTGCCTGAGGTCCAGATACTCAAAGGTATTTAGGAGCCTAATACCTATTGATTTCAACATATTAATATAAGAAAATAACTAAAAACGATAAATACCAAACAAGACTAAAATCCGTTATTTAAATCAGGAAGGGTTGCTGCTTGCTGATGTAAATCATGATTGAAATCAGAGATTTAAAATCAATCCACCCTGATGGGCGCTCAGCACTTTCTGAAATTTATGGCCCATCTAAGGTCTCTAACATAAGCGAGGCCATACCGAGTCAGACCAAAGGTCCACCTAGACCAGTGTCCTGTCTTCCAACTGTGGCCAATGCCAGGTGCCCCAGAAGGAATGAATAGAACAGGGAAATCATCAAGTGATCCAAATCATCAAGCGATCTGTTAAGCCGTTCAGATGAGCACTCGTCACTATGGAAAATCTTGGCCTGCTAGTATAAGGCCGTAGTGGTTCCATAGCCCACTCCAGCAGACAGAGGGATACAGATCTGTCAGAGAAGGCTTGTGCAACCCTGGCCAATTAGAGTGAGGAGCAATCAGCCAATCAGGGCCAGGCTGGGCCCTATAAAAGGCTGTAAGGGCTGAGAGGCACTCACTCTTGTTCCAGCTGTGGAGCAGGAGGGACCTGGCTGCCTGGTAGGCTATAGAGGGTTCCTGACACAGAGCTGTGCTGGAGAAGGGCAGGCAGAGCTGGGGAGCTTTGGCCTGACCCAACTCAACTCCCAGGCGTCTGAGCCTGATATAGGAGCCTGAGGGTACTAGGGCTGCAGGGAGGCAGCCAGGGCAGAAGTCCACCCCCCTTGCCAATGGTGAGTGGCCATTTCAGACTGCAGTTGGCCCCTGAGGCAAGAGCTAGATGATGACAGGCAGTGGGTCACTGAGGCAAGGTGGGTATAGGGGATTGGGATTCCCTGGGAGGGGAGGACCCACAGATCCTGCTGTGGGGAAGTACTATGAGGAAAGGGCACTGGGGCTGGAAGGGACAGGGGGCCTGAAGGAGCATCGAAGACAGACAACTGAGGGCAAGATGCCAGCCAGAGGGCGCTCTGAGGCTGCACTAAGCTAATTCCTGAGGACACCAGCAGGGGGGCGCTGTGTGGGTGGGTCGACCCCATTACAAAGCTCATCACTGTGGAATCCAGGTGTGTTAACCTCACTGCAAACAACGCACAGCAGGCAGTGCATGGGGTAAGCAAATATTTACTCCACTGAAAGGCCAGATCCTGCCAGGTGCAGAGCACTGCTTACCCAGCCTCAGTCAGGCCCATATATAAAAGCACAACCTCCACGCAGAGGCACTTGGGGAAAGGTGATCTGCAGGAATCAAGAGCTGTTGTTGACAAAGGCGACACGCAAATCCAGGTGTCTGGGAAATTTGCAAACAGGAGACAGTTTTTGCAAATGCCGCTCCATGAAAGAGGCCATGTAAAGCAACTTTATTCAAACTGCATTGTCTCCAAGCCTGTACAACTGCCTTGGGCAAACACATCCCAATCACTGAGCATGCCAGGCCTGAATACCAGCCATTCATGGAGTGAAGGGAACCAGGATCAAGCTGGTCTGGTTTGCAGAAGAGCCCACCCATAGGTCATTGCTGAATATTTGACTACCGAGGATCAAACGCAGAGTGGTCTATTTAACGGACTTTGCTAAACAAATTCGCCTGCATCAATCCCACCTCTTTCGTCAAACAGAATTAAGAGATTTTTGAGCCCGGCCACTGCAAGACTTTCACTCTCCTCCCAGTTCCCTGTGGCCTTTGAATATTTCCCGGGAAGGATCCCCTCCCCCAAACCCCTGAAATAGTCAAGCCATGGTTCGACTCCTGCTGCTGTATCTGAGCGTTGGCTGTTCTGTGGCCTACGGACGCACGTGCATGTCGGCCCAGTTTAAAAAGCCGGGTGATTATCTCCTGGGAGGCTTATTCCCGTTTGGAATGAATGCCGTGAATCTAAGCACACGGATGGAGCCCAACATGGTCGTGTGTGAAAGGTAAGAAGGGATCTGCCAAGGATATCTGCCTAATCGGTACCGAGGGCCTTTGGTCGCCCCAGCGGGGAGGGAAAGCAGAAGAGTCTTTTATGCAGCAAACGCGCGGATGTCTTAGTCCCAGAGGGTGACATGCAAGGCATGTTGGGAAGAAGAGAGCGCTCTGTACTAGGCGTGATGGGGTGCCAAGGGCATTACTATGGGGGTGGCGGGTGTTGGGATGGGAAATCACCAGAACTCTCTTGCTGAGATTATTCACTATTCCATCACATGCCTCTGCCCCACACCCATCTGGATCATAAATGTGAATGGGGCTGGCCCGTCTGGCTGTTAACATGGAAAGGAGTCTCCTGGGTCTGGCATGAGGGTTTCCCTATTTTGTGGTTTAAGACGGGGCTGTAAATATGCCCTGTGCTCTCCCAGATCAGGAAGGTTTCTTACCACTTTTGTTGCCCTGTGGGAAGCTCCCCAGGCCGGCTGGGGGAAGCTGCTCACAAATAAGGAGAAGATGATCCTGGTGGGGGGATGAGCACCCTCCACTCTCAGCAAATGCAACCAGAGCGGAGGATGCGCAGCACCTTGCGTGACTGAGCCCCAGGCACCTCAGCGTTCCCGTCCCTATTCAGCAAAGCACTGAACGTCAAGAGGATTCAAGTAACAGAGAACTCACTATTGACGTTCGTATCAACCGGCAAGCGAACCGTGCCCTGTGCCACAGAGGAAGGCAACGAAATCCCCAGGATCTCTGCCAATCTGACTTGGGGGAGGGGGAAAAGGGGGACTTCCTTCCCGACCCCAAATCTGGCACAATCCCTTAGACCTTGCATGTCTTGCATGTGGGCAAGACCCGCCAGCCAGACACGTTCACTCTCAGTGCAGGCATTGAACTCAATAGGAGGCAACAACGTGCTTATGTGCTTTGAGGAGTCAGAAAGGCATAGCTGGAACGTGAGGGGACCCTGCCTAGGCCAGTACCAGCTCTGGTAAAGTCTCAGAACACAGAGGCAAGCCAGGCGTCTGTAGAATGGGTCCCATGTTGATAAGAGACCACGAACCCCGGTGACACTTTTGGAGAAGACTGCACAAGTCCACGTGCCGAGACACGAGCAGACGTGGGAGCGGTTCGTTGCTTTGGGTGGGAGCCACGTGCATCTCAGCAGCGTTGCTAGTTTGGGGTGAAATCTGGCCCTTCTGGATTATCATCTGCTTTGAGTCAACTCCCAGGAAAAGCCAACCCCAGAGGAAGCAAACCTCACCTGGCACACACATGGGCAGGGGGGACTCTATACACCAGAGGTGGGCAAGATACGACCCACTGTCTGCATCTGGCCCGCCAAGCCGTTTGATCCATTCCCGGCTGGCCCTGCTGCTCCTCCACCCCTCGGCCAATCAAGACCCAGGGGTGGGGGTGCGTGTGAAGTCATTCGCTGTTCAAAGTGGCTGGGAGCTCCCTCCCCACGCCAGGGGCGCACAGTGCCTAGAGAACCACCAGAAAAATTTGAACTGCGAATGACTTTGCGCACTCCCCTACCCCAGAGACTGATTGGCTTGGGGAACATGCAAAGTCTCCTCCCCCATTGGGGGTGCACAGAGCCTAGAAGGAACCGCCTCTTCTGCCCAAGGCCCCGTCCCTTCTGAGGGGGCCATAGCCGGCCCGTGATCTCAAACCAAAGTTCGTGAAGTGGCCCCCCTGCAAAAGTGATTGCCCATCCCTGCCATACACCAACCCCAGACAGCAAATCGGCTCCTCCCCCCCACAGTGCACAGTCACACAAGATGTTGTATTACTCTGCAGCTGACTGTTGCAGGCAGGGCTACAGAATTCACTTGCTTTGCGCACTAACTCTTACCAGTGTACTTGCAATTGATAGTTCTTGGTCAGTTGCACCAAATTAGTCGTATTTACAAGGACTATTTGGGCTACCAACAAAAACACATTCGCCCACAATGACAGTATGTGCACACACTTCCATTTGCAGGGAGCGGAAAAGGGACCCGTGTCCCATGCACTATCTGACCACTGCAAAGCACAGCGCTGAAGTCAATAGCACACTCCACATAGAACAACATGGTCCGGTGGTTAACACCTAGGGAGTCGAGGACACGGGTTTGAATCCCATCTCCGCCGCACACCCCTCCCTGTGTGACACAGGGCGAATCAATTCCCCTCTGTGTACTTCAGTGTCCTCACCTGCGAAATGCAGCCCATGTATTTACCTACCACCGAATGGGGCTGCAAAGCAGGGTTCACTGGTGCTCAGAGATCGTCAGGCAGACTGTGCAGAGTCCTACAAAGGTCCTGGCTACAGTCAAGCGTCTCTGAGAGTTGTCACTTCCCAGAGGACGTGGCTTTGCTAGAGGTAGGCTTCACTGTACCGTTCTGCACAACGCACGGCTGCTGAGAGAGTAAAGAGCATAGAATAAATTGATCTCCAGCACAACTGCCCTGATCCATTTGGCTTCATGCTGTTCTAGGTCACTGTTTTGCGGTTTGCCCTACCTGCAGGTTATATGCTACCGGCTTGATATGGGCTCTCGGGATGAAGTTTGCCATCGATCAGATCAACAACTCCACGTCACTCCTCCCGGGAATAAAACTGGGCTATGAAATCTACGACAGCTGCTTGGAGCCAGTGGTGGTCATACAGCCCAGCATGTTATTCCTGACCAAGGAGGGCAGCACGGGCATCGACGTGCTGTGCAACTACACTGACTACCAGACCCGAGTAACAGCCGTGATTGGGCCTTACGTATCAGACCTCGCGCTGATTACAGCTAAACTCTTTGGCTTCTTTCTCATCCCACAGGTATGTCTCTGGAGAAAGGCGGCTTTGGCACTATAGGGCTAGTGACGAGAGGAAGGGTTGTCTAGAGCAGTGTTTCTCAATTTTTTTTTTTTTATAAAGTACCCCTTTAAAAAAAAAATTATAAGTATCCCAAGTACCTACAGTTTTCAGACACACGGGGCAGGGCAGTTTTGCTCACTGCGCTTGTGGGGCTAGAATTTGCGGGAGGTGCCGATTGAACCGTAGCAGCAGAGGGAGCGCACGGCTCTCCCAGTCAGTGTTGTGCGATCAGCACCCACCTCGCTTCCCGTGCCTTTGCTTTATGTGCATGTTGTCACGGCTCACGGGTCGTGCCCACACTCAGCCCCTCGGTCCCCGGGCGGAACCCCCCTCTCAGTGCAGCAGCCCCTTCTCGGGGAGCCCACTCCGGCACAGCGGCAGTGAGACAGCCCTTTTGCAGGGAGTCCATTCCAGTGAGGCGACCCTCTCTTGGGGTGCCCACTCTCACCTGGGGGGGGTCGTCCCCTCTGTCTCTGGGACTGTGCCTCTCAGGGCCTTCCGCACGCCTGCCTCCGCCGTGAGCCCCTTTGGGGGGTCCACTCCCTCTGGAGCCCCGGGGCCTCCACTCCCAGAGGGAATAGTGCAGCCCTGTTCTCCAGCCCAGA
>JANRFK010003894.1:8598642-8614132 GCA_030068395.1 Apalone spinifera | reverse complement strand
CCCTCTGCACCCCATTGCCTGTCGTCTGGCCAGAACCGGTTGTGTCCTCTGAGCGGGGTCGGCCGGTCACCAGGGAACCAGACGTCAGGGCTCCCGTTCTGTGCTGTTCTCTGAAATAACAAACTCCCTCTCCCCTTGTCACATGAAACCAGTAACAGCCCCGGGTACTGAGTGCCCCCCTCTGCATGCAGCCCCCAAAACTCCCCACTTCCTCACACACGTCACTTCATTAACACCAGCAGGGGAAAAACGACGTGGACGAAAACCAGCAGAATCTGGCAACCCTGCGCCTGGCCAACGGTAAACAAAATGTCTCAAGGGCCACAGGTAGTACCCCAAAGGGCCATGTGCAGCCCTCAGGCTGTAGGTCGCCCACTACTGGGTCAGACCTTTCGTCTGGGCCTTGGGAGATATGGATTCACTCCCTGATACACACACACCCACCGTAGCCTCTGTGTCCCTCATTTATCTGCTTCCCCGGCAGGGGGAGGGGATAACTACACGGACCGTGCGGGGCTCAGACACTGCGCTGAGGGAGGCCTACAGTCCAGTTGGGTTTTCTTGAGGCCACGCAAGCTCCCAGGCTGGAGCCAGCAGAGAGCTCTGGAGACTGAAGCCCCCTTGCAGTGTGAGTTGCTGCTGTGGCTCTAAGAAGTCTAAATCAGGGCTACTCAACACTTGGCCCGTTTGTTTGCAGCCCACGGTGCGGTTTGGATTTATGTGGGGCTCAACATGTGGGTGCCTAAACAAAACAGGAGTCAATACAATGGTCTGTTGACAGGCGTTTTAGTAGTTACATTCCTGGACTGTCATTGCTCATTAAAAGTGCTGTCACACGAGTGGAAAGCAGGTAAATATTGCATTTGATTAACGTCAGCAAAATTGACTTCAGTGGGGCCTGCATGTTGTGTAGTCTTGCCTTAATCTGTGTATTCATGCTCGTCAGTGTGAAGGAAGCTATGTGCATATATTTGCATGTCTATGCAACCACACTTAAGTTGCGGCCCTCAGCACGTGCTGCGAATATCATTGTGGCCCCCGGAACTTCCAAAGTTGAGTGCCCTGGTCGAAATGCTGCTCTCTGGGTAGCATTTGGGCACAGCCCAGGAGGTGCAGAGCACCCTAGATTCCTATCAGTATCAGTGGAGTCCAGAGGGCTCAGCAGCCCCTCCCCCGGCCCACTACAGGGCAGATCCGTTTCTTGTTCATAAATCCCTGTTAAACAGGGGGCCGGATGCCAATGCAGAGCAAGCGAGGAGATGATCAGAGGGGGCAGTTTATAGACCAGGGAGTCATCAGAGGGACTGCAGGCATCAGAATGAAAACCAGATCTGCTCTGGGGATGGGGAACCTCCCAACAATTCAATCCAGCCCCGGGGGGTCCAATGCAAAGCTGCAGGTGGGAGGGGTCCAGCAGCCGTGCATAGAGACCTCACCCCAACTTCACCTGCAGCGCCAGCTGGGGACACCTCCGACTTGTCCTGCATGTAGGAGAGGAGGCACATGCAGGTGAGGTGGCTGGAGGGGGAAGCCGCATGGTATCAAGCACCGGAGCCCCATCCCCGCGCCAGGTGGCCATGCTGCAGCATGGCAGCCCTGGCCCTCCAGGTGTCCAGGAAGGATCAGGCTGGGGGTGGGTAGGGCTAGGGCTTGCCTTCACCCACCACCCGTGAAGATGATCTTGTAAAAGATCCTCTCTCTCCCACCTTCTCTAATTCCCTGGGACCGACACAGCTGCCACTAACCGCCTACCTCCAGTCCAGTCCGGACGTATCCAGACACACGGGTCTTTCCCCCTTTCAAGGTCAGCTACGGAGCCAGCAGCGAGAGACTCAGCTCAGAGGAGTATTACCCATCCTTTTTCCGGACAGTTCCCAGTGACAGGAACCAGTCGGAAGCCCTGGTGCAGCTGCTCGATGAGTTCGGCTGGAACTGGATTGCTGCCCTCGGGAGTGAAAACGAATACGGCCGGGAAGGGCTGGGCAGTTTCTCCACCTTGGCCACAGCCCAGGGCATCTGCGTGGCCTATGAGGCTTTGATTCCCGCTGACCTGTCACTCCAACAAGATCAAAAGAAATTGGAGAAAATCATCAGGTACATCAACGAGACCCAGGTGAACGTGATTGTCCTCTTCTCTGTGGACAGGCCGGTGCAGGCCCTGCTGGAGCAGTGGATCCATCAAGGTTTGAGCCAGAAGGTCTGGGTGGCCACCGAAGCTTGGGTGATGTCCGACATAGTCACCTCCATCCCCAACATCCACACCATCGGGACAGTCATCGGCTTTACCATCAAGGGAGGCATCGTCCCTGGCTTTCAGGGCTACGTCACCAACCTCTTCGCGTCCATCCAGCAGGAGAGTTTCTGCCAGGCTTCCCGGGAGCACAGCCACGACGCCAACTCGGCTGTGCTCAGCCCACAGTGTGGGCATTGCGACGACGTCTCCCTGCAGGACATCTCGCATCTGCTGGAGAACCAGCAGATCTACGCGGTGTATGTCGCCGTGTACAGCACAGCCCATGCGCTGCACCAGGCGCTGGAGTGCACGGCCCAAGGGTGCCTGAAAACTCCAGTCAAATCCTGGCAGGTACGTGAGGGCGGGGGTCGCAGCAGCAGCTTTTCACTCCTACACCTCTGTCCCGCTGCCGGTTCCCTCCCATCGGCCCCTTTCCAGTGCTAAGGTGGAGCCCGCTAGCTGCCTCCCAACATGAGCTTGTCATCAGGCCCAGGGTTTCCCATAATGGAGCCTCATGCCATTGGCCCGTCGGCTCCAATTTCCTGCCTCTGGCAGTGGCCCAAGATGTGGTCCAGGGGTCTGAGAGTCTGGCAACTTGGATTCTATTCCTAACTCTGCCACTGGCTTTCTGGGGGGCTTCCAAGCAAGTTCCCTGCCCTCTGTGCCCCTGTTTCTGCAGCTGTAAAAGTGGGAGAGTGATGCTCTGCGATCTACATGTGAACTGTGCTGTGTACGGACCTAGCGTATGCTCATCAGAAAATCGGAGAATCCTGGGGTTGGAAGAGACCTCAGGAGTCATCGAGTCCAGCCCCCTGCCCAAAGCAGGACCAATCCCAACTCAAGCATCCCAGCCAGGGCGTTGTCAAGCTGAGACTTAAAAACCTCTAGGGATGGAGATACCACCCCCTCCTAGGGAAATAGTTTTTCCTAATATCCAGCCTAGACCTCCCCCGACTGCAACTTGAATACAGCCCCACCCTGCAATAAAGGGCTGTTAGACATGAGACAGGTCAGAGTCAGTTCCACACTAAGGATAATGCTGGTCAATGCTTTAAAAGAGGGGGAAATTCCTTCCTGAACCCAGCTGATGTCCAGGAGCCTGAGCGCTAATGGCTGCTATCTTAGCCTGCACAGGTGACAAGAGGTTTCAATCAGAAAATGAGGCACCTGTACCCAGCCTGCCGCCATACTTGGAGGGGGTCCCTCTCCACTGCAACATAACCTCAGGGTTAGTAGAACTGGGGTCAGCAGCCCCGAGTTTGTTAACTTAGGGCTTGAGTGTCTACATTCACTTGTAACTCAAGATCAGGAATGGTTGAACCTAGGGTTCCACATTTACACTGCATTATGTACGCCTGAGGCCAACCAGCCACATCCTAGATTTCCTAGCTCCCTCCTGTAAGGTGGCCACTCCAGCCCTTTGTTTGTGGAGCAGCATGGGCAAACATGACTGTCCACCAAACTTGACAGTACTGAGGACAAAAAGTCAGCCCATGATAGTGTAATACTTTTGGCAGCCACTGGTGGCAGCGGTGGGATGCACCACTCCCTATGGACAGTGCATCCAGCAGTGACCGGGGCACAGTAGAACAAAGAGGGACCAGCAAGAACCTGGTGTTCTGAAGGCCACTGTGTCTACATTACGAAGCAATAGGGCTTGATCATTAGGTTCCAGCTCCTGGGACTTTGGTGCCAAGCCCTGGGTTAGTGTGATTTGTATATAGACCAAAAGGGGAAGGCCGCGAACCTAAACTTGAACCCAAGACTCTCACTGCAGCACAGACATACCCAGAGCATTTCAGGCCGGAGGTGTGGTGGTAGCTTGTGCACACATACTCGAGTCAGCTTGTGTCCACTTTGCCTGGGTCCCACAGCAACCAACTTAAGCATGTACAAACCCATCCCAAAGCCTGAAACTCTTGCTGCCCCCAGCTTTCCTGACCTAGCTAGATGAAGCTAGCTTGGGTGCAGGCCACAATCACAGCTAGCAACAGCCGTCCAGACTTACCCCCATCTGGGAGTGTTTGGTGAAGTCTCCCAGCCACCAGCCTCCCACAGCCCACTGCCGGCCGGGCATTCTCCCCTTTTCTCTGCAGCTGGTGGACATCATGGAATCGCTCCAGTTCACCCTGGATAACCAATCCTTCACGATGGACCCGTTCCATAGCGTGAACCAGGGCTACGACATCATGTTCTGGAGCTGGGAGAAAGGCAGACTCCAGTATGTGGCTGTCGGAGAGTACCAGGCGTCCTTAAGCATCAACACGTCCCAGATTCGGTTTCACACCACGGATAACAAGGTAAAGAGTGAGGGCAAAGGTGCTGCTAGTCACAACAACATGGGGACAAAGCCTCACCTATTACCAGTGGCGTAGCGAGGGGGCCAGAGGGAGGGCAGTTGCCCCTGGGCGCCATGCTAGGGAGGCATCAATTTAGTCCCCCTCTGCTCGCCTGCTCCTCCTCCGCCTGCCACCACCGGCTGAAGCCTCCTCCCCGCCTCTCTATCCCCAGCCCGACCCTCCTCCATCTCCGCCAGCGGGTTAGTGCACACAGAGGCCCAGCCCCAAACTGGAGGGGGAAGGGGAAGCCGCGGTACAAGCTCCTCCACCTCCTCCCTGGGACAGGCTCAGCCATGCGCCGGGTTCAGGGCCCTGCTGCGCGGCGGCGACGGGGGAGGAGGGGGGGGACACAAATTTTGCCTTTGCTGGGTGCATAACACCCTTTGCTACTCCTCTGCCTATTACACAGCTTGCTTGCTGCAGCTACTCGGGACCTTCCTGTTCCCTAATAGGCCCCATGTGATGTGAGCTAAAGGAGAGTCCCCATTAGCAGTATAGGGCCTCAGACACACAGCTCTGGTCCTATCTAATAAGGGGCAGTGATGCTCCTACTCAGCCAGTGTGTTAACCTGCTGACTGTGGCATTGCTCTTCTTCCAGAAACCTGTGTCCACGTGCTTTCAGCGCTGCGAACCAGGGCAGATTAAAAGAGTGAAAGGATTTCACCTCTGCTGTTACGACTGTATCGACTGTGAAGAAAACACCTACCAGAGCACCAAAGGTGAGGCTTGGGAAAGGCAGCTCTCCGCTAACCCCTGTCCCAGCTGGCTATTGATTTTAGAGCTTCCCGGCACCGTTAAGGTAAACGGGTGTCCAACTCCGTGGGGCTCTTCTGAGAGGCATAGTGTAGAAGATGCAAATCATTGGGAGAAAGGAGAACGCTGGCTGGAAGCCATCTTTGCCCAACCTGATTCTGAGCCAGCGCTGCCCCCACCACACATGAGAGCAGCCCCAGGGTTGCTCCAATGTACAGCAGTCTCCAAAGGCTAAATCACATCTCCAGATTTCTGCAGTGGTCTGGGCTGCACACACATCACCCGCCTGTGTCTTGGTCTGCTCCTCGTGTACTCCACACTGCCAATAGACCATCCCCACTTACAATTCTGCCAGTCCTGGGGAAATTCTCCCCAGTGCCTTATGACACCTTTGCAGTCACAGCTTGAGTGGCATGTAGGGTCCAGCATGGAGAGGTGGGGGTGGGGCCGGTGAGAATCTTTCACTCAGCTCGGTCGCCTGGGGGTCTGCTCCCATTACTGGCCAGTGCAGAATCATCCCCTATAATATATTCTCCGGTGCTTTGCCCAGCATCCTTCTGAAGGGCTGAGCTGACAGCCCACTTAGGAACAAGGCAGCGGGAGTGAGCCTGTGACTGGATGGGAAATTGTTTGGTTTTGCAAGAAGGTGACAATGATCCTGGTGGCAAAATTCAAGGGTCTTTTGGAAGCCGGGGGCCCTGCCTGGGAAAGGGAGCAGAAGCAGAAAATATGGGGCTTGCTCATTTGGGAGTAGGGGGGAAGGGATCTGGGGAGTCACCAAGCTTCCCTCTATGCTGTGCAGTAGTGCGGCTGTGCAGCTGCTTAATGAGCCCCACCTAGGGGCTCAGGGTTCCATGCACGGAGCTGCCTGGCAGGGGGAGGGGCACTTCTCCCTCAGCCACAGCAGCAGCTCCCTGCTGAGGACAGAGCCGTAAGTCTCTCCCAGCCAATAGAGAGGGGACACAAGGGGGGGGGGGGTCGGTGAGGAGGGGAGTTTGGGGCATCCCGTCTCCCCACCGGGCTGAGGCAGTGGGGAGAGGAGAGGGACTACTCACATTACAGCAGCTGGCTGTTGTGAGAAACCCAGGTCTCTCCTCCTCCCCTGGGCTGGGCTGGGCTGGGCGCAGACTGCATGGGGTAGGTGGGGGAAACAGAGGCTGAGTGGGTACTGGCATTAGTGATGTGGGGGTGGGGAGTTTGGGGCGTCCCATCTCCAGCTGGGCTTTGGCACTGGGGAGAGGAGAGGAAAGGAGAGACTAGTCACAGGCTGTGAGGACCCTAAATACACTTGCATATTTCTGAGCTGGCACGATGAACCTGGAGATTGTAGGATCCGAACTGGCTGCTCCATTGTCCCAGCGTCCTTGCAGACCAGATGGTGTATGGAGCCGTGCCACCCAGCTGATTAGCAGCGGGCTCACAGCCGCACGTGCCACCCAGCTGATTAGCAGCGGGCTCACAGCTAAGTTTCTGTTTCTATTGGTGGTGCACATTCACACACGTCTTGGTGCATGTAGCAAAATTTATTCCACACGCGGATAGAACCGAATAGAGGGAACACTGCTCACGCCCCCTTCTCATTGCTGCTTTTCAGAGGCCTTGTTTTGCACCACGTGCCCAGAGCATCAGTGGGCGCCTGTTCGAAGCACCCAGTGTTACGACCGCAGCGAGAGGTACCTCTTCTGGGACGAGCCGCTCGTCATCGGCTTGCTGACCCTGATGTTCTTCGCCATTGTGCTGACCTGCCTGTCCACTGGGCTCTTCCTTAAGAACCTCAACACGCCCCTGGTGCAGGTGTCCGGGGGCACCCGGAGCATCTTTGCCCTGCTTTGCCTCCTCGTGATGTGCCTCAGCTTGTGCCTCCATATCGGCAAGCCCACCACTGCCAAATGCATGGTCTATCAGCCCATCTACGCCCTGAGCCTCTGCGCTTGCTTCTCCACCTTCTTCGTCAAGTCGCTGGAGATCCTCTTGCTGACGGAGTTCAAAAGCGGCCCCCAAAGTCCCCTGCTTTGGCTGGCCCAAAAGGGGGCCTGGCTGGTTATGGCTGTCATCTGCCTGATGGAAAGCATGCTCTGCTTTTGGTACATGTACTCGGTTCCATCCGTCCCGCGGAGCAATTACAAGCTGCTGGACTCCCAGGTGCTGATCCAGTGCAGCATCCAGTCCTGGTTCGGCTTCATTGTGATCCACAGCTACAACGGCGGCCTGGCCTTCGTCTGTTTCCTCTGCACTTTCATGGTGCAGACCCCTGCCAAGAAGTACAACATTGCCCGGGGGATAACGTTCAGCATGCTGTCCTACTTCATCACCTGGATCGCCTTCACCACCACCTACAGCATGGTGCGGCCCGTGCAGCAGCCCGCCGCGCAGCTCTTCGGCATGCTGCTTTGTGCACTGGGGTTTCTGGCCTCCTACTACCTCCCTAAATGTTACATCCTCTTGTTCAAGCCCGAATGGAACACGGTGGCCTATTTCCAGAGTTACGCCAAAGAGGAGCCACAGGAGAAGGACTCTCGCTAGCCAGACCTGTGCTAGGCGGCTGTGAGAGAGAAGCTGGGAGGACTTTCAATATTAGCGAGGGCGGTTTGGTTTGCAGTGAATGCAGGCGCGGCAGTCAGAAGACACAAATCGCTCTATAAAACACCCCCACGTACCCATCCAGTGGATGGAAGACCAGAACCTTTCCAGCTCAAAAGAGAAAATCGCAGGGTTCTGGTGCTCAAACGAAAAGAAAATGCCCCCAGTGGTAAGAGCAGTGGGTCCCTGATCTCTTCTCAGACCCACAATAAGCAGAGGGAGACATTGCTCAAGTCAGTCATCCTCAAAGCCAGCGCCACGACAGGGTCTATTCAGCACCCTAAAATCTGGATGCTTCTCTGCAGCAGCTGTTCCTATCGGAGCTGCACCTCACCAGACCCTCAAGAGATTTCCAAGATTTCCCACTCTTGGACAGTGCAGGAGGAAAAGCCGACCTGCTTCTTGGTTGCTATTTCTGGACATCCATTTCCGGTCCTGCCCAGCGTGTGGAAAGGCAGGAGGGCCCACAGAAAGAAGGGGTAGCAGAGGGTAGGGAAGGAGAGGACTTGCCCTCATGGAAGGTGCTCAGCTCCCCTCAAGTTCCCAGTGGCTGAGCTTCAGATTCCAACTCCAAGTTAGGGGGACAAATTGTTAGGGCCCAGGCATTGCCGAGTACATATACACAGAACCTTCATTCCTGCTCTCCAAACACGCCCCACCGGCAGCACGGATGGGAGAGAGAGATGCCACTGCAGTGCCTCTGCTGGCTGCTAGGGTACGATCCCAGGTAGAATCATTTCAAGGCCATGTCAAGGATCAGTTTGTCCAGTCCCAGTCACTAGTGTAAAGTCTGGAGTTTGCTTCCGTCAGAGGTGAAAGTAAGCAGGGGTGCCCTGATCCGCAGCTCCAGAAAGAGCTGCCTGAGCTCCAGCAAAAGCCAGCAGGGAGCTATTGAAAGAGCTGGCAGGGACCCGCGTTGCAATAGCACAGGACCTGGAAGAAATGTTCAGTTGCTTTCATCTCTGGCTTCTGGCTTCCATCCTCCTGGATGCCTCTTGGTATATTTTTTGCTCCGTTTCTAGTGCACAAGCTTGTCTCGCAACACATCAGGTGTGTACCTAAGGCTAGTGTAGCAGGAATGCATCCATTCCTATACGTTTCCTTGCCTATTAAAAGTAATAAATCCAAAACGCTCTGCAGCTTTGGGTTTACTTGGTAGAAGTTGCAGTGAATGAAATCATTCCACCATCTCCATCAGGGTGAGCCTATGACGTTCTTGTGAGACGATATGAGATGAGACCCACAGGGACTCTTGGATCCATCTCAGAGCACTAAAGAATATTTCATGCTGGGATCTGTCATTTCTGTATGTTGCATTTTGCATGACAGAGGAGGGTGGCTCCAATCGGCTCTATCTCCAAGTTAGCTCCCTTTCTTGGAAAATTACCAATGAGGCCTTGGGTGGGGCAATTTTTGCATGTCCTTGTTTTCACCTTGAGGCTATGTGGAAGGAGGGTGAGGGACCTAGGAGGGGAAAGATACAGGAGAAAACAGATCAAGAATAGGCCAGACCTGAAATGGGGGGAAAGGGAGGAACTGGAACAAAAAAGAGAATACATTTTCTTCCATCACCATAGGGGCTGGAGCTGGTGGTGCAACCGCACCCCCTGGCTTGAAGTCATTTCCGTTACATACACAAAGTTTACAGTTTGTTCAATGGCTCTCAGCATCCTCACTATAAAAATTGTTCCAGCCCCCTGCTTATAACTGATATAAAGCAATGCTGGAATCCTATCGAAGGAGTCTGGTGACATGCTCTCCTCTTAACATTTATCCCCCTCCTCAGGATCCTTCAGTGTACAGGTAAGACGATGTGCTATTCCCTATTTATACCTGTGTCTACCAGTGCTTGTTTCTGTACTGAAGCCGGCAGAAACCACATTTAGATCGAACATCAAGGGGAATCGCTGGCACGATGCAAGGAACAATCCTCCAAATTGGCACTAGTGTATTTTTTTTGCCAAGCTGCCTTTGCAAAGAACACGGAAATGAAGTGAAAATAGAAAATGCAAATCTCAGCATCCCGAGTCAGAGCAAAATGCTCCCATGGCTTCTGCAAACATGCAAAGTATCCGCCAAGAGACCCACTCCTCACCCAGTGGGACTGTTTGCACTGGGATAAAATAGCAAAAGCAGATTGTGAATTACATGTAAGTTCCTCCCTACCCCTTCGCCTGCTTATAAAACAGGCCCAGGAATTGTCAGAGCGGAGGCCTATCTAGGTCAGCATCCTGCCACCAACCATGACCAAAAGCAGCTGTGTCAGAGGAAGGAGGCCTTCAGAGCTAGCTCATGCTCTGAACACAAGGGTTCACACCCTCATTTTGAAAAGATCCTAATGTAAATGGAGGTTCTCATTGTCCATAGAGTAATCCAAATCCTTTTAGAACCCTGCCAAGTTCTTGGCACATTTAGTTGCAATGAGTTCCACAGGCCAATTATTGCATGGTACAAAAAACCATATTATAGTGTCAGCCTGCTACAAGCATCAGGCCAGGATCCTTCAGTTCAGCCTGTTTCACGATGGCCACATTCAGATCCCAAAGATATGATTTTTGAACAGCTTTGTTAATGGAATTGGACAGGAGCAAAACACAGACAGTAAGAACCGCTACTTCCACTTTCTATCTCTATAGCTAGCCACAGCTATTTCGCCCCTAGAACTGATCTTTCTGCCAAGTGCTATTTCAGTTCATTTCTGATACAGGCTGCACCTCTATAAACCGGCACTCTCTGGTCCGGCAACATCTGTGGTCCCGGCCCAATGTGTGTGTGGGCGGGGGGAAGGGGAGGGGGGAGAGGAAGCATCACGGTGCATGGCTTACCTGGGCTACGGAGTGGGGAAAGAGGGGAGAAACCGGCATGCAGCTCATCTGGGTGGGGGGAGGATGCAACATAGAGGGGGAGCAGGGTGTGGGGCCAGCAGCAGGAGGGACAGAAATTATCTCCCCTGCTCTGGCGAAATCCCCATCTGGGACTAGGGTGCCAGACCAGGGAGGTCCAACCTGTATATGGATTGCTCCAGAAGCAGTTGCTGCTGGTGCCCGCCTTCTACACACCGTTTGCACTCTGCAGAGAGGCGCATGCTCCATGGAGGGGAAGCACAGAGGAATGTGCAAACTATTTATTGCAAAAGTTACAGAATTCCAGAGGGGGAAGGTTTGACACCATAGGAAACAAGCACGTTAAACTCAACCCCCCCCACTCCAAAGTTCTCAGTACACCTGAAACAAAGATGGGACAGTTATGCTTTGGTTACCTCTCCGCTGCATCCAATACTTCATTGACTATTTTCTTAACGAGAGGTAGAGCTCTATGATGGAATACCCCTATTTGCGCTACAAGATCCAGGAGGCATTTGGGACCTGATCCTAAAGCCCAATGGAAAAGACAACTCACAACGACTTCAGTAGGCACCGGATGAGGTGAATCCGAGTTTCTATGATTGCAGCTAGTCGGGCTCTCGGATACACCTCACCTGAGTGATGGAGCTACCCAGAGCATAGCAGCAGTGGGTTACACCCCGCTGAGGCATTGCTTCACAGGGAAAAGTGCCTCCTATTGAATTAACACCACCACTTCCATCTTGGCCTTTCCTTACTCTCCCTTCTCCAACTCTGGTTAGCTTGGGGGACGATCACAGCCCAATGTGGCACTGCCGCCCATGGACATGCAAAAGCTTGGTCATCAAAAGCAAGGCGGCGGCGGAAAATCTGTGCACTCAGCCCTCACTTCTGTTTGTATTGGAGGGGGAACTGGCTTAGGGACAATTTGCATTCAGGTTGCCACAATGCAAAACCACAGTAATGATGTGTCTCATCCAGTGTTCTCTCTAAGCTGGGTGCTTGTGTAGCCACTCGGGAAATTCAGATGGTGCCCAGATGATTAGCAGAGCGCCCAGTGCTAGGTTGCGTGTTCCTGTTGGTGGTGCACATTTGCATATGCTTTGGTGCCCATAAAGAAATTTATTTTGCACATAGACAGAAAAAAATAGAAGGAACATTGGCCTCATCCAATGTCTACTGCAGTCAATGGAAGTCTTTCCATTGGCGTTAAAGAGAACAAGTCTTAAGGCAGGTGAACTCTCAGCTTCTCTTAATCTCAGTGCAGTATAGAGACTAGTTGCTTTGGATCAGATTTACAAAGGCCTCAAGATGCAAATGTGTGTCTAGAGGGACTCACAAATCAGATTAGATGCCTAACTCCCACTGAAAGTGAATGGGAGTTAGGACACTTGCAAATTTCACTAGGTCCCTCCCTGTATCTTGAGATACCTCCATACTCACATCATCACAAGTATACGTCTAATATGATGAGAACTAAATTAGCTGTTACCAGTCGAGAGAGAACTTGGAGTCATTGTGGCTAGTTCTCTGAAAACATCCACTCAATGTGCTGGGTTGTACGGTGGGGTGTTGTTGGGGGAGGCATGTAAGGAATAGACAAGGGAAAAGAATCTTAAATCACAACCCTGGCTTTGGATAACCCTGTGTGTATTTTGCCTACATGTCAGGGAACAGGTCCTCTTACTCTAGGACCATCCTAATACCAGAAATCCCTTTACATTCATAAGATCTATCTAACCATGCTTGTATTGGTACCAGACACAGTGGTGTCAGCCCCAGCTTTGCATCGTGACGACACTTTTCCTGCAAACTCACCCTTCTTTTCGTCAGATCCACACCCCCAAGGCCCTGTTTCACTCCTCTGGTTCTAGCCCTCCTCTTCCATCCTGCCTATTGCTCTCATGCTGGTTCCTCTCCTCCTGCTCTGAATGGGGCAAACAGAAACTGCGACCCAGGGGCCGAGGCTGCAACAGGGCTGTGCCTTCAGAGCAGGATTAAAAAGATCTGCAACCTTCCTGGGCATTTGGCTGCCATCTCCTGCCTCCTGAAGGTGACCAGCCTTCAGTGGATTGGGATGCAGTGACGTCAGATCGCGTTGAGGTGGTGCTACTTGGGGAAGGGGAGTGGAAATTACAGAATCCAAGTCATATATAACAGCAAAAGCAGTTACCTGTCAATTGCAGGACCAGTAATTAGCTTCATTAACATTATTAGCCAGGATGGGCAGGATAGTGTCTCTAGCCTCTCAGAAGCTGGGAATGGGTGACGGGATGAATCACTTGATGATTCCCTGTTCTGTTCATTCCCTCTGGGGCAGCTGGCATTGGCCACTGTCTGCAGACCGGATACTGGGCTAGATGGACCTTTGGTCTGACCCAGTGTGGCTGTTCAGATGTTCTAAAAAAACCCAAACAGCTGCGCTGGGACAGGGGCGGCCCTGGACTAGCTGCCAGCAACTGGCGCCCTAGGCGCACCTTGCAATCGGCGCCCCCACCTCCAAACCCCTCAATGATATTGCGCCACAATTTGGCGCCCCATTTAACTTGGCGCCCTAGGCGACCGCCTAGTTTGCCTATATGGATGGGCCGCCCCTGCGCTGGGAACTTCCAGAGATATTGCTGGATTCAGCAACCGCAGCAGTTCATCTAGTCAGCAATCAGTTAATGAAATGGTTCACAGACAGCATTGGAACAGCTGTTTTGAAACTTTAAGGGTCACAGGGCTTGCTCCTAGCTCCCATTGGAGACAATAGTGAAACTCCCGCGGAATCAAGCTTCATTAGCCTGGAAGCAAAGCACCCAACCCAAGGGAGACTGGCTTTGGCAGCATAGCAACGAGACTGATGAAACCCAGCCAGGCTGCCCGCCAGTGGGCGCATTTAAAGCTCCATGCAGGCCGCTTTAGAAGCATTCATAGGTCTGGTTTTTCCTGCCATCAATTGACTGGAGCATTTGTGCTCTGGGCAATTCAATTACTATTTGGTCTTTCAAACGGCTTGACACTTTGGTTTTGTTGTTTCATAGAGTCGATGGATAAATCCTGCAGGTTGGCTGCCTATTGACTCGTGTCCCAATGGGCTGCCTCATTCTGTTGAACAGCGGCTGCAAAATTCTCTCTGCCGGATTCTCCTCTCAGTTGCAGTGTAATCAGGCCACTGAAGTCAATGGGAGTGTGTGGGTTTAAATCTAGTGCAAGCGTGATTAGCCTCAGACCCACTGCGCACTAGTTGGAGGTGTAATTCTCTGTGTTATTACTACAATAGCAGTACCATAGCCCAAGCTGCACAAGGGCAACGGGTCCATCATGCCTTGCTTGGGGTCTCTTCCGAAAGCTGTGCAGGGGGTTCTCTGCCCCCACTCACCAATGCTGGTGTTTGACTGGTGCCTTGGAGATCTGCTGATTTTTAGCTGTTTTGGAGAAAGGTAGGAGCCACTGAGGTGCATAGCGCTTTCCAAAGGAGGTCAGCATCACTAGCTCCAACATACAGACTGTGTAACTGAGGCACAGAGCCCAAGGTCACCCAGTATCAGAGCTGGGACGAGAAGCAGGCCTGTTGAGACCTGGCCTAGTGTTCCAACCATGAGACTGTACTGCCTTCACCTACAGAGAGAGGACAGTGTGTTTGGAACTGTATCTGCTGGGAACTCTCCAAGGGGCCTCAGCACAGCCTGGAAATCTGAGTCACTGCCTTTGGAGCAACTACCCTGATCTGAAAACTGGGACGGGAACTGTCCAGGGTTTCCTGTAAGCCAGGCGCTTGTGCAGCCCCACAGGAGAGATTCCAGTGCTGCCCAGCTGATTAGCAGAGTGCCCACAGCTGGGTTTTTGTTTCTACGGGTGGTACACATTTGCACATGCCTCAGTGCATGTAAAATTTATTCCACACATGGATGGAAAAGATTAGAGGGAACTTGGGAGCTGTCCTCTGGCTTTGCACATCCAGTGCTGGTCTGAAGGCACAGTCCTAAGCTCAGAGAGCCCAAGAATTAAGCACCCCAAAATTCAACTGTGGGACATAAAGATGAGCAGAGGAGAGTGGGGAGTTGAAGAGGAATTGGTGTGGATGCCTCACCTTGGAGACAGCAGGGGTGGAGATTGGGGGGCCAAGTGGCCATGGTGCCGAGCAGAGGCGAGTGGCAGCCAGCCTCCATGGAGAATTCAGGTGCTGTAGGTCATGAGGCAGGTGCCTGGAGAGGTCAGGAGAAGAGAAAGCAACAGGGTTCTCCTAACTCCCACATGGCTTGCGGCTCAGCCAGACCCAGCAAAGAGCTCTGGGTGACATGGTTAACTTGCTGTAGTTAATCTCCTCTCTGAAGGGAGATAGCTAAGTAGAGGGGGCTGGACAGAATTACTTACTGGGCACTTCGGCAAGGTGGGGGAGGGCCAGCTGCGTGCTCCCAAAAGGGACAGGGCCTCGGGCAGAAAGGGTTTGGCCGGAAGCAGCCAGTTCTCAGCACTATCTAGAATACACTGTGGTCCCCCCCCTTCAGCCAGCCCTCACAGCTTCCTGGAGTGCACGATTTAAAGGGCCGGGGCTCTGGCTGCTGCCATGACAGCGCTTCCGCGGCAGAGCTGTAGCACGTGGGGTGCAAAGCTACTTGTTCCTTTCCACACACTCTGCCCTAACGAAGGCTCAGGTTCAATGTCATCAAGTCACAGAAACAAATTACACTGTGCGCATTCCGTTTCATTGCCCGCTCAAAGGGCACTGCGGGCTGTGGTGAAAATAAAAGCAGGG
>JANRFK010003894.1:8578675-8598542 GCA_030068395.1 Apalone spinifera | reverse complement strand
CATGACAAGATCCTAGAATATAAAATAAATAAAAACCCCTTTGTTCTTGCTAAACACATGCCCACAATCACATTCGTTTTTAAGGCAAAAAAAAGCATCATTTTATCACAGTTGTAACACACAGAGATCCCAAATCCACTCTCTTTTACCTCAGTTTTATTCACATGTATTGACTTAAAATGGATCTATTCCTGATTTACACCACTAGATCAATATTTGGCCCTAGGAAGCGGCATTAAAATGCAACAATCCCTTCCGAAGGGGAGTTCCCCTCAGAAGCACCCAACGCAGAACCTTTTGAAAGCAAAAAGTCTTTTTTTTTTCCTGAGCTCTCCCTATTTTATTTTCCCTCCCCTCTTGGAAGTTGGCCCAAAGCGTTTGGTCTTTTACCTCCTTTTTTATCAGTGGGGCTTTATCAGCCAGTCACTGGGCTGGACAAAAATGACTGCATCCATTTAATTCACCTGAAGACATAAGCAAACACTCATCAATGTGATATACTGAACATGAGAGAAATGAGGCCTTGGCATTGCCTCCCATGCACAACTCTTCCTCTGCATTTCTTTAACTCCTTGGGTACAGAAGTTCTTTTGGAAAAGGAGCTCGGGCATATGTGTGTATGGAAAGCCATGACAGCAGGATTTCTTGTGGTGCGAGGTGCTAGTCAGCGCAAGCCAAGGCATTGCAATCTGGCCGTATGGATGGCAGTGCCCATTGCCAGGGATTGTGCTAAAAAATGTCACAAGGGAGAGGAACCACGTGGGGATTTCGTGACCGTGCAGCAGCCTATGCCATTTTCAAGACAGGAAAGACAGGGAGCCACGTTCTTTGATGGGGCTCTGCTGAGGTCAGCAGTGATTAATCTGACCCCTCGTTTTTACAGCCACGGGGAGCCACCTGTTCTGTAACTCAGGCTGGAGTCAATCTGCCTCCCTCAGAGTGCGGAGTGCAGGAGGCACAACCTAGATCGGCCAGGTTAGAGAAATACTGGGCCCAGTTCTCCTCTCCGGCGATGTAGACACTGGGGAGGTTTGGTGATAAACGTGCAAAAGTGAAAACTGGTCAAGCCAGTTCTTCTGCCTCCTGTGGTCGACATTTCATGGCCGTGCTGCACCCTGTCGACAGATAGAGCAAAGCCACGTGGCTCAGCATCCCACTGTCGACAAAGAGCATCTGGACTACATCCAATTCTGTCGACAAAGCAAGCCGCTTTGTTGACATGAGAGTGTAGACGCAAAGGACAGTGTAGATGCAATAACGCCTTCTGTTGACAGAATTCTGTCGACAAAAGGCGTTATTCCTCGTAGAATGAGCTTTACTGCCATCAATAAAACTGCTGAGTTCTGTCGACGTTATGTTGACAGAACTGAGCGGCAGTGTAGACCAGGTATAGTTTTGTCGACAAAAGTCCACTTTTGTCGACAAAACCCTGTAATCTAGACACACCCTAGGCTACTGGTGCTCATACAAGCTCTGCCCACTCCCTTCCCAAAGGCAGGATCAGGGAGAGGGAGGAGATATGCTAATTAACCTGGCCTCCTCGCTTTTAAAGAGACAAGTACACTTTCTGCACAAATGCATTGGTGACAAGCTATCAGGTTATCAGATGTACTGAGCATTGCCAATAACTCCTGGGTGCCTCTCTTTTCCCTCATTATCCTGCATGGACACAATCAAGCCTCTGGATTCTAGTCCCGCTTGGTAGGTAACTCATTTAACTTCTGTGTTTCTGTTTACCCACCTTAGCTCCCTCGAGTCATACTTGAGGGCCAGGAGAAATGGTGATAGGCTGCAGAAGTCCTGAATTCAGTTCCCTGCTCTAACCTCTGGTCGGGATGTTAAAAAGCGGTTAATTAGGTAACTGTGTAAGCATTACAAATCTTAGTGGTTACGTGCTGCGGGCTCTGCAATATAAAGCTTATACTGCACAGCCTGCAGTTGGGGCAGCAACTGGCTCCCCAGGAGCCGGCACACTCCAGAAGGCAGCTTTTAAGCCAGCTCCTGGAGCATACTGGCTCCCACCTGCCGGCCCGGCTCCCAGGAATCCGGCTCCTGCCCCTTGCCTCTGACGCATTGTCAGGCTTATCTTTCTTGTTAATTCTCAGGCGGATCTTGCTATCTGTATAGATGCTAGAGAGGCTCAAAAACTGGGTCTTACAAAGAAAAAACAGAATTTCAGTTTAATAGCTACAGAGCCAGCAGGGCGGGGTGGCAGCTGGCTCTGTGGGAATGGGGCTGGATGTCATCATGTAACTGTTTCGGTAACTGATAAGCTCATGCTTATCGGTTAACCATTTAAATGGTTACACTGCTACATCCCTAACCTCCAGACCACATGCCTTCCTACCATCTGGACCGAACACTTACCTCTCTCAAGGGCGGGGGGAGCGGGAGGGAGGGGGGGGGAAGAAGCTGTGAGACACAGTGTATGCTTTGAGAGCCCTGGCTGGCAAGAGCTGTAGAAGTGCAAAGCCTCCTTGTCAATAGAGGGAAGACACTGGATGCAGTTGTCACATAAAATTAAAAGCTTTTTTTAGTGTTTAAAATAGCATTTACACATAAGCAGCTATATATTAACTATACAGACACTTGGGTTTTAATACAATATCTACAAAAAAGAATTCAATTAGGCAATAGACATTTACCAGGAACAGTGCAGTCCATGCTAGTAAAAGGTTACTCTCGGAGTAGAACCAATTCTAGGATAGGTGATAGTCTGGGTTTTCATTATTTAAAATCATTTAACGCCCCCCCCCCCACTGTACATAAATTCTTTACATGTATTTCTAATCACTGATTAGAATTCATTTTTTTTAAAAGTCAATCTTATTACAATCCAGTTAAATGCAAAACAAAAAACAATTACATCATCTCATCAGCTGTCAGCCTCTAGGCGGGACTGTCAATTTGACCGAAAAACAACAGAAACATCAGAAGTCAGCGCCTGTGCATTGTTTGCCATCCAATACACCTTTAGATAAAGTGGCCAGGGACTATTACCTCTGAAAAGCAAATGTGTTAACAGGAGATCTAAGACAACAGCCCTGCCTTGAAGACACTCAAACCATTCACCAAAATCTTACTCCTTGGAGAGCTGGGTTAATACATTAGGTGGGTGCATTACCCTGCCATTCCGGTAGAAGGCATCACCCCAAAACCATAACCACATACATTACCTCTAATCCACAAAACACACCTGCTTGTCCTTTATTAGTCGCTGAATAAATAATAGTGCAAGTCCAGCTGCAGAGCACAGGCAGGTCACGTTCGTTCTTCCCTCACTCTTTCTCCTAGAATTCAAATATTATTTAAGGCTCCTGTTATAATGTCAGCTTGTTATTTATCACCTTCAGCATCACCCTTCAGGTGCCTATTCATGGCAAGCTCATTACTTTTCATGGCAGCGGGAGGAGGACAGGTCAAGATATATTCTACTGCCAGACCTCTGCCAGCTTCTCGACCTTAAGAGGAGCAAACTAACCTGGGCTCTGCTGAGAAACTACAGGTTCTTGAAGGGCCGGATCTTGGAGTGGCATTTACAACTGCCTCCCTGATGTCAAGAGCACATCTCTCAGGAGAAAGCAGGTCATCATGCAGGCGATGCCTTCAAAATGAGGCCCAGATGTACCCATATTGAAATGTAAACTCGGGCATTTTGAAAGGCATCAGCAGGATTTTGGAGATCACCCTCCATTCACTCGCAAAGATGTGACCAATGTTCCTCACGTGCTTCCTCACTCACCCAACAGGGCATCTGCACAGACTTCTGTGGCATTACTCTCCGTTCCACCAGGGGAAGGGGGAAGGGAATCGGGCCCTATGTATTATAGCGTGACCACAATGTATTGCACTGTTAACAGAATGTGCACTTAGATTCTCCGAGGGCGCTTCAGGGAGCAGGAGATGCTAAATGCTGTATGTTGTTTCATAACCTGCCTTCAAACACAGAGCAGGCTCTGTTTTGCCTGAACTGGGTGCTTGATCTCAGCTGAAGCCAATTTGGACAGAACCAGGTTAATTTCCAACCCACAGTGAAAGCCAGACTTGGCAGCCTGCTTCCTTATGCAGATGAGCTCCTTCACACACCTACAGCACGGACAGGGTCAGGCTGACCCCAGCGTCCCCCATGCACACGGAAATACGTAACACAATCATTGCAACACAGCAGCAAAGGGCAACACGACACAGAGCAGTTTTTCTGCCAATAGCACTTACCACAACAATAACAAAAAGAAAAAAAATACAGCAAGTGTTTAACTGCAACTGCTGAAAAGACGTACAAGGGAATAAAACACTTCAGGCACCCAACCTGAAACCACTCCCCTTTCTGTGTGCTCCACCAGATTAATACCACAGGTTGAACCTCTCTAGTCCGGCACCCTCGGAACCTGACCAGTGCCGAACCAGAGAATTTGCCGAACCATGGGAGGTCAATATTGTCTAGCAGCGTTACCAACATTTCCACGGCTTACTGGGCTCTTAGAAGCTTCAGAGGGGTAGCCGAGTTAGCCTGTAACTGGAAAAACTTAAAAAAACAACTAATAGTCTTGCTGCACCTTAAAGACTAACAAAACACGTAGATGGTATCATGAACTTTTGTGGGCACAACCCACTTCTTCAGATGATGGACGCTTTGAAGACTGTTAGGGTAAATTAGAGCTAAATAGCAGCACAGAAAACAGAGACAGGGCTGGTGGGTGTAAACAAAATTTATGGGACTGCGGGAAACTTGGACACACCCATAATAAGTGGACATCCAGGTAACTAAAATCATGTTAGACTAGAGAGTCGGACTAGAGAGATTCAACCTGTGTAGTCTTTCCCCCGATCCCATAACTTTTGCTTTAAGAGAAAATGTGATCCAAAAAAAGAAATACGTAAGTGAGGAGAGATGTAACAAGTTGGTTTAAAAGCAGAACCATCAGAGATTGTCAATAAAGTCATAAACTTTTTTTTCAACAGTGCCTCCTTGAGATGCAGCAAAAGGAAGGGATATTTAGCCTGACTTCTTGATTGCTGTCCAGTTCGATTTTTAAAAATGGAATTAGTGTGCGATTAGTGTCTGTGCCAGGCCTAGATACAAAATGATTAAGACTGCTGCTGAACATCTAAAAGGATCATGTCATTGTCTATTGGTCACTGGCAACTTTGCTCCTTAGCCAGTATAGGCTCAGATTCCAGACGAGTAACAATGGGAATGATGCTCCAGAAACACCACTGGGTGATGGCAACAAATGGGTGATTTAGGCAAAAGGGAACAGGGCATTGAGGGGCTTAAATGAGGAATGGGCAGGTGTCAATCTTGAGTGTAAATCTATTGCAAACTAAACCCTGTTCTACACTAGGTAGTTATTTTGAAATAACCCCTCATTGGATATGTCTACACTGCAACACTATTTCAAAATAACTAGCGCTATTCCAAAACAACTTGGTCCGCGTCTACGTAGCAGGCAGTTATTTCGTATAGCGTCAAGCTGGAGGACTTCTTATCCCGACTCCTGTAACCCTCATTTTACGAGGAGTAAGGGAAGTCAGAGGAAGAGTGCTCTGTTTAGAAATACGTGCTGGGTAGACGCTCCCAATTTCGAAATAAGCTGCGCAACTGATGTAGCTGAATTTGCGTCGCTTATTTCGAGTTAAGCCCTGCAGTGTAGATGCACCCATTGGTGGAATTTATAAGGGGAGTGTGCACACCACCAACCCCGTTATTTTGTAATCTGCACTCCTGCTTTTCTCGGGGAATAACGGTAATTCTGAAATAGCTATTTTGAAATAGCAGTAGCGTGGACCCTCCAGTGTCGCTATTTCGAAATAGCGACTCCCCAGAGTCACTGAACTAATTACTCCCCAGTGCTTCCTGGGACTCTAAGTTGAGGTAGCGCATCAACATTAATGGAGCCTCCATGGAGGCTTCCCCATAATGGGGACACGCTTTTTTGATTTTATTTTGGGAGTTATTAAATCGAGTTTAGTTATTGCAAAAGAGTTTCCTTGCAGAGACAGGCCCTAGCTATGCACGTGGACCTGCCACTGTGCACTAAGCGCTGTCTAGCACGGATGAACTGAATGGCTATTTCAAACAGCTGTAAGCCACTGCACCCTAGGGAACCCGCAGGGTGCAACAGCAGAATCCACATGCACAGTTGGCACGTGATGTGCTGCTGCTTGATACCCCTTTGCCGGGCACAAACTGTTCATTTAGACGTGCCCTAAGGCCCACTGGCTTTCAGGCTGCTCTGCGCCTGAGTCGCTTTTGAAAAGGAGCCCTACAATCCAAAGCCATTTGGCGACGTTTGCCAGTTTCACCCTTCGCCTTTTTCTAATTCCACTAAGGAAAGTGAAAGAAAAAGCCGTGGCAGCCGCCTGTGGCCACAGCCTACGATAAACAGACTGACGAGAAGTCAGCGCTGCCGCAGGACTACAAGGATCACAGCAGCTATCCACCTGGTCTTCTGCATTCCTGCTAGGCATGGAAGCCAACAATGCAAGAGACCTAGCAGGAGGTGTGGTCCATCATACCAGGGGGAAAAAAATTATATACTCTGAAGTGTGATTTAAGTCCCTATCCTCAGATCCATCAGGAAGGGCTGACTAATGAAAGTGGATTTTAACTGAAGGGCTGAAATCCTTTCCACCTTTACTAGCCCCTAGCCCTGTCTGCCGTTGGAACAGGGCTGGGCAAGAGCCTGTCAGCTCTTATCTGGCCTGCGCAGCAGCTCCTGGCCCCATCCCCAATGCATTGCTTGGGAGCCGGGGACGCACGAGCCCTTTCAACTGCTTCTACTTAAAGGGCTCGTGCCTTCCCCTCAGCTCCCGGGCAACGTGCAAGCAGCGGGGCCGAGAGCAGCGAGTCCTTTAAATAGGAACAACTGAAAGGGCTCGCAGCTCCCTGGGGCTCCCCGGGGCCTTCCCTGGGGCTGCTTAGGTGTGAGCCCTGTAAATAATAGGAGTTGAAAGGGCTCGCAGCTCCCGCCCCCCCGCTAACGTATTGCCTGGGAGCCACAGGGGAGGCGCGAGCCCTTTCAACTGCTGCTATTTAAGGGACCCGCCCTTTCCTCCTGAGGCCCTGCCCCTTCCGCCCAAGAGCTCCCACCTTCAAAAATTATTGCCCACCCCTGCTTTAGAACATGTCCATTTGGTGACGCTGCTGCTGCAAAAGGCCAGCCCCAGGAGCCTGACTCACTGCAGAGGTGAAGCTGGGAGGTGCCTGGCTAGGAAGACCTTACTCAGCAACCAAGAGGAGAAGGAGCTGCCACAGTTACCAGCAAAGCCACTGACATGGGAAGGAAATAGGATGGAATAACCCCTCTTTCATGGGGAAAAGCTGCATTTGTGCCTTGCATAACCAGATAGTAGCAACAGTCCCATTGCTGCAGGAACAACTTTTACTACAGCAATTAAGGTGCATGTTACGACCACACAAAAATGAACACCAGGGGTGTCATGACTACCATAGGATGATGCCAAAAGGAAAGACAATTCTACTCTTTCCTCAGCAGAGGAAGGTGCAGCTCTACAGCCATTCAGATCTGTGCCTACTGCTGGAAATTTCGCTCTGTGCCCGCCCCTTTTGCTTATTTCCCCCTCACTTCCAGGCGTCATGGCCGTCGGAGTTGTTTTTTTGCTATATACCTAACATGTATCCGGGAAATCAACCATCGGAGCCAGTGTTTCTGGTAAGACAGAGGGAGAGAAATAAAAGGTGCTAATAATAAGTCATATGAAATAATTGTCTCAAATCAGCCAGGACACACAAATTGCACTGAAAGTAGGTGCCACAGCTACCGAAGCTCGTTAGGCTGTGAATACACACCAGTCAATCACATTTTAAAAACATTGGGAGAAAGGAAAGAAAAGATTCCATCGATTTGCTGAAATTTAACTATCCCAGGTGATTTTTGTTTTGATTTTTGCAACACACGACTGAGATTCAGGAAGGTGTTACATGCAATACAGCCAAGCGTTCTTAAAGTGTTCAGCAATGAACCCCGCCCGCAAATAACCCAAACCCCAGCATCAATGAAAACAAGCCCCTCCCCCCAAACAGAGTCTGAAGGCACTTCCTCTCACATGATGTCAACAAAGAATTCGCAAGGGTTGCCCATCGCCTTCTGGAAGGACTGCCGGCTCCCCGTCAGCTCTGGAGGAACGGAGCTCAGTTCTCTCACAGGCGGTCCACCGGGAGGTCCGCTCGTCCCGTAGACTTTGGAGCCTAGCTTTGGCAGGTTGTAGAGGGGCGGGACCCCCGGAGGCCCGTACGAATGGTGGCTGTGGTGGCTTCTCTCACTGTGGGTGGCAGAGACGTGACTCCGGTGGCTGAGCTGGCTGGCGGGCCGTTCGCGGCGCACAATGCTGGCCCCGCCCCCGCTGCGGGCGGTGTGGTCGGACTCGCTGCCGCTTCCGGTTGACTTGCGCTCCTTCTCCCTGCCAAGAGCCCTCCGGCTGTTCTCACTGTTGCTCCGGTTAGAGCCGCTGCTCTTGCTTCCTGCGGACGGCAAGTGACAGGAACAGAATGGGCGGGTTAGCCAGTCACGCTTCCTCCCCTCCTCCTTCATCAACCCAACAGCGCCCGACCCACCGTGGCAACAGGGATGATGACCAACTCCGGCCCATATTAAGCACAACAGGCTATGGATGGCAACAGGATTTGGCGGAGAAACTGGCTAGAACAAAGCTGAGGAGGCTGTGGCATGCAAGGGTATATCTGGAATCTTCCCTCCGGAGCCAATGTGGTGAAAGCTCTGGCTAGCTTAGAACAACCACCTCAGCCCCTCGGCTTCCTGGCCTCCCCTCTGGTCGGACACTGGTCCACAGTGAGGGAAAAGACAGAAAGGAGAGGAAATGGAGGGCTGGGGAGGGTTTTATTTTGAAACACAACACAGGTTCCTTCTCATGGTATAACTGATTCCAAGTGCGGATGCCAGAAATGCCGGCACAGGAATGGGTTATCCCGCCATGGAACCTTTTCTTCAAAACAAATCTCATCTGGTCTTTCCTGCATCAGTCAGCAGATTTAAATTCTGGGCCTGATCCAAAACCCACTGAAGTCAAAGGAAGTCCTTCTGTTGGCTTTAATGGCATTAGGGAAGGGGTGGCCTGCGGGCTGCATCCGGCCCACCAAGTCATTTGATCCGGCCTGCGGCTGCCCTGCTGCTCCCTTGCCCCTAAGGCCAATCGTGACCTGAGGGTGGGGGAGTATGCAAAGTCATTCACTGTTCAAAGTGGCTGGCGGCTCCCTCCCCTCACCAGGGGTGTGTGGCGCCTAGAGGGAACCACCAGCCAATTTGAACAGCCAAAATTATTGCCCACCCCTGCAATAGGGCCTGACCCAAATGCAGATTCCAACAAAATCCACTATTAGTTGTGACCTTCAAAAGCCAGTGTGTAGAGTTGTTATACATCGCGTGCCGTGGATCATGCAAATGCCAAGTCTAGAAGATGTTCCCAACGGAGGCTGTAAAAAAATACCTGTCAGGTATCACAGAATACGTGAACTGGAAGGGACCTTGAGAGGTCATCGAGTCCAGTCCCCTGCCCTCACGGCAGGACCAAGCATCATCTAGATCATCCCTGATAGATGCCTGTCTAACCTCCAATGATGGAGATTCCACAGCCTCCCTAGGCAATTTATTCCAGTGTTTAACCAGCCTAACAATTAGGAGGTTTTTTCCTAATGTCCAACCTAAACCTCCCTTGCTTCAATTTAAGCCCATTGCTTCAGAGGCCAAGGAGAACAATTTTTCTCCTTCCTCCATGTAACACCCTTTTAGATACTTAAAAACTGCTATCATGTTCCCTCTCAGTCTTCTCTTTTCCAAATTAAACAACCCCAATTCTTTCAGTCTTCCCTCATAGCTCATGTTTTCTAGACCTTTAATCATTTTTGTTACTCTTCTCTGGACCCTCTCCAATTTGTCCACATCTTTCTTGAAATGTGGTGTCCAGAATTGGACATGATACTACAACTGAGGTCTAATCAGTGCAGAGTAGAGCAGAAGAATGACTTCTCGTGTCTTGATCACAACATTTCTGTTAGTGCATCTTAGAATCATGTTTGCTTTTTTTGCAGCATTGTCACACTATTGACTCATATTTAGCTTGTGGACCTCTATGACCCCTAGATTCCTTCAGCAGTACTCCTTCCTAGACAGTCGCTTCCCATTCTATATGTGTGAAGTAGGTATGAGTAAGTTGCATAGTACAAGAGTGTGAGCTATTGACTTCATTGGGGTTTGAGTCAGGCCCTATGTGAACAGCTGCAGCAGTTGGTTAGGTATCATAAAGAAGAGCACAAGCTTAGGTAGATATTTCTGCGTTAAATCTCACCCTCTCTTCTTTTTTTTTTCCCCTCTAAATCCTAACTTTCCAAGCCATCACTCAACAAGGAATGAACGGTGCCACTTAAACCAAAGCCCTTCGTTAGAGGTTTCATGCACACACAAATGCCACAACCTCATTAACAAGCCAGATTTTCAACAGGAACAAGTGCTTGCGGCTCCACTCAAGTCATCACAGCGTTGGTGGTTGCTACGGGAAGGGAACTACAGGCACCCCCATTGCTAGTTACAGCCCTCCCTCTGCTGATGAGATTATAATGGAAAATTGAGAAAAGGCAAAACCAAAGAGATGGAGGACTGAAAACCAAGCTGCCCTGGCGTGGGTAGAGAGCTCAATGTCTCCCGCAGAACAAAGGAAGGGTTGAGGACCACACTAGAACGTGGCATACCCAAGATGCAGTCTGGACTAGGGGTTTTAAACCCAAGACTAGGAGCCTGCAACGGGTGAATTCTACTCCTACTCTCCACTAACCCCCATTTACTGTAGGCAAGACATTTATCTGCTCTGGGGTTCAGTTTCCCCATCCATGAAGAGAGGGGATCATTTTTACAGCACTCCTTCCAAGGGGTGTTGTAAGGATTGGTTAGCGAAGCCCTCTGAAAACAAAGTGCTACATAAATGCTGAGTTTCATGATCAGCCATCTCTGAATGAGCCAGTAGAAACATGCATCAGAGCATCATTAGGTATTAACAGGCTGACTCTTCCTGCCCTCCGTCCAGGCAGGATCGAGGCCAGAGGGACACAGACAAGGGAGTTGTTACAGGGCCCAGACTATAGTTCATCCCAGAGTGAATGGTGCTCTGCCCATCACCACCCAAACAGCAGCACCCACAATACAAATCTTCCTGCCGGGCTCTGGCAACTGCTTTGCAAACTCAAGAAGAAATTCCAGTGCAGCAGGAAGACTTGTTCCTTGCAGAAGATCCTCACATTGTGGCAACCCTTTGAGCACTAGAGAAGTCTCCTTTCCCCACCAGTTTCCAAGGCAGAATTACCATGGATGGAGAGCTCGGTTTGAAACCTGATGGCACAAACTGGCCCTTGCCATTCTCCTCCCGTGCACTAACACCTAGTTCTACGCTGGGCTGAGATGCTGACTCTGCAGTACAGGTTGAAGCTCTCTAGTCTGGCATCCTCGGGGCCTGACAGGTGCTGAACCAGAGAATTAGTCAAACCACAGGAGGTTAAGATTGTCTAGCAGCATCACCAACCCTGCCGCTGCTTGCTGGGCTTTTAGAAGACATTTAGGGCTACATTAGAGCTAAACAACAGCACCAAACACAGAGCCAGGGTTGGTGGCTGTAAACAAACTTCATGGGATTGCGGGAAACTTGGCCACATCCATGGTAAGTGGACATCCAGCTAGCTAAAATCATGCCAGACCACGGATGTTACCGTACCAGAGAGTGCCAGAATAGAGAGGTTCAACCCAAAGTGTTTTTAGATGAAAGCTGGAGTGTAAGTCAATGGAAGGTGTCTGTGTCAGGTGAGAGTTGACTTCGCGCCCCCATGAGTGGTGGGTAACACGGGCAGGGGAAGGCAAGACCTTCCCAAACTGCCCTGCCTGGCCCTCTCCATGCTCCACTGGAGTCCCCCAGACACACTCCCCCAGCCTGCTCTTGTGATGCCAGAGGGTGGGGCAGGCAAGTTGGGGGCTGTGCCACCTGTACTCCTAGCGCTGGGACCACCCTACCCATCCAGTGTTGGGGCTGGCGGCTCGGCTGAGGGGTGGGCCTTGCTGGTCAGGGGTGTGGACCCTGTATTATGCCTGCTGACCAGTTCCCCAGGCCATCAGAGCTGGGGCAGGCTGCATCCGTGCTGCCCACCAGCCCTCTGGGGCCAAGGGAGGCTGCGGCTGTGCTGACTGCTGGCTCTCCAGAGCTCCAGGCTGGGGGTGCTACCTGGGGCAGGGAGGGGGCAAGGGCCAGCAGTCCCACTGCAAGGGGGGGAGGGAGGCCGGGCAGGGGCCAGCAGCAGCCACAGTGAAGGTGAGGCCTGGGCTCTGGTAGGCAGGGCTGGGGGGGGGGGGGGGGGGGGGGGGGGGGGGTTGCCTCCCCAAGCCCCATCATTCACGAGGGCCCCAGAACCTAGGTTCACTTCCCCATCAGCACAGGCAGGACGTTCAGTCTATGCAGGTGAGAGGAGTGGGACTGACAGCTCTGGAGAAGCAAGTCCCCTGTTCACTCAGATCTAGGTCCTCTCCAGAACAGTACGATGCAGGCAACGGGAGGGTAAGCTCCCTTCCGACACAGCTCACTGCAAATCCCAATGGACCCTTCCCAGCCGTCCCTGTAAGCTGGGCGCTCGGGCGGCCGCTCAGGAGGGATTATTTCAAATGTCGCCCAGCGGATTAGCAGAGCGCCAGGAGCCAGGTTTTTGTTTCTACTGGAGTTGCCCATTTGTACCTGCCTCAGCATAGGTGCTGGGACTAAGGGTGCAGGGGGAGGAGGGATCATGCTGCAGCACCCCGACTTGAAGTGGTGTCCACTGTACACAGGCTTTACAGTTTGGTTCGCACCCTCGCCTCCCCACTGTACACATTGTTCCAGCCCCCCCGTGCCACGGCCCACACAGAAAATTTCATTCTGCACATGGATGTAAAAGCTTAGAGGGACCCGTGACCATCCCCTCTTGAGAGAAGAGCCAAATGCAGCATCAGCTGCACTGAAAACGGTCAGCGAGGGGCTGTCTGCGTGACACTGGCCACTCACTCTCCAGCTCTCAACAGACCCCCTCTCGCTGCCTGGCCACTCCAATCCTGGGATGGCTCCGTTGCTGTCTGGGAGCCTCTACCAATCTGCCAGAGCCACCATCTTTTTTCTGAAGAGCTGCGCTGTTGCTGCAACCTCAGGGCTGCCAGGGTGCGACTGGAGATGGGGGAGGGAAGGGAAGAACTGCCCTGGATCCTAATTAAATCACCACTAGAACCCCGGGCGGCACTGAGGCTGCCTGGGAGAAGCTAGCCCCAAGCCCTGCCCATCGGTCATCGGTGCAGCTGAGGCTGGGGGTAGGCAGGCCCTCAGCCCCACCCCCTCTGCTGAGGCCCCGCCCACACTATGGGGCGGAGCAGTGCGCCCCCCCTCCCTGAGGAGGAGAAGAGCAGGCGCACCCAAGCCTCCCTGCTCCCAGGAGCAGCAGGAGGGAGGCTGCCACAGCCCGAACCGGCCCAAGCCTCCTCAGTGCGGGTAGCAGCAGGAGGGAGGCAGCCCGGTCCTAAGCCACCCCACTGCCACGTGTGCTGCTGAAGAGGTTCCTGCTACTCTGCCTTCCCAGCCGCCCTGGAACCTGCCTGCGCCACACCAACCATTCCACAGCAACCCCACGGGGCAGCTGAAGGCAGGGAGGGGCCAGCACAGCTCAGCTTTGGCTGGACACAGCCTTGCTTTGTCTTAAAGACCAGACGCCCATGTCCCCGGCCCTTGTACAGAGCAAGCCCCTCCCCCTTGCCTTGCCCAGGGGCCTGGTTAGTCTGTCGGCCACGCAGTCACCCAGCCCTGTCAGCTTTCAGACTGGTGAATGCTCAGCGTGACTTAGATCCAGCGCCCCCAACAGCTGCGGTGTATGGCAGGCACGCACAGGCGTACCACAGGACAACAGTGGCAGACATCCCCAGAAGCCGCTAATTGGCCTAATAAAGCAGGATCCAGGAAGACAAGTCCAAAGGCTGACGAGCGGCACCATTTTCAAGCGTGCATGTCGATGGGGAGGATTCAGGTGCCATTCCCCTGTCGCTGTTATACCCACTGTCGCACAGCTAAGCTCTGTGGCCAGACTGCTCCCTCTGCTAACACCACGGTATTACAATCGGGTGCGCTGGGACAGGCAAAGCACCTCTGGGAAATTAAAAATAAAATAAAGGGGGGAAAAACAGCTCAACATTTGGGTCACAGGAGTCTAAATGATCATGCTATGAATCTGGTATTATTATGGAGGCATTTGAAGCTTACCAATCCCCTAGCGTCAGCCATTCCTTTCTGAATCCTTCAGTCTAATGCTTGCTCAGAACAAAACAAGGGAATAACACAGTTACAAAGCAAGAAACAACACAGCAGTGTAGTTTCCAAAAGAAGAACAAGGAAAAAAAGGCGTTGAACCCTTCAGAATGAAACCCTCCCATCGCCTTTATCAAAGCTCTCCTAGCTGAGAGCCCAGGATGCATGGATGAAAACACTGCATCTTTCCTACTCCGGCAGCAAAGAACTAATAGCCTGGTGTTCACCATGATTGGTGAACCCCCATGAGGACAAATCAGTGTCTTCACATTGGCAGAACAGACCGGATGTGGATATTTTCTAAAGATCTGAACTTTTTTGGTTTCCTTCCCACACATTTGTTTCCAGCAGAGGCTGGAACGGCAAAGTGCTGGACATCTCACAAGTAACTTTTTCTCATGGGATTTCCAGCATGGGTTTGCAAAACAAAAGAGGTGGGGGTAAGCCTGGAGGGGTTGCAGGCCAGCTACTGAATGTTTATCTCGGTAACAAGATTCATATTCGAGCTTGGAGATAAAGCCCTGCATGGATACAAAACTGGTATCTGCATCTGCAAAACTGATCATGGATATCTGCACCCACATCCGTGGAGGCGCAGCCACACAAATTTGCAGGATTCTAGATACAAAATGCGTACGCGCATCCATAGCTGCAAAAATCATCTGCGGACATCCGGATCCTTTTTGCGGATACAGATACCTGTGGATCATTTTTATGGATGCGGATACCCGTGGATATCCATGGATTTTGCAGGGCTCTACTTAGAGACTCCTCCTGAGCCTTTCCTTTTGGTTACTGGCAGCATTTCCAAAATGGATATTCACACTTGAAGCAGTGAACGTAAAAAACGGTAGCTTCTGTGCTGCCCTCCGAAAACAGAATCAAGTTTTATTTACTCTGCTCAGGAGAATGAAGTAGCAAGGTGATCCTGAGGCTGGAAAGGAGACAGCACAATTATGCAACCCATGCAACAAGCAACAGAGCAAAACCAATTGTGCTCCCTGCTCCGTGGTGGTTTGGGACTGCAGTCCATTTGGCTGGCTGCTCCACACGGCACTCTTTTTGCGCAGGTCCTTGGGCACTCAGCACAGAAGTGGAAGCCGGGAGCACTTAGATTGGAAGCCCACTGCTGTCCCTCTCCGTCCTGGCTGATGGCTTCAAGCAAATCAGTAATGGTCCGATTGTCAGGGCTGTCAAGCACGCTCAGTAGCCACTGAAATCTGCGACTCCCCTCTGAAAATCAGGCCCCTCACCTCTCAGGGTCTCAGCTTGCTGACTGCTGAAAAGGCAAGGATGTAGCTTTTTCCGGGGTGAGGGCTGGGTCATTCACTCTAGATAAAATGTGGGATCTAGAAACGCTATGTGTGATTGAGTGATGCTTCGGGATACCTACGCCGCATTGGTCATGACTGGCAGCACTGTCTCTAGCTCCGCCTCGGTTCTTGCTCTGTGTGATGAGCTCTAGCTAAACACATGGATGGAACATTGTGCCAGTGTGGGGCTCACAGACCGGCCCTCCGCTCCCTGGAGTCCGCAAAGGGAGTTTCGATTCAGGGCATTTGCAGCCAGCCCCATGCATGGCGCGTACAAAACCACCAGGAAGGGGGGCGCACAGGCAGGTCTAGGGACACTCAAGCAAATGGCCAGGGCAAATGAGAGCGGGGCTGGCACATGCTCAGCTCACAGGCTTACCTTCACTTTGCTGGCTACCTGCGCTGCCACTCCCGTAGCTGAAGCCCGGGTCCTGATATGCTGGCGGGAAGCACGGCGGGGGGAGCGGGTACTGGTAGGGGTACCCCTGACCTAATGGCCACGGTGCAGCAGGATGCGGGAGGGGAGCAAGAGTGTCCTGATCCGAAGTGCCGCTAGAACCGTTGTTAAGGTTCAAGGCAGCCATATCTGGAGGGAGAGAGAAAAGGTGAGGACGGTGCTTGTTCCGTGCACCTGGTCACCACAGACTCTTACAGGCCTGTATAAATGACAGCTCGTGGGTTTTCCCCGTGACGTTACCTCAGCAGTTCAATCAAAATGCCACCCAGGGTGAAGCCAGCATGAATATTGAATGTGGAGGGACTGATAGTCTCAAGCCTGCGTGAGCAAAGCCACTTGGGCTGGTCTGATTCGACTTCCCAAATGTATCATTTGCCTGTCGCTCCCTGCTGCCCGCAAAGACATTCTCATGTTTAGCTGCAGCACCTCAGGGAGAGATGGGCCCTGGGGCAGATCCCCAAGGTTAACCAGGCCAGGCTCTGGCAGGCTAGGGAAGAGCGGCCTTGTGTTTAAGATACTAGACTGGGACTCAGGAGATCAGCTTTCAATGGCTGATTCTGCCTCGGACTCACTGTGATGGTTGGCGAGTTTGGGCTACTGTCTCCCCATGCTGCAAGGGGTGTGATTCCCAGGGTGCACATTCACACTCATGCTAGGTCTCACTGAGCAAGTGTGCTAAAACAAGGAGCCAGCTGCCCCGAGTACAAACCTGCCTGGGCCCCGGGGGAATGTGCTCAGGGCAGCTAGCTTGCACTGCCACTCCTGCTGCCTCTGCTACAGCGGCTACCCTATTATTTTTAGCACGCTGCCTGTTGAGAGCTGCTAAACGTAGCTTCAATCCCCTCTGTGCTTCAGCACCCTCCTGTAAAAGGGAGACCTGTCCAGAACGCTGAGTCCTGTAGTGAGGGCACAGCCATTACCGTAATAGGGCTGCTAACCTACTGCCCTGGTGGGGCCCCTGAAATGACCTGACGAATGAATCCAGAGCGAGAGGGGTCAGCGGAGAACACTGCAGGCTATTCCCATTCACAAGGAATGCCTGTGCTGATCACACTTGTGTCCGGGTGGGAAATCGTTATTCGATTTCAGAGGATACAGACACAGCCCGCAGCGCAGTGGTGGGCAGCCTGCGGCCCAAGGGCTACACGCAGTTTTCTGGGGTTCTGTGCGTGGCCCACGAGACGTTTTGTTTATCATTTCCCAGGCACAGGCTTGTCAGATTCTGCTGGTTTTCATCCACATTGTTTTTTTTCCTACCGGTGTTACTTAAGCGACATGCACATAAAGCCGGGGCACATGTAGGGAGGTGTGTGCATTCCCTCTGTGTCCAATTAAGGCACTGCTAATGGTACAATCGGCACCTCCTGCAAATTACCTAAGTGCAATTAGCAAAACTGTCCTATCCCAGGAGACCGTCTTGGTTACGATAATCTTGTGGGCCGCAGATATGAAGGCAGGCCACTCATGCATCCCACTGACTAGCCTAGGTTGCCCCTCACAACATCCCCGTAAGGTGGGGTCAGATTATCCCCATTTTACAGATGAGGAACTGAGGCCTGAGGACATGAAGGCTCGTGGCAAGAGTCAGATTTCCCCAGTCCCAACCCAATGTCCTATTTCACTGAACCATCCTTCCTCCCCAGATAATCCAGCTGCTTCTCCTAGGGGAAAATAGACTAATGATCACGTGATGCGGGGGAGGGGGAGGGGCGGGAGAGGGTGCTTGTGTGTGTGGAAATCTCCGCTTGTGAACTCCCACGGGAGGCTGCAGAGAACAGAGGCGCTGGCATCCAGCACACCCAGCTTTGCCCTTCACGGATGAGGAACTTACTGCGGCAGAGGTCCCCGAAGACGTAATAGCACTGCTCCGAGAAGGTGATTTTGTTCACAGTGTGCCTGAGGTAGCCGTGTTTTAACATGCTGCTGGCGTATTTTCTAGCCTCTCGTCTGTCTTTGAAGCCCTCCACGTGCGTGTACAGCCAGTCGACCACATCTGCCCCTGCGCAGGGAGCGGGGAACGGAGAGAGGAGAAACAGCCTAATGTCACTGAGAGCCGGCAAGACAATTTTCAAAGTCCTATTATCGCAATGTAGTAATGCCTAACGGCCTCCACCAGGACAGTGCATCATTATGCTAGCTATTGTCTAAAAAGCAGAGGCAGGTCAGGCCCTGCCTCAGAAAGCTTCGGAATAGCCTTCTTCCAAAGCACCTTTCATCTGCAGATCACTTGGCCTGCCACTGAAATGCATCCACCTCTGGGGTGGGTACGAGCAGCCGTCTAACAGCGCTAACCCCCAGCTGCCATCAGTTTAAGCCAGGAAGTGAAGACCAATCCTGCATCCGAGTGGAGCACCTATTCATTTACATGTTCAAAAAAAAAACATACCGGATTTTTTTTTATCTGTTGCATGTGAGAAGGAATTAAGACAATCTAAAGTGAGATGGCCTTTTATAGGGTGACCGGTTGTTGAATTTTATACAGTGACAGGTTTTCAACCAATATAAGGGGCCAGGATGCGTGGAGACTCCAGGCAGTCTCGTGTCTTGTTTAGATCACAAGCAAAAGGAACTCAGGTTGTCTAGAGCAGTGTTTCTCAACTTTTTTTTATAAAGTACCCCTTTAAAAAAAAAATTATAAGTACCCCCAGTACCTACAGCTTTCAGACACACACATTTTTTTCTACCATTCCAACATATTTGTTTAAACAACTTAATCGTAGCTGATGAAATTTTTGGGGGTAAAAAGTACAAAAATAATAAAGCGCTGTAAAACTGAAAACAAATTCAGTTTTCTCCAAATTTTAGTGATGTTGACGTTCCCACCCCAGACGTCTCTCGAGTACCCCTAAGGGTGCTCGTACCCCTGGTTGAGAGACACTGGTATGGAGTTCAGTGCCCATTTGCGTGCAGCATGAACACACCAAGGATCACTTGGCAGTTCTGTTGAAGAGTGGGGCTGTGTGAATATTCAGATTTGGAGCAGCAGGGGGCGCTGCGAGGCTGGACTGAGACGTGCTGCCAGAGCCACGCGAGAGGCACAGGGCGGGAGCAGCAGTGAGGGTTCAGGTGCAGAGGGACAATGAGGGAGGGAGGTCTGCACAGTGCGGGCTCACACGCAGTTCACAAATTTGATAACCTACGCAGCCATCGGGGGGACCCGCTTACCTATCACTGCGTTGGAGATGGTGATTTTTAGCCACATTCTGTCCCGGATTTCCAGGCCTGAGTCGGGTAACTGCATCACCTTGACAATAGTCGCCATGTCACTCTTCACAGTTAAGGGAGATTCTTCTAATTCTGAAAGGCAGAGAGGTTAGATGCTTCTCGGAGCTCAGCCCTCTGAGCAGAGAGAGTCACTTCGGTTCAGCTCCCTCTATTGGGATGGCGCCTTCCCAGACACAGCTATCGGGAGCAGAGGCAAGATTCCCACAAGATTCCCTCGTCGGTTCCACAAGATTCCCCCATCTTGCGCTCAGAAACGGCCCCGCATACGGCTCTCAGACCACTTCCCTGTGATGCTGCTTGGCATGAAAAGTTTAGGGGTGAAGAACCTTTTTTTGGGTCGGGGCTGCTGACCCACAGAAAAATCAGTCGGGGGCCGCACACAAGCGAAAAGAAAAAAAAAATCCTCACTGACGTGGCCCCCAACAGAGAAGAAAGACACTCCCCACATTCCCCTCACACATCAGAGTCTAGGAGGGCCCAGGCTAGTAGATTTTGTGTGCATGGAGCACCAGCACGGTCTCCCCAATGCTGGGGGGGGGGG